>PRKT01000058.1:1270059-1385272 GCA_003671525.1 Saccostrea glomerata | reverse complement strand
AATTTAATTTAAAGTATAAATTTAATCAAGTACATGGCGGTTTCAGACCACAAGAACGTTTAATATATTATGTAATCAATTACGTCATATATTATGTAATCACGGTTTACATATTAATCATATTCATAATTCGGTTTCTTTCTGTTGTAAATTTTTGATACAGATAAAAAGTCGTTTATTGGTAATTTTATGGATTTCAAGATCAATCATTTCATAATTAATTACAAGTATGTTCTCTAATTAAAGTCACATTAGTGGCAAAGTGCAACATACCTAAATGTCTTGTTGTTTATGAGAATGGAGGATGAAGGCGGTTTCTTGAAATACTGCGATAGTGCAATAAATGTGAGTTGGAATTACAATAGTACACGAAAATGTTAATAACGAGAAGTTTCATAAATTAGAATTATGTCAAAATAAACTGGCATTGGCAATTGTACATAAATGAATTTAAAGTTTTACTTAAAATATTTTATGTACATTGGAATGCTCTGCGTTTAAGAGTTATCGCGCGTCCCATATCGTTGGAAAGTTTTTGCCGTGTCCAAATAAGGAGAGACAGATGCAAGCGATTCTTCGAAATGAAAACGTTTAGTAAACGCCCAATGAAAATCGTGCGCGGTAAAAATCAGGACCTTGTCGTCCAGATAGCGTCACTTTTCAGTTTCTTTTAGGACGCCGTGAAAAGTACACGTGTGTTGGATAGCTTCAGATTATTTTAAGCCGCCTCCACCCCTCCACCTTTTCCTTTTATTTTTAGGTTGTACAGTTTTGTCTATCTACTTTTCTTGGTTTTTAATGTGATTTTAGTCGTTTTTGGCGGTTTCAGACCACAAGAACGTTTAATATATTATGTAATCAATTACGTCATATATTATGTAATCACGGTTTACATATTAATCATATTCATAATTCGGTTTCATTCTGTTGTAAATTTTTGATACAGATAAAAAGTTGTTTATTGGTAATTTTATGGATTTCAAGATCAATCATTTCATAATTAATTACAAGTATGTTCTCTAATTAAAGTCACATTAGTGGCAAAGTGCAACATACCTAAATGTCTTGTTGTTTATGAGAATGGAGGATGAAGGCGGTTTCTTGAAATACTGCGATAGTGCAATAAATGTGAGTTGGAATTACAATAGTACACAAAAATGTTAATAACGAGAAGTTTCATAAATTAGTATTATGTCAAAATAAACTGGCATTGGCAATTGTACATAAATAATATTACACGCACAAAACATATTAAAAACTATTATTTAAAATCATCTTGAAGTTCTATTGTTTACCAGCACTGGTTTTCACATTATAAATTAAATAGCACTGTTTTACTTTCATATCACACATATTTACAATATTTACAATTTATTTAGTCCATCTCCATATGTTTCATCACAACTAAGGGATCACTTAAAGTATCCAAGATGAAGAAGTTCAGATGCAGAGTCTGTGTTATTAAAAAAGGAATTCCTTAAAAATCAAAGTGATCTGTTTTTATCTCGAATCTCTATATTTATTTAGAAAAAAAAATGATTCATAAACTTCTGTATTTTGTGATGATTAAAAGAATGTTTTAATAATTAAAAATTAATTAAAATTGATAAATAAATGAATTAAATTAGTCAGACAAAACTTTATAGAAACACTTAATTTATCATATAAATATCTAACATTATTTTAAGAAAAAAATCATTTGTGTTAACTTATTTAAAAGAGTTTAAAAATGTAGCATAAAAACGGGATAATAATTTCTAAATTCTCAATCAATACTATTGAATAATTTGGAAAAAAAAATCAAATTAAAGGTACAATAAAAAAATTATTTTTCTTAAATCTTGATTTTATCTATTTATATTTTATATTTATCTATTTTTTTTATTCAGTATATTCGGAAAATAAAAAAAAACCCTTATTTAAAATAAAATTGAATGAATATATCTGATTTATTAAATATTGCTTATCCAGGTAAACACAGGTAAGTCTACCTGTACCCCTTAGAGGGCCCCTTAATTGAGTGTGATAATTACAAGTTGTTTTTTTCCGATTAGCCATTCGGAGAACACACCTCACCATAATTGTGGTTCTACACTTTTGCAGAGCAAATTTATGTGTAATGTTTGATGGCGTTTTTGTTTATACCGATAGATAATTAAATGACAAAAAAACCCAATTACTTTTACATCAAATTTAACCAAAATATTGCATTTTGCCCTGCAAAAGAGTACTACCACACTTATTGTGAAGGGGCTATGCAAGGGGTTGCTGGAAAAAAAAATTCAAGTTGGTGCATAAAATAAAGCAGGATATTGTAAACAAAAGAATTTTTCTTAGATGAAATTTGATGACAATAGTTCAAAGTTAAACAGAAAGGAACTGGACATCCTGATTACAAGTGTTGCGTGTAAATTCTCGATACGGAATACCGATTGTCAGAATATTTTATGTCTGGCATTTTATTTTGTTTTGTTGATGCCCATATGACCTATAAATTATAGGCCTGATCAATTCAATTAAATATTGAACATGTATCATGAATGCATGATACAGTGTTTATGATTTAATACTATACAGGCTGCAGATGTTATGAAGAGAGTTGTTTTTCTGATGGGAACTTGGAATTGGGCTTGGATTTTCACGTTTATATAGATATTTATCATCCAAAAAACATTTTATATGACTAGAAAATTTATTAAAAGTAGTTATATCGAAATGTAATCATATAACTTAATAGTGTGTAGAGATGTAATGAAGTGCGAGATGATACGAAACCTCGCTCGCACCTTTAGCATGATGGACGTAAACAACACTGGTGATGTGGAATTTATCGCCTCACTGTGATAAATTAAAAGGGTCCTGTAAGTCAAAACTCAATTAGATTAAAGGAAAATATAATCAAAATTAAAAATCTGTAACTTTTTAAAGTTGCTGTACCCCGACGACTGCCTTTATTACAAAGTGGCATACAACACAGCTGTTTTCGCATGGCCGTCCATTTTCAGCATCTGCTCGCACATGTGCTTTTTGTCAGATCAGCCTCGTTATCGCTACGAACTTTAGCGCGTGCGTGAATACAGTCTATACGGCGGCCCGTTTGTGTAATAAATACAGTTTTACTCGGAATTTATTCGTCTCAGATATAAATATACATGTACAGAGGATATTCAATGTTTTGTAGTTGAATATGGAATTTATTTCACGACTGGGACAGGATTTTTTAATATTTTCACGAGTAGGAGTGAAAATATAAAAAAAATCCTGTCTCTCGAGTGAAATAAATTCCATATTCAACTATAAAACATTGAATTGTCTGTTTATTATATTTTCTGTGACTTTCCCTTTGCCTATGTGTTTTTGTAATGCAGTCTTAGGCTATATGACGTCATAGTTGAGCGGTTGAGACGTCATAGCTAAGTGTAAAACATTATAGGGCCTATACATGAATTTCAGCAACATGTTTGGGGAACATTCGGGGTTTATTTTTAGACAGAATGGTTGATTAACTCGTTTTCTATCTTATGACAGGTTAAGGAGCATTTTTTACAACATTTTTGGTGAAGGGAAGGAAAATCGACAGTTTTCCTGCACATTTTATATTCTTTCACACAGTGACAGGATATCATTTTGATATCCTGTCACACCGTGACAGGATATCACTTTTATAGAATGGATAAATTACATTATTATATAGTCTATTTATAGTCCCTATATAATCTATACAAACGCAAACAGTTCATAACACTACATATTCACCGGATTTTAGGCCGTATTCACCGGAGGGTCAATGCGCGTGCAACGGCATTGTGGCGTCACAATCAAAACCTCAACAACGTTGTAAACAATGGTTGCAACGGCCGAAGCGAGCTACGTATTTGAGCAGAAAAACAATTGTTCAAACCTATTTCAGGATTATTTTTTAGCATTTGGACGTCTTACACATAGCAAAACTCGGAAAGGAAAACACGGTGGTTACAAAACAGTAATCTGGAGATTTCTTTTTATTTTCTACAGTGGAAGATCGCAAATGAAAGTGGTGTCGTCGTACAGCCTCCAATGTCTTATTTTTTCTATCCCGACTATATAATAAAACAATTATGGACTCTTTTGGTGTTGAATATGGTTTGTTATTCACCAGAAAAATATTCATATTGACCTCGGCTTCGCCTCGGTCAATATGAATATTTTTCTGGTGAATAACAAACCATATTCAACACCAAAAGAGTCCATAATTGTATAGTATTTCACTGTTAAAAATGTAATAAAAGTTATAAACACCAATGTTAAAAGTTCATTGGGAATTAAAGTTAGTTGGTACGTGATCAAATCTACTGAGAAGCCCTTCCCGCATTATAGGATTTAATAATGTGACCAACTAAGTTCATTTCCCAGAGATCTTTTCAATATTGTTTTTTTTTTGTTTCTTAATCTTAAACTCATAATTAATTGTTAAATATTTAAACAAAAGTTGTGTGTAATTACAAAAACATTCAGAGAACATCAATAAAAAAAAGTAGTGTAACCGAAACGTAATTTGCATCGGGATTGATGTAATTCCACATTGATTAAAAGATATGCTTTCTTGCGAAGGGATGCTCCGTTTTGCGGTCTCTAATTGATCATTTAAAGATACGAAAATGTTTGTCGACCACATGCAGAGAACTACATGAAAGGCTGTGAGTTCTTGTCGAAATTCTTTTGACACCATGCCAGTGTGTCTTTCACCTGAATGAATGTACCTGACATGCATTGTGATAAGTCTTGTCCAAGATTGTGTTCATTTGTTGAGCAAAACCTTTTGATAAAAAGAAGGATATATAGCTAAAAATAATTTCAGAATTTCTGATATTGTTAACACTGGCCTGTAATTTAAGTACGTAGCTGAGGGTTTAGATCCATAAGCTCATCATTAATCTACATTATTTTATTATAGTGAAATACCGATACATCAGAAAAATTCTCTCGCCATTGAGATACATTTTAAGCATGACTGTCCAGACACCCATTATTTACTTTGAGGAAATGCCCTTGTATAAATGCTCTTGTTTGAAATTGATATGATTTGAAAAGAAATCCAACTTGTATCTTGATTTCCCTGATCCAGTTTGAAGCAAATTGATTTAATGTTATCTTGGATAATATCAAGTTCTGGACAATCTGATTTAGGGACCTTGGAACTTTAACATGTAAATGTAAAGGTCATTTTTTCCTATGTAGCTTGTAACACGATATTCGATTGGTTAGAAAACAGGGTATAAATATAACTAAAATTCGTATTACGAATGCGATTTGTGAACATTTTTAAACTGATTTCCTGAATTAAAGAATCAATCAAACTTAAAGTATATAACGATCGCTTACACCTGCATCACATTAGTACATTGAGAGACTCAGGTTAGGGAGGAGGTTTGTGTTTTTCTATTTTCTATTTTTATTATAACACTTTACTTTTTTAATTATATTTATTCTAGCACGTTTATTAAAGTTTTAGATATAAAATAATAAAACCTCATTTAACTGACAGAGAATGTTTTGTAGGTTAACGGAATCATGACTGAGAATTCCCACATTATACGTGCAGAAAATTGGGATAATAATTCAAATATTTCATATTACGTATTGTAGAAGGAAGTCGTCTATTGTTACAAATATGCTATCTGTAATTGTCACAACAAGTATCATGGCTGCTGTTGCTGTATTCTTCGACTTGTATAACACATGGCTCCATGAATCTATTGGACACATAATATTACCTGTTTTAAGATTCGCCACAATAATAACTTCAGCAACTTTCTGGATTATTTTATTGATTCTAGTCAGTAAAAGATCTAGCATCTATGTATCTTCTACCTCCAGGTTTCAACCCGTCAATAACTTAGTGCTGGTGTTATTGTGGATATTTGGTCTTGGGTCAACAATGCATTCCATTTTCAGTGCGATTGCTGACATTCAGTGTGCTTTGCAAGATTCTGACACATCTGTTAAACACGCCTACATTGCTAATGGAGTATATCGAATTGGGCAGCCACTCTGTGTACTTATCCAAACGATTGTTTTATCCAAGACCTCCAGATTTCGCCTTACCTTGAACAGAACTATTCATTGCCTTCTGAATTTTATCTTATTGACAAATTTGGGAGCATGGGTGTTTAATATATCACTTTTTAACCGTGAAATATCATTTTCCCTAAACTCTAGCACTTTTACTTTCTGTTATTGGAATACAGATATTGCAACAAAGGCGATATATCCTTTGCATCCCGTTTTAATCCCATTCGAACAAGAATACAACTTCCTTTCAATCTGTGTAATTCTTAGCATATTTCTTCGCAGCTATTCAAGGAACACATTCAGATCGGCGCAATACAAAAGTGTTACGCTTGTTTCATCCAATCATGTTTTCCAAGAGGACAAAAAACAAAGAATGATTTCCAAAAAGGAATTCACATATTTGATTTCCATACTCTGTTATGTACCTGCTATGGTTGTTTCAGTTTCTCAAAAAAATTTTAAATCAGAAATATTAACAAATGAATGGCAATTTACATTCATTATCCCGAATATCATTATTATAGCGTCTATCTTTCGGGGGTTTCACATTGTACAAAAACTGAATACGAAGTGTCTTGGTACTGACGTTTTGCGTGATAACTTTTTGGAAAACGATGCTATTTTTATAATTTGCGGATCTGGAAATTTCGTTTTATACACATTTGAAGCAAGTTTTGCATACCATCTAATTGGAGAAATGGACGATAGTACTCGAATATGTTTTGGGGCTGATACAGACATACTACCAAACAATTTTCATTCTCTACTTGAAGAGATATGGATGCCAATGTTATATAAAATGTTCATTTGTCATCATCGTCTTGATGATTTCCAACATGATAATGTGGCTATATTTTCAGTTCTGGATCTTTGACATATCATATAGTAGTACGTTTGAAGTACTTGGTCATTTACTGTAAATGTATTATATTTAGCGTGTACGATATTTGGCGGAAATTGAATTTTGAATAGGTTAGCATAGATTTGATTTAGCGCATTTCTTCATATTCTTATTTGTGCGTATAGTTGCGAGACATTTAGCGTTGTACTTGATTTAGCGGTTATTGCGTTCCGCCAAAGCCGCTAAAAAGAATACACCGCCAAATGTAATACGTTTACAGTATATCCAGCTGTAAAGCACGCACTTTATACATTTATTTGTTTTTATAGGTTTCAATCTTTCATCCTCAACTATAAAATTTACATATCAAATTGAAATATTTTTCGCTCCCAAAACTATAAAAAAAAAAAAAAAAAGAGGCCCAGGGGCCACATCGCTAAACTGAGTACTGTGGCTAGGAAAAAAGTCCAGTGGTTCGACGACGACGACAACGGCAGACCACGGACAAATTTTCATCAGAAAGCTCACTTGAGACTTCGGCACAGGTGGGCTAAAAGGGATATTTATACACGCATAATATAATTATATTAGATTTTTTGGCAACTTCTAGTGAAGTTCTATAAATGCAAAGAATAATATTTCGGTGATTAATGGTTACAATCACCGTAATTAATTCTGAGAAAGAGAGAGAGAGAGAGAGAGAGAGAGAGAGAGAGAGAGAGAGAGTTTCATTATATTTTCTTATGTCAATGGGATGATTTTCGTTAATAGATTTTATAAGTTTAATTCATTAAAAAATACTTTTTTTCGAGAGAAAATCTGTTTTGTGTTTTGTAAGAACAGATTTTTTTTTTAATTCAGTTGATCAAAAATCGTAGAGTTTCAAAAAAACTGCAGGTATAACCGGTCGATAGAGGATGCTAGCGCTAATTTTTCGATGGCACCTGATCTCACTTCTGATATTTTAAAGGCCTGTGTTCGCTCTGCTCCTGATTCGTTCCTCCCGATCAACGTTTCGTTTTTAATTTATTCGTTTATCTTTTCATCAAAGTCGTACTTGGGTGAAAATGGCATTTTGGTCAAGGATTTAATAAAGATTAAGTTCTTTTGATTACACGTTAGCAATAATGATTCAAACTAGGAACTGGTAAAAAGTCCTTAAAAACCAAGTGTCATTGATCATTACGTTTCTATTCTTCCCTGTATTAATGAAAGCGATGGAACTGATTTTTTTTTTTCAAAATTAACCTTTTTATTGATTGAATTGCAAGTATATAAACAATATTTATAATTTCCTAAATTCAATATTCATTATCTGATAAATTTCCTGAAAATGAGTGAATAAAATTATTTAAGTGCGACAACATCAATTTATTAATTCATTAAATTCCCAATTCACAATTTTAACAATAATTAGTTTCAACCACACCATTTAATATGGTACATTTCTCAGATTTATACAGAAAAACCTTGAAATGACAAATTTCTATGGTAATTATCCAAAAAAGTGTCAACAGCATTCGCCCTTTTCAATTTTTGAATATATTGAGAAAATTGCCTTGAAAAATCACAAACATTAAAATCTTCGAGTGTGATACATGTACCGTATGTTTTCTTAAAGAATATTTCACGAATCGTTCTCCTGACACCAAAGCTAGTAACATAGTTAACTTAAATGTCATATATTGTAAAGACAAACTCTCATTTTCTAACAAAGTAAATTATTCTAACACTATATTTACATCCCAAGTAATTCCATATTTTGGCAAACATGGTTTAATGTTAAATACACCTCTTAAGAATCTTTTTACTAATGGATGCTGACCTACAGACAAGCATATAAAGACAAATTAGTCCAAGGAAATGTAAAAATATCAATAAAAGATGTGACAGGTTTATTTCTCCAACTTACAAATTGTTCTAACTGTTTGTTAAGTCAAGATGAAAACAGATCAATATGTGGTTTGAAATATACACAAGTTAATCTCTTAAAACGTTTTTCGTTTAACATCCATTCTGTTTCATCTCGAATCATCCTACTCTCCCTATCTGCCACTACATTTTTAACACCCGGTAAATGAACAGCTGTTATATGGCACGCCGATTGGTTCAAAAGTATTTTTTGCACGACTTTAAACAAAAATTACACGAGTAAGTCAAAACTTACACAAAGTGCGGAAAATACACACGAAGTTATTTAAATTTACACAAACTATAATACAAAAACTATACAATCAACAAAATATTTACACGATATAATGAGAAAATTACACAAGCGTAAAAACGAAAACTGCACAAGTGAGAATACAACATCGACACAATATACGACGTATCCTCATTGCGCACATTTCATTAATATTCATTAGAGAACAGCTCAGTGTGGCTTGGATGCTTGAAACATTATAAAACAAGAAACATTGATGTAACCATCAATTGTCGCCCGGGAAATATATAAAGTAAGCAATGAAAATGAGTCTTGATCAACATTTAACGCTTCGAAATGTGTAAAAAAAAAACTTGTAGTCGGATAAAAATAAAAAAAGATACCATTTTAAACTTGATCAATTCCTTAAGTAAATGTTGGCTGCATAAAATATCAATTAAAGTTAGACACACGCATCATTTATATTCAAAAATGTATTAATTTTCAATTTTATAATGTAAAACACGAACTGTGCAGTACTGTACGTTTTTATCCGAGAAGTAAAATTCGATGTTCTAAAAAAGAGGGACCTGTCGTTGTTTTGAAAGTAAATGATAAGTTACTTTATATATTGATATGAAAAATCTATATAATTTTACAGATTCACTTTATGGAAGTAAATATATTATGTATCTCGTAATTTATAAACGGAAAGAACATTCTGATGAACACTCTTTTCAATGTTTAGAAAACCTTTAATTCTACATAACTACTCCCACACATATCTCCATACACCAACACTTAAACTTATATGTATAGAGCAGCCCGGTCCTCCGGGCTGCAACAAGAGGATGAGTAATGTGTTAACAATATTGATCTTTTAAGCACAACGTGTTTTATACGTGTAAAAATTGAGAGGCACACAATATGCATATAAATTAACACCCCCGATTAAAAACATTCTACACATGTATAGATAACGTAAAAAGGGGGTGCATATTACCATTTGCGTGTTTAATTGTTAGATTTTTTTTTATTATGTCATTCCTCTATTTAGCAATTTCTTTTGAAAGTTCAAAACAATGATATTATCATTGTTATCGTTATAAGTAAAGGTAAATAAATAAAAACAGCTTGTGGTGTAATACAGGAGAGTTAACAACACATCAAACTCTTCTCCTCCACCACCCACTGTGTGTAATTTGGTAATAATTTTACAAGAATGTGGATGCATGACCTTTTCAAATCGAGAAATTCCTCCCTGCTGGTGCTGGAATGAGAGACACCTGGACGCTAATCGATTTATAGTTATTTGACAATAATACCTTTTGATTGAAGGTTACTAGCATTTCATACAGAGATTTTGAAGCAATGTTGCTGACATCTGGGTTGTGGAATTTGCCCGATACATTTTTAGAAGTAAACATTAAAAAAAAATCGAGCAAATAATTGAGCAACTTTAATTTTAATATTGCAACGAATATATCATTTTTTTTTAAAATAACTATGAATGTGAAAAAGTAGTGCGTGTAGTCTGAAATTTTGAACAACGTGTGGTGAATACATAAATACATGTATCCATTAAATGTAGTAAAATTATGCAACCTACAACTTAATGATTACGATCAGCAATAATTCTGCCAATTTCATGAAGAATTAAATTTATTAATCGTTTGATTATGCAAGTGTTATTTTTATATTTATACAAGTAATTTCCGTTAAAGTTGTATCTATAAATTAGAAATGTTCAAAAGCTATAGAAAGTTTATTTAAATAAAAAACAAAACAAAATAGTTCTAACATTTGTTTTTAGAAAATCAAAACCCTATAGTCAGCTGTACTGTTTATCGTTAGACACTTTTAGTTCGGAGCCGAGTGCATCATATGCAATGTTTTTTTTAACCCGCATTATACGATTCTTTGTTGTCCTGTGCTACCTCCATATTTTGGTTAGCATCTCGGTCAATTTAAGAAAAACATAATATTTTCGAAAACTTTGAAGTATTCTCACATATAAATCACAGGGAAACACTTTAATTTGTTCGACTGGCATTAGCTAGAAATCGGATTGAGTTTTAGTAACAATATAAAGAAGCAAAGTAAAACACATACCATCGTCAACGCCATTTTCCATTCTCGATTACATCTAGGTTAGCATACATGTGTAAAGAGATAAAGAGTACAGAAAACCAAGAACACAATGAATATTCTATGTGCATAATAATGATATGCGCAGCTGTATGCACAGTAAAATTGTTTGTGTAATTTTTAGTTTCAACAGCTCGTGCAATTTTTGATTTTTGTTTGTGCATATTATACCCCTAAATAGTGTAAAAAATTTCGGATTCGTGTATTTTTCGTTATGTTTGTGTTTTAAATCTTTCAAACTATGTGCAATTTTTACCTATACGTGCATTTTTATTTTACTCGTGTATATTTTTCATCTGGCTCGTGTATAAAATGTTGATCGTTGTGCAGAAAATACTTTTGAACCAGTCGGCGTGCCATACTGTTAACCACATATTATCTTTATGCAC
This sequence comes from Saccostrea glomerata, assembly GCA_003671525.1. Classification (NCBI taxonomy): domain Eukaryota; kingdom Metazoa; phylum Mollusca; class Bivalvia; order Ostreida; family Ostreidae; genus Saccostrea; species Saccostrea glomerata. The sequence continues at coordinate 1,373,700 of PRKT01000058.1, read as the reverse complement.
TAACATCCATATTTCCCTTGCTTTATAGTTACATGCAGTGGACTAAGTAACACCCATATTTTTAATATATGCTACAGTGGTAGAATTATCACAATAAATTTTCACCTGTTTATTACACAATTTAGCAAGAAAAACTTTGTAGGCCTAGCAAAACTACATGTAATTCCAAATAGTTAACATTAGGCAAGTACTGTTTTTCTTCTATAAACCAACGTCCTCCCGTAGAAACACCACTGTATTCTGCCCTCCCCCTCCCCCCCACCTATTCCTGATGCATCAGTAGTAAGTGTTTCACTAATACACATTGGGAGCTTTGATACCGCTATCTATTTGTCCTGACCACCATTCTAAGTTTTGAAATGCCTTTGTTGATAATGTCATTTTTGAATCAAATTTTCCCTTGTTACATGTAACTAAGGCTATGGCTTTTTCTCTCTCAAGTATTTTAGTGTACAACAGTCCCAAAGGAATTGCTACTGAGGACGATATAAGTACTCCTACTAGTTCTGCAACTTGTCTGATTGAGTAAGATTTCTTTGAACAAAAGTTTTTTTACAAAAATTGTTTAATTTCTTTATCTTCTCTGGAGTGAGGCTGATTGTCATTGATTTAGAATTCAAAACAAATTCTATGAACACAATTTCATGTGAAGATACAACCACAGATTTTTCCTCATTGATTTTAAACCCTAACTCTTCAAAGAGTTCTTTTGTATCTTCTATATTTTTAAAACACTATTCATATGTTTTTCCTTCTAAATAGGAATCGGCAATGTATGCAACTGACACATGTCCTTTAGATCTGAGTGAAACATACACAGGCTTTAGGAGTTTTGTAAAAAGTCTGGGTGCATGCACTTGAAAGACTATTTGGTAAACAAAAGTACTGATACAGGGTTCCTTTCCATATGAATCTTATATATTTTCGGTCTGAGAAAGCTACATTCGCAGTATAATATGCATCCCTTAGGTCCACAGAACCCATATAACATCCGGTATGAATTAGTCTTAAAGCTGTACACAGTCTTTCCATTTTAAAATGAGCATACTCAATATTTTTATTTAGTTGTTTTAAATTCAAAATAACTCGCTAGTTACCATCCTTTTTTGGACATAAAAACACAGTCGAGATATATTAACAAGCAGAGTGTGATGCTATCTCCACTACCCTTTTATCCATTAACTTTGATAACTGATTGTCTAAATCAACCGCCTTTGCAGCATTAAGTTTAGTTTCTCTCAATATTGAACAGGTAATGAAGTGAACTCTAAGAAATATCCTTTGAAAGCATCAAGGATGTATCTATCTTGTGTAATAGATTTCTACACAGGTAGAAAATGGCTAATTCGCCCAGCATGTTGAATGTCACCTACCTTCTCTACTTCTGGTGGGACGTAGATTTCTTCGAGTAGCTTTTCTTTGTCTCGTGATCGTTGTGGTGGTAGTTCCTGCTGTTATTCCCCAACTGGTTGTGCTGGGGTCCTCTCCCTAAATAAATTTGTAATAGTCTTTCTTTGAACTTTAGGCGAGAATTGAATTTCATTCTCGTTTTGGAGCTTTTGTCTTCATATGCTACCTTGTTTGCCATTTTGTTATGTTCAGTAATGTTTTTCATTTTATCAACCACATCATCACAAAACAAGTATGCTGTGATTTCAGTCTGACTTGTGCACAGTTCCTTATATTCTTGTTTCATGTTGTTTTTATTACACGCCTTTCTGTGCAAAGAAATCTCAGTGTTAGCGGAGTCCAACATGGCCACGCCATCGAGTAGATCTTTTGCAGCTTTGTTTTTGTCAAAGTCATTGTTAGATTTCAGTAAGCTATCCACCACTTTGATAACCAGATCAAGTCCTTTCAAATAAGGTTTTCAGAATTCTATGTATCTTAACGTCCGTCGGTCTCGTTTTTTCGTTCATGCAGTAATTTCTCACAAAATCATTCATTCGAGGAAATTCCAAATTACACTTCTCAGGCCGTAAATGTTTATCAAATAAGTCATTTTTCTTCCAATCCTTGAGTTTGTTAACTAACAAATTATTAACTAAGTCTGCCAATTTAGTGGATACACCATCGGAAGTTTCTTCCTCTATAATATAGTTGGAAACCGCAGACAGATGATTTAGATCTTCTTCATGTGAATCCGAGCCGCAATTTTTGTTTCCTTCCACGGCAAATCCGCCCAAGTCTGAAGGCCCCGCCTCCTTTTGACTTACAGCGGGTAATTTTCCACGCACGGTCGTTTCTGACTCCCCGCATATCTTAGTCTTTTTTGACGCATTTTCTGAAATGTTTTCAGACTTTCTTCTAGCCAATTTTCCCAAATCCGAATCACTCTCATCGGCCGATCCTGCTTCCACATAAATCATGTTGTAAATTGCATCTAAAGATTTCTTCAAAGCTATCATTGCATTTATTTTAAGTACGCTCGGACAAATTTCCGCGGAAAATTTGTAACCGTGTACATAGCGTTAATAAATACCACGCGGAAAAAGTACTTTATGTTCCTTAGTTCTCCTGCCAAACGACTGAGCTTGTTTTTTGATAAACAGGCAAAAACAAATAACATCATGCTGAAGTGAAATATGTCATTTATTAAAGTAAATGACGGAAAAGTAAAACACCGTTAACAAAATGGGGGTCAGAAAAAGGAGGACTCAAATATAGAGTATTACACATCTTAGTCAAAATATTAGAAAATCTGACCCCCAGCACCATAATAACATTGTAACATGATGTACATAGGCAAAAGGGGGGTCAACCAGACTAGAATAATAATTCAAACCCTGTAATCTTTCACAAGGTACAATGTACATGCATTTTAAGTTGACCCCCTTATAAACATCATAAGTTTGGAAGACATATACAAAATGCTCTAAACTGCTGCCTGCCATCAAAAAAGGTGGGAAAACAAAATAACAAACAGCCACAATCCAATCAGAGATTGGATCCACCCACCCAAAGGCGTCTTGAGAGGAGACGCAAAATTCCTTAATAGGATGATTAATACAAAAGCATTTAAACATCTTTAAAAGAAATTTGTCATACACTCAGTTCAAAAGACAATACAAAAGTTATTGTGAACAAGAAAAAGAAACATCCAACAAGACTGAGTGAAAACATTACAAAGTTCAAAACATGAAATAATTTTTAAAAAGTATACAAAACACCTGTCTGTAGTAAATATTAACCAGACAGCAAAATGGGAATTTGTAATCATGAACACTGACCTTGTCGACTGCAGACAGCTTCTGACCAGTCAAGAAAGTTGTTAAACTTACACCATTCTGCATCAAAATGTGCCTCATGACTGCAGACAACTTCTGACCAGTCAACAAAGGTATCAAACATATACCATGCAGCATCAAAGTGCTTCTTAACTGCAAGCAACTTTTGAACAACCAACAAAGTTGCTAAACATACACCATGCTGCATAAAAATATGCCTCGTGACTGCAGACAGTTAACTTCTGAAGCAGTCAACAAAGGTGTCAAACATACACCATGCTGCATAAAATGTGTCTCATGACTGCAGACAACTTCTGACCAGTCAACCGAGATGTCAAACTTACATCATGTTGCATAAAAATGTTCCTCTTAACTGCAGACAACTTCTGACCACTCGAGAGGAAAAACAGATTACCAAACTGTGGGTTTGAATTTGTGAGGATTTGTTTAAGGAACCAACAGACAACTTCTGGCTTGGCCCCTGCTACACAAGGTGTTTTCAGCCTATTGCATAATTTAAATTCATAAATATTGTATCCTATCCCAGCTGGTCTTTTCTTATGGTTAAAAGTTTTGTAAACACTTTTCAGACACCAGGAAATATGTTATTTCCTGGATAGAATTTATAGCAAACTGCGAATTACAATATCTTATTTCTAATATAGAGAGACATTGCTATTTTTCTCTAAAAACGAAAAATTAAATAGATCTGCTTGAAAAAAAGGAACAGCTGTAATGTAGCTTATAAGCAGTATCTGGCAAGACAGATAATGTCATACATATGGTATAACGCTTACCTGACATACTATTGGTAACTGATGTCAGCAAAATATTTTGCAAATAAATTAATAAATCTTGTGTATATTTAAAGTAATGAAACTGCCTCAACACGTATGGCCCCGTGCTCAGTGACATATAACATATACAAAATGGTATAAATTCCTTAACACGTATGGTCCCGTGTTTAGACAATCTTCCATTTACAACATGTGACCCACTAAACACGTATGGTCCCGTGTTTAGTGAAACATTCCATGCACAATGTACTTTCTAAACCCGTATGGTCCCGTGTTTAATGAAACATTCCATATACAAGATGATCTAACTATTCAAACACATATGGTCCTGTGTTTAGCCAATATCTATTACAACATGATGTAACATACTAAACGTGTATATGGTCCTGTGTTTAGTAAAACATTTCATGCACAAAACGTGTACTTTCTAAATCCGTATGGTCCTGTGTTTAGAGAAATATTCCATATACAACATGATGTAACTACTTAACACATACGATCCAGTGTTAATTGAGATATTCCATATACCAAGTGATGCAACTTTCTTAACATGTATGGTCCCAAGTTTAGTGAAACAATATTGCATACAACAATAGTATGCATAAGCTTAAATGCATCATCAATAGAAATTGCAGGGTTAATAAGCATGTACTTTATCCTGCATGACAGTAAATCCTCATTAGGATACCATTATGCTACCGTAATTTGTATTTGTCAAACGTATGGTCCCAATCTACGACTACTGAGCTCTATAGAGACTGATTATAGAGATGATTCATGAACTGTGTTCACCCTTTGTTTCATATTTTGTAGAACTATTATAGGAGATATAATTTCAACAAATTGTGTAACTTTTAAAGGGCCTGTAATTTTACCATTTTCTTTCTTTTTTCATCTAAAAAAAATATTAATGATCCTAGGATCACCCTAAGTCTTCTTTGATTTCTAGTAAGTTTTATTTTAGGTAGTTTAGTACCATCTGACATAAAACTTGTAAAGATCCCTCTGACATGACTTTCAGTTTACTAGATCTTGATCAAAGCTTTGAAATCTTCAAATGAGTCTCTTTATCCTGACTAAGGTTAGTTTTAAGATTTTTTTTAACGAAAGTTTTAACCACAATATTTAAAATGCGTCGGACAATTGAGTTAAAGTGATTGGAATTTAAAATTTTGGGCCCTGCTGCATATCTACAACACCTGTTTCAGAAGAATTGACAAAAGTTTGTCTCATGTATTGAATAAAGACATGAAGTGTATGAAAATCATTATTTCAAAATTAGGATATATAGTTTTTTACAGAAAATATTGAATTAAGTGGAAAACCATTTGATCATGATATTATCTTACTCAATGGACTTGTTGATAGAGCAGTCCCCAGAAACATGAACCAAAACACCAAACAAATTTAAAGTGGCTGTTGCCACACTACTTTGCTATGTTGAGGCAATGTCCTTGGTAATGGGCACTTGTTTGTCCACTGTTGTGTTGTCTGTGCATGCATATCTGATTTCTGACTGTTGTTTCCACATGGCTTATATAGCTTCTGCAAGTGTTACCCAGTGTGGAAAGTGTCTGTTTCTAATTTGATGGCATATTGGTACATGTAACTCTGGAAAAATAAAAGTGTAAACTACTATCCAGTATATGAAAATTCATTTTTTTTTTAAATCAAGTGCTCTGATCTAAATCAATATTTTAAGCCATGTTCTATACAACTGAACAATCAGAACATGCAAGATAAATTCTTATAGAATGACATAATTATTTTACTTTGGGTATTGCACAACTGCAATCGACAACAGGGAATAACAGGTTATGTAAATTCCAACATGAGAATATGTCCACATATATGCAGCATAAATTATTCTCATTATAACATTATATTTCCAAGAAAGAGAGCAAACATGCATTATTATGCATTTTAAATATATATTCAAATAAGTATTGTAAAATAAATTTGTGCATGTGATTGATTCTGGAGAACTTGATAATGCAAAATATGCATGTTATTCAAAACACACTCCTGCGCACTTTATTTTAGATACCTATGGTTCTGGATCCACTTCAGAAAAGTGCACAGTCATGAATATTATTGTTTACAGCAAAGACCTGCAGCGAAGGGTCAGAACTCTATGTTTACAGCTGACATAGTTCATGTAAGAGTTTTCGGGATCTCGAGCCCGACATTATTTACTACATATTTTACACCACTGTAGATACACTGACACTGTTATCGATCGTTTACCAAAATTACTTCAATTGACCATATTATTCCCCAGACGACTCGTAGTAATAGAATATCCATGTAAAAATCACTTGTAAATTATTTTGGTCGTCCTGAGTTGTGAACTCCTCAGCATGCTTAATGCCCGGATGTTAACTTTACAAGGCCGATTTCAAAACAAAAACTCACTTTGTAGACGTTTTTCTGTAAGGTAGCTAAACACAGTTTCGTATAAAATCCAGGGGGTTTTTCCCAGAGAGAAGCATGCTGGGTAGGGATTTTCCTGCTATTTATAGGGGTCTAGATGAAAACTGCATTTTTTTTATTCGCATAAAGTAGAGTCTTATCTTAATATTTAAAGAAAAAAATGTGCATTCATTTTTAGAAAAAAAAAATTGTGAGACTTTTTAATAGGGGGAGATAACTCCCAAAACATCTAGTTTTCACATGTGCAGAATTGCATGAGTCAATTAGCAGGTAATGTAGCTCTTTCAAGAGGTGGAAAATGTACCCTAAAAGCCCACGAAAAGAAAACCTTAGGACTTGTTCTGTGAAATGCATACAACTTATTTTGTCTGATTTTTACTGGTTTTGTTGAGCAGGGGGGTTAAAAATGCATAGGTGCACTGAAAATGGATGCATAAACAACCAAATATCCCCCATATTTCAGGTGTCAAATACCCCCTAGTAATAATTGATGAATGTATTATAGTTGGATATTTACAAAATTCACAATTTTATCTTTCCATTGATATGCAGAAGTCTATGTAACAAGCCATTTTATTTTTTATACGGGTAAGTTTTGCTTGTCCCTCACCAAGTAACGTCCTAATAACGTCATACATTAAACTGTGTTTTGCACCCTAAATAACAAGCAGATCACATCGTCCGAAATCTTCAAAATGGTTTCACAACAAAAGCTGTAAGGATTTTCTGTGGGAAATATGGTATAAATTCGAAAAATTCAGCAGTTCAATAAACCATGCTTTTTCTTTTGGTAAACGGATCAATAATGATCACGTGATGGATAAGAGTTTTGCTGATTGGTTGAACCCATATTTAGATGTAGGAAAAGGGGTAAAATTAGTTCAATAAAAAGAACCGAATAGCCGCTTAGTATAAAGCTATGTACAATACAGACACTGTTATATAATAACATAATAAAACAAGAAAATGTCACATAAATGAAATTATTTGCAATAATTACTATTTCTACAGTATTCTATTTGCCATTAACTCGGATTAAATGTCTTTTTCACGATTTTATTAATATATTTTTCTGTATATTACGTATTTAATTGACACTGCCGTATATTTGTATGCAAGCACATCGGAGGGTAATGTGGGGGTCTAAATAAATCGATCTAGTGTAAGGGCATACACTCAATGGATCATAGTAAGCTTTTACAATTAAATTCTAGAAGTATTAAGGTAACTGAAAAGTGCTTCGATCCTAATGAAATCTTAAAGATAATTTAATTATATCAATATTTCATGCCGTTGACTAGCAAAAAATACAGCTTTCGGTCATACAAATATAATTTTAACAATAAAATGCAGAATATAGATAGGATTGATTGCCACATCACGTGATAAGTCTAAATATAAAATCTAATCGTCTTCAATAAGTAGTTATAAACCATAATGACAATTATCCGATATACATAATGTACTAAAAATAACCGCCATCCCGATAATGAATACATTTTTAATTACAAAATATTGTCAATATTTCCCTTGCGCACCCTAACTGCACTGCGCAAAAATGTTTTATTTTTTAGATTAGACGGTGCATTCGTATTACCGGTATTTTTCTTCTTTTAAAGTACCCAAATATACCTTTGTATATCAAAATTCAAGAACATTGCAAATCCGTAAACGCCTGTGTTCCAAGACTTGGGGTTTAAGGAGAAAACATTTAATTGGAAATGAAAGCACTGAGTCTATACTTTATTTTGATGTTTAAAATTTAAAATTTAACAAAGTGTAAGTCAATAAATTGGTATATCTACAGGCCCCATTTATGCATAAAGCTTAAGTGAACCGAGCTCTTAAAAAAATATTGTCCCTGTGTCCCTGATCTCTTCATATATTTAATTAAAGTGACACAATCATATTTAGGTATGTCTTGGTGTGGTTTGCTTATATGTTTTGGAATTTTGGTTTTCACCCTGGGGACGACTTGAACCATTAATTTTTATATCATAATTTAAAATAATTATAAAAATTATTTTGGCTTCCTCCCTTGCTACACGAAAGCGAAGATGCGTACGGTATATTAAAATAAAAAGACTAGGTGTGGGTATTAATTGTCATAAGGTAGCATCTTATTCATACTGTGATTTTTTTTTATTTTTACATTTTGTTTATAGTTCAAATGTTGCATTGTTTAAATAATTACTTTTCTATTTCCCCCAAGACTTGGGGAAAAAACCTTTGTTTTAAAAAATATGGCTTCCTTAACAGTAAAAAGTTGGAAAACCAATAAAGCGAGACCATACGTGCCGCAATATTGTATTTCTTTCCTCGTTTTCTCTTCTTTGATTTATTGCCACAATGGCAGTCTTACTTTCAAAATTTACAAAAGAGCAAAAGAGATTGATTGGGTAAAATTAAATGAGTTTGCAAGTGCTTTCAACTCAGTTTTATGGTCCTTGGGTGTAGTTAAAGTTAATAACGGTCTGTGGTATATAAAAAAAGATCAATAGGGAAGCTATAATTGTCCAAAAATTATGAAGTAAAAAAGTATTATCAAAATATTTGATACTTCGAAAATTTCCTGCATTAAAGAACTGATAACACTTCATATACAGAAGGATTGTATATACATATATCTTAAGTATCATTGCATTGAGAGTTACCTACTTGTGAGTGTTTTTTTTCTCCTTTTTTAATTTTTTGTTTAATTATTTTTTGCATTTTATTGTAACTTTATTTTTTTTGTGTGTGTATTTTTTCTATTCTTTTACATTTATTCTACTTTCAAATATGAAATAATGATTCATTATTAAACTGACGGATTATTAACTTTTTTAGATACACAAAGTCATTGCTGGGAAATCCAATATTAATTGTGCTTTTTAAAAAGAATACAGAAAATTCGGACCATGATTCAAATATTCCATGCTACAAATGGCAGACGGAGATCGTCTATCGTTACAAATATAATATCTGTAATTGTTACCACAAGTGCCATAGCTGCTGTTGCGGTATTCGACGACTTGTATGCAAACACATGTCTGTATGAATCTGTTGGATATATAATATTACCTGTTTTAAGATTCGCCACAATTATAACTGCTACAACTTTCTGGATTATTTTATGGATTTCAGTCAGAACAAGATCTAGTATCTATATAGCTTCTACCTCCAGGTCTGAATCCGTCATTAACTTAGTATTGGTTTTGCTGTGGATATTTGCTCTGGGATCAACAATTTATTCCATTCTCATTGCGATTGCGGATATCCAGTGTGCTTTGCAAGATTCCGGCTCATCTGTTAGGCAAACCTACATTGCAGACGGTGTACGTCGAATTGGACAGCCACTCTTTGTACTCACCCAAACAATTGTTTTATCTAGAATTTCTAGATTTCACCTCACCTTGAACAGAATTGTTCACTGCTTTCTTATATTTATTTTATTAACAAATATGGCAGCATGGGTGTATAATATATCACTTTTATATCGCAAAATACCTCGCTCTCAAAACAATCCTACTTTCTGTTATTGGAATACAGATATTGCAACAAAAGTGATACTTCCTTTGCGTCCCTATCTGGTCCCACTAGAACAGGAATACAACTTCCTTTCGATCTGTGTAATTCTTAGCATAATTCTTCGCAGCTATTCGACGAACACATTAAAATCAACACAGGATGAAAGTGATATGCTTGTTTCATCCAATCATGTTTTCAACGAAAGCAAAAAACAAAGGAGAATTTCCAAAAGAGAATTTTTATATATGATTATTTCCATCCTCTGTTTTGTACCCGCAATGGCAGTTTCAGTTTCAGAAAGAATTAATGGTTCAGATTTAACAAATGAATGGCAACTGACAGTCATTTTCCCGATTATTATTATGATTGTGTCTATCTATCGAGGATTTCACATTGTACATAAATTGAATACGAAGTTTCATAGAACTAACATTCTATGTGATTACTTTTTGGATAACGATACTATTTACATAATTTGTGCGTCTGGAAATTTTGTTTTTTACGCGTTAGGGGCGTATTTTGCATATTATCAAATAGAACAATGGACGTCAGTACTCCATTACGTTTTGGGGCTGATACAAACATACTACCAAACAATCTTCATAATTTACTTGAAGAGATTTGGAAGTCAATGTTATTTAAGACTTCCATTTGTCATTAGCGTCTTGTTGTATTCTAACATGATAATGTGGGTCTATTTTCAGTTCTGGATTTTTTACATATCATATAGTCATAGTTATAAAGTAATGGGTTTTTTACATCCAGATGCGAAGCAGGTGTTATATACATTTTTATGCTTTTATAGATTTCAATCATTCATCTCTTTGTATAGAATTTACAGATCAGATTAAGATATTTTTCGCTGCAAAAACCTCCTGATTAAGACAAATAGATTTCAAAAGATGTATGGTAATTTCTAGTCAAGTACTCTTGAATACAAAGTAGAATAAGAACTTCTTTGATAAGTGTGTGTAATTTTTTTTCAATCAAAATCACTAAATCTACATAAATTTCAAAGGTCTTTGATGATTTATGAAAAACATCCATCAGGCGGATTTTTTTATATCAGAAATTTGATCGGCAATCGTATATACTAGCAGTAATAAAATGTTTTACTTATGAGAAATTAAACTTAGTAGATTCCTACATACAGCTATATATAGTCACATTGAAATTTTTTTTTTTTAAAATAAGTTTTGCTGTACTTTTGTATGTAAACAGCAAAAACTTTGTGAAATAGAATTCGCGGCATATGGTCCTAAGCAGTTTGTAATACCTTTAAAATAGTTTTCTTTTAATTAGTAGAGTACTACATATTTGAGAAGGGGGATTTTATAAATGATTTCCAGTTTTGTTTTGTTTTTGTGTTGTGTTGTTTTGTTTTATTAGACCTTTACCCTGCATTCAAGGTATGTGATAGTTTATCATAAAAAAATAATATGTGGAATCTGACATTTTCAAAAATCTTAGGTTTGAAAAGACGTTCTGTACGAGAATCAAACCCGGTTCAACCAGATTATAAAGCCTTACCACAAGACTGTTGGGACCAGTAAAAATATATTAGCAGCATTTATAAATTGAAAACAATATTCAAATCTGATAACCTTAACTTTAACATCTGCTAAATGGTTACAGGATTTAGAACGAGGCTTCATTTAGAAAAAAAGGGCAGTGGAAGTCATCTGCAGAAAAATACTTCGAAAGAGAAAAAAATGGCCTATTGAGATTTATCACTTCAACTGTAAAGCCTATTGGCCTCTTATAAATTTCGAGCTCCACAGGGTGAAAGTAAAAGAAAAAAAGGGAGATGTATTGCTTTCTCCAAAAATTCGTACGTACTGTGTATACGGATGAGTAGATCTACATCGAAAACGCCAATTTTAAATTTACAACTTTAAATCCCCAATTTATATCAGAAATAGTTAATATTTACAGCGGCTTTTAATTTTACAATTTGTCAATAAAACATCAGTCTGAAGCTGCACAACGACTTCATACTGTTGGTTCTTTAAAAATAAAAACTGTTGGATTGATTGTATGTGGTTTTACGTCTGATTCTAAACTTTTTAACTCATATAGCGATGTCACCATGTACCAGTAAAAGGCTTCAAATTAAGACTTTCATTCAGCAATCAGTGCCAATTAGCAGAGAGGGTTCTTGATTGTGCCAAATCCTCTCGTGATACTGGCCTTGGCTTTTTTAAAAGGTCTGTCAACTTTTAAGACCCTCAACTTTCACTGAAAGTGTCAAACAAAAGAACAGTTTTTAGCATTTTTTTTTTACCGATTTAGGCCATTTGAAGCAAAGATTCGAACTCGTGAGATTTCGATCACGGAGCTAGGGCCCTACCGACTGAACGGTGAATGGTTATTGAAAGATGATGGGAAAATCACTGACTAGGTCCTTTTTAGAGACCTTAGAATGACATTTCAGTGGGCATTCAGGAACAATCAGTCGACTGAATGGTGTTTTTCATCCTGTGAATATAGATCGAAGAAAGAATACCCAACTCAATATTATACAATATTATAAATATAATAAATTGTGAACTCTGATTAATAAAATGATCTCAAAATTAAAAAAATCACATAATTTAAATATTGAATGTGTATTTAAAAGGTTCGTATTTTGTAGTTCATGTTTTTTAATTCGTCAAACAGATGAATACCATTGCATGACAAGTGCAAATGTGATAAAAACAAATTGGAAAAACATGTTATAGTAAAATTACATTGATGGATTTTATTCCGTTTGCATGTAAAAACATTATTTATATTATCAAGGAATGCCATATCGTCGATTCTAAAATTAAAATAAATAATATTACAGGCATGTCAAAACCTAAATATAACATCAACAGAAAACAGTATACTTACATGTATATTAAGCCTTTAACACATGTATTATATTCCATGAACCGTTTTAAGAAAACAAAAAATGAACTTTCCCTTTTATCTATAACATTCAGATCTTTTAATTTCACATTCCAAATACATTTATTTATGGAAACACCATTTTTCACAATAACTTTCTACTGCTACTAAATATTTTTGAATGCTGCAATGGAATTCGATCAAAGGGCGAGTCATGTTGTAATAAATCTAATATGAAAACCAAAATAATGAAAATAGACCAGTACATCTGGCCACAAGAATAGATAATATTCCGATCATAGTGTAAGCTTAGAGATATGCCAGCTAGAAATACTTTTTGCATATCGAACACTCCTTTAAGTCTTTCTATTTTTAACTGATTTCCGGACCGCTGCCATTAATCAGCATCACTTCGAATACTTTACTTCATTTCCAAAAAGATATTTCATCAAGTGACTCTTAGTCGAGAACTTAAATCATCGATTCATCAAAAGCATGCTCTATGACAAAGTGTAAATACAATTAAAAAAAAGTATTTGGCAGGAAAAAACCCAGTATTTTTCTTTAAGAGTCTTCTACAGAAAAATTGTATACCGGTATTACTGCTTGGACATTCAAGCAATAGATTTTATAGCTTGTTAGCTAAACGTATAAAGTCTGAATAATCATTGGGTTATATTTCAGAGGGAGAAATCGTCAAATATGTTGAAATTTTTACGGAAAAAATACAAAATCAACTGCATTAGATCTGCATTGATACGTTTGACTTTATTTTCATGTTTTTGTGCATCTATTATCAAAAATCTGAGACAATTTCAAACGCTCGATAGTATGTATTTCAGGGTAAGTTTTATACCTCTGAAATAATCACAGATCACTACCCATAGCAATATTTTTGCAAAATTGTTGATTCTTTATAATTTTATTTTAAAAACAGATATTTACATGTATTTCAAATATCAAGTAATTTTATCTTTGAAAATAAAAATTATTTCAAAAAGTGTGCATTTTGACTACGTAATCAAACCTAGTAGAATGATAGAGCAGCTCAAGACCAAGAAAGACTCTAACACACTGCCAAAAACTGAAGAAATTCTAGATGCATTAGCAGGTAACATGTATTTCACCATTCTGGATATGAAAAGTGGATACCACCAGATAGAACTATTTGAACAACATAAAGAAAGGACAGCTTTTATTGTAGGCCCGCTAGGATTTTTCGTATTTAATTGACTCCCTTTTGGACTCGTATACGTAAATGCACCGGCAACATATGCAAGATTGATTGAAGATTGTTTTGAAGGATTACATCTAGAAATTTGAAAAATATACTTAGACGAATCAATCTTTTCAAAAACTTATGAAGAACACCTTGAGAGATTAGAAAAAGTATTTAAAAGACCAAGGGAGGTAAATCTGAAATAAGCCACCTAGCAATGTGAATTTTTCCGAAGGAATTCAGAGTTAAGTACATAGAAAATATCATTTCAGAAATGGAATAAAACCAGAAACTGACAAGATCAAGAAGGAAGCAGATTGGCCAACACCACAAAACCCAGATCAAGTGCGACAATTCTTAGGATTCGTGAGGTATTATAGAAGATTTATAGAAGGATTCTCAAAGATAGCGCAACCCCTGACAGATCTTATGCCAGAAGGAAACAGAAAAGATAAGCAAAAGGGAAAATCACCAGAACTACCAGCTAAATGGAAAAGGGACAGAGATAAGGAATCATTAAAAATTTTGAAACAGAAATTAATATCTTAGCCAATACAAGGATATCCAGATTTTTTTTTACCATTTGAACTACACACGGATGCATCTGCTACCAGCGTAGGGGCCGTACTTTACCAAATTCAGGACAACAACAAGAGAGTAATTGCTTATGCCAGCAGAGGACTATCAAAGTCAGAAAGGAACTATCCAGTACACAAACTCGAATATTTAGCTGTAAAATGGGTCATCACTGAGAAGTTTCGTGACTACCTGTACGGAAATAAATTCATCGTTATAACTAATAACAACCAATTGGTTTATGTTATCTCATCAGCTAAACTGGATGCCACTAGTCAACGCCATTTTGACCCACCCTATCCCTGGGGGTAATGATTTGAACAAACTTTAATCTACACTATCTGAGGATGATTCCACATGAGTTTCATCTTTCCTGGCCCAGTGGTTCTTGAGAAGAAGATTTTTAAAGATTTTTCCTTTATATTCCTATGTTAAACTTTGATCGGCCATTTTGGCCCCGCCCTACCCCCGGGGGTCATGATATGAACAAACTGGAATCTATACTACCTGAGGATGATTCCACATGAGTTTCATCTTTCCTGGTCCCATCGTTCTTGAGTGGTTCTTGAGAAGAAGATGAAAATGTGAAAAGTTTACGACGACAACGACAACGACAACAACGACAACGACGACAGACAACGGACAAATTTTGATCAGAAAAGCTCACTTGAGCCTTCGGCTCAGGAGAGCTAATAAAAGTGAAAAAGAAACAATAGAATAATAGTAGGGTCTTCCGTTGGAGACGAAAGACCCTAATAATAATAATAACAATAACATTTATATAGCGCCCTATTTACAATAAATTATTCTAAGGCGCTGAACAGAGAGTGTCTCTGATGTACAAGTAGTTTTTCAAAAACAACATAACATAAAAATGATTTATCAAAACCCAAACCCAAAAATTATAGTATGAGATCGTTACTAACATAAGAAATAAGAAAAGCAGGACAACACCGTATCACCCAGTGGGGAATGGAGTTTGCGAACGATTCAATGGAACACTACTTAAAATGCTAGGAACTCTGGAAACAAATCTAAAAGCAGACTGAAAAAATTACATCTCATCAATAGTGCATGCATACAATTCAACCAGACACGACTCAAAAGGATTTTCATCTTTCTATTTAATGTTCTGCAGAGAACCAAAATTACCAGCAGATATCATTTTTGGCTTACCGGATTCCTTAGAAGACAAAACAATGGATCAGTACATAGAGAACCTGAAAACAAACTTGAATCTTACAGATTTACTGAGCAGTTCATCGAGAAGTCGCATAAGAAACAGAAACACCAATATGACCTAAAAGACAGAAACGCAGAATTAAGATCAGGAGATAATGTTTTAGTTAAGAGAGTTGCGTTTAAAAGAAAACACATCATAAATGGGAAGAAACACCATATAATGTACATGTAATAGACCAACCTAATCCAGCAATCCCAGTATTCATAGTCAGTAATTGAAAAAAAAAACAAGAGCATTACACAGAAATTTATTGTAACCCTTCCAGAATAATGACACCACAGAACAAGAATTCTTGAAGCAAAAACCAGCACCACGTCGAATCAAAACCAGAGCCTCTAAACAACATAGACTACAAAAGGAGGGTGACAGCAGTGAGTAAGAGGAAGAATTTGTGACGGAATCATGAGTGGTTGTATAACACAACACTGGTACAGCTGATACCCGGAAATCACAAACAAACCAGAGGACAGACAGTTCTACTATGAGATTGATTGATTGATTGTATACTGTTTAACGTCCCTCTCGAGAATTTTTCACTCATATGGAGACGTCACCGTATGCCGGTGAAGGGCTTCAAATTTTGACCTTTACTCGGCACTCAGGGCCATTGAGCAGTGAGGGATCTTTATCGTGCCAACGCCTGCCGCTGACACGGGGCCTCGGTTTTTAAGGTCTCATCCGAAGGACCCGCAACTTTCACTTCAAAGTGCCGAGCGCATGGCGAAGGAACAGTTGCTACCCATTTTAACGACTAGGTCGGTCGCGGCCGAGATGCGAACTCACGACCTCCCGATCACGGAGCGAGCGCTCTACCGACTGAGCTACCGTGAACGGTTCCTACTATGAGAGAAAACCAAAAACAAGGTCTCACACCAAAAGATGCAGGAAGAATAGAGCTCGGGTACAGTTAAAGGTCGTACGCAGGGAAATAGCCAATCAAAATGAACTTAGTCAAATGAAGTTCCATATACATAGAGACAATTTCTTTTTCTTTTTTCATTTTCGGCAACTTTTTTTTTTTAGGTCTTCAGTTTTAATTTTGGACTCATGTACTAGGAATATCATATCTGTAGCAGAATTGCGCCACTGGATTAAAGGGAACTCTTTTTTAGGTGCGCGTGATGCAACTTCCTGGATGGTGTGTAGGCTGTTTGTCAACATCTGAACCCACTTGTATTTCGGGGAAGGTATGTTTACTCTCAATTTTCTTTCTTAAAAGGCGCATAATGGGTATTTTTTCTGATCTCAAATTTTTGTCTAAGCATTAATCTTTATTTTCTATATCATGAATTATCTGCTGAGAGTCTAGTTATTTAATTAATTTAATTAAAGCTATATAGTAATATATAGTAAAATCATTTCCTTGTGTGAGACCTAAAGCAAAATCAGGATACTCATTTTTTTTATACAATTTCTTTGATTTCAGGAATAGTCTCCCCTTTTAAAATTCCAAAATGACGGTTATAAAGTGCGGCATGCAGTCTGGTCATCAACGGAGAGTTTTGATACCCGTAATACCCATATTTCTACCATTCACCTCTGTCACCTTTGTCCAGTTCATCAGAGAGGTAAGAAAAACAAGATTATTGATTAAAATAATGTTATTGAGATAAATAAACTAATTAATGAAAAAAATTACATGAACAGACTCCGTATAAAAAAAATGTCACATTTTACACATTGCAATTATACATCATTTACATATCCACATCTTCCCCATTTACACAGTTGAATAGATTTAGTGCATAATAATACATAACAACAATAATTACATGTAAGCAAATTCACAAAATATCTATTAAACTGTTCAATACAGATTTTGCACATTTAATTAAAAAACACAGCATCAATATCCCCCCCCCCTTTCACAATCTTACACTTTTTTTTCATTCAAAGTCACTAGGCAATACTGAAGATTTCCACATATTGCCTTTCAGTCCATGACAGGAAGTTGAGGAATAAAGTTGACTGGACATCCCGCACTGTCCATGGTACCAGGTTATGAGGGAACCAACAGCAGTGGACATAGCACGCTACATAATTGGACGATAGGCAAGTCTCCGGAGTAGTGCTTGTAGCAATTCTTGCTTGTACTCGGTCCTGCATCGAAGCTTCTGGTATTGATATTTATCCCTGCATGGATTCTCTTATGGCTTTGGTCCTTCCCGGAAACATGTGACTGGTGGTGGTGCCTATATTCTTCTGACCTTTGTTGTGAGGAATACTTCCTTTTTTGTATTGATGTTGATGCAACCATTTTGGTCACTTTTTGGCATGATTATTATTTAATTGTGCACTTGTAGACTTTTTCTAAGAATATGCTATTGTATATGGTGCACATTTTAAAGAATTATTAATTTTTATGTTGTTTAATTCATTTTAGAGCTGCCTGGTCTTTTAAGAGAAACTCCAAACTTTGATGACTGATGGAAAAGCCTCATCTCCCCACTGCTAAAGAACCCCTTATCTTAATCACCAGCCATTAATCAGAGATCAGTGTTATCAAAGCTCCAAGGTACATTATTGAAGTCTCTTTTGACACCATTTTTTCCAGTCTCTGACTTTGTTTTAAAATTAAGATTGTCATTTTTTTTTTGCTAATTAATTCCTTATAAATCAGTGAACTTCCTGTTTCTTAACTAATTAAAGATAATGAATTAGAGTTTAAAAAAACCTTTAAGCAGATAGCCAAAACACCCAACATTTCAACTTGCATTTCGTTCAAAAATTTTCTTTCAAAATTCACTTATTAGATTTTTTTAAGTTTTGAAATGAAAATACTGTAGATGAATTTGTACAGAAATTTAGCCTAAAATTCAATAATCTGTTAGGAAGAGTTATCTCCTATTTTCCATCCCTTAAGGACAAAGATAAATTTTGATAAACTAGTATATGAATAACCTTCACCATTACTTTTGAACCAATGAGAGATAAAGATTTCATATTTGGTATGTCTACTCCACTAATTAAGTTCTTTCAAATGACATCAAGGTCAATGACCTTGTGACCTTGACTGTGACCTATATGCTAAAAATAGCTTTTTCGAATATTCATCATAACTCAAAATCAATGAAAGATAGAGACTTTTTATTTAGTATGCATAATTCACTAATTAAGCTTTTTCAAAAGACACTTGAAGGTCAATGACCTTGAGACCTTGGCTGTGACCCATATCCTTAAAATAGATTTTTTGAATCTTGGACATAAATCTTGAGCCATAAAAGATAGAAAACTTGTATTACATATGCACCCTTCATTAATCAAGCTCTCAAATAACACCAAGGTCAATGACCTTGGGACCTTGACTGTGACCATATACTTAAAATAGATTTTTTGAAACTTCAACATAACTTTTGAGTCATAAATGATGGAGAATTCATATTTGGTATGCACCCTTCACTAATTAAACTCTTTCAAGTAACACCAAGGTCAATGACAATTTGACCTTTACTGTGACCCATATGCTAAAAATAGCCATTTTGATCCTCTGCCATAAATTTTGAACTATAAGAGATAGAGACTTCATATTTAGTATGCATACTCCACTAATTAAGTTCTTTCAAATGACACCAAGATCAATGACCTTGTGACCTTGACTGTGACCCATATGCTATAAAAACTTTTTCAAACTTTATTGCCACCAGGCGCACAGTGTTTCACAAACATATCTTGATTTTCATTATGATGATCAACATAATTTTCTATCTGTTCAAAGAATAGCAGAAGTAGTTATTTCTTATTGACCCTGTGGCTTGCTATTGTTTGTTATATTCCTCAGCACAGTTTATTATTTGTTAGATTGATAGATCGATTATTATTTCTATTAAATACCAATTTACATCTAACTTACATACGAAAAACGATATTGCCGTAATATTGCGGCAATAATGCCGGAAGATGTTGCCAGAAGATCAATATTTTGGTCATGATTTGCAGCAATATTGCCGCAACCCCTTTCTGGCAATATTGCCGCAAAACTAATTAACATACGAAAAACGATATAGCCGCAATATTGCGGCAATAATGCCGGAAGATGTTGCCAGAAGATCAATATTTTGGTCATGATTTGCAGCAATATTGCCGCAACCCCTTTCTGGCAATATTGCCGCAAAACTAATTTACATACGAAAAACGATATAGCCGCAATATTGCGGCAATGTATTGCCAGAATGTTGCTGCAATATTGCGGCAATAAAGCCAGAAGATGTTGCCAGAAGGTCAATATTTTGGTAAGGGCAGTGTTATCAAAGCTCCAAGGTACATTATTGAAAGACCCTAATAATAATAATAACAATAACATTTATATAGCGCCCTATTTACAATAAATTATTCTAAGGCGCTGAACAGAGAGTGTCTCTGATGTACAAGTAGTTTTTCAAAAACAACATAACATAAAAATGATTTATCAAAACCCAAACCCAAAAATTATAGTATGAGATCGTTACTAACATAAGAAATAAGAAAAGCAGGACAACACCGTATCACCCAGTGGGGAATGGAGTTTGCGAACGATTCAATGGAACACTACTTAAAATGCTAGGAACTCTGGAAACAAATCTAAAAGCAGACTGAAAAAATTACATCTCATCAATAGTGCATGCATACAATTCAACCAGACACGACTCAAAAGGATTTTCATCTTTCTATTTAATGTTCTGCAGAGAACCAAAATTACCAGCAGATATCATTTTTGGCTTACCGGATTCCTTAGAAGACAAAACAATGGATCAGTACATAGAGAACCTGAAAACAAACTTGAATCTTACAGATTTACTGAGCAGTTCATCGAGAAGTCGCATAAGAAACAGAAACACCAATATGACCTAAAAGACAGAAACGCAGAATTAAGATCAGGAGATAATGTTTTAGTTAAGAGAGTTGCGTTTAAAAGAAAACACATCATAAATGGGAAGAAACACCATATAATGTACATGTAATAGACCAACCTAATCCAGCAATCCCAGTATTCATAGTCAGTAATTGAAAAAAAAAACAAGAGCATTACACAGAAATTTATTGTAACCCTTCCAGAATAATGACACCACAGAACAAGAATTCTTGAAGCAAAAACCAGCACCACGTCGAATCAAAACCAGAGCCTCTAAACAACATAGACTACAAAAGGAGGGTGACAGCAGTGAGTAAGAGGAAGAATTTGTGACGGAATCATGAGTGGTTGTATAACACAACACTGGTACAGCTGATACCCGGAAATCACAAACAAACCAGAGGACAGACAGTTCTACTATGAGATTGATTGATTGATTGTATACTGTTTAACGTCCCTCTCGAGAATTTTTCACTCATATGGAGACGTCACCGTATGCCGGTGAAGGGCTTCAAATTTTGACCTTTACTCGGCACTCAGGGCCATTGAGCAGTGAGGGATCTTTATCGTGCCAACGCCTGCCGCTGACACGGGGCCTCGGTTTTTAAGGTCTCATCCGAAGGACCCGCAACTTTCACTTCAAAGTGCCGAGCGCATGGCGAAGGAACAGTTGCTACCCATTTTAACGACTAGGTCGGTCGCGGCCGAGATGCGAACTCACGACCTCCCGATCACGGAGCGAGCGCTCTACCGACTGAGCTACCGTGAACGGTTCCTACTATGAGAGAAAACCAAAAACAAAAACGCTACATAATTGGACGATAGGCAAGTCTCCGGAGTAGTGCTTGTAGCAATTCTTGCTTGTACTCGGTCCTGCATCGAAGCTTCTGGTATTGATATTTATCCCTGCATGGATTCTCTTATGGCTTTGGTCCTTCCCGGAAACATGTGACTGGTGGTGGTGCCTATATTCTTCTGACCTTTGTTGTGAGGAATACTTCCTTTTTTGTATTGATGTTGATGCAACCATTTTGGTCACTTTTTGGCATGATTATTATTTAATTGTGCACTTGTAGACTTTTTCTAAGAATATGCTATTGTATATGGTGCACATTTTAAAGAATTATTAATTTTTATGTTGTTTAATTCATTTTAGAGCTGCCTGGTCTTTTAAGAGAAACTCCAAACTTTGATGACTGATGGAAAAGCCTCATCTCCCCACTGCTAAAGAACCCCTTATCTTAATCACCAGCCATTAATCAGAGATCAGTGTTATCAAAGCTCCAAGGTACATTATTGAAGTCTCTTTTGACACCATTTTTTCCAGTCTCTGACTTTGTTTTAAAATTAAGATTGTCATTTTTTTTTTGCTAATTAATTCCTTATAAATCAGTGAACTTCCTGTTTCTTAACTAATTAAAGATAATGAATTAGAGTTTAAAAAAACCTTTAAGCAGATAGCCAAAACACCCAACATTTCAACTTGCATTTCGTTCAAAAATTTTCTTTCAAAATTCACTTATTAGATTTTTTTAAGTTTTGAAATGAAAATACTGTAGATGAATTTGTACAGAAATTTAGCCTAAAATTCAATAATCTGTTAGGAAGAGTTATCTCCTATTTTCCATCCCTTAAGGACAAAGATAAATTTTGATAAACTAGTATATGAAAGATAAATAATACAAAGACATTTTGTGCAAATTTCATTTAATTTCATTAACTTTTAGTTGTCTTAAAGGTCTTAAGCAAGGAAATAGCCAATCAAAATGAACTTAGTCAAATGAAGGTTCCATATGAAGTTCCATATACATAGAGACAATTTCTTTTTCTTTTTTCATTTTCGGCAATTTTTTTTTAGATCTTCAGTTTTAATTTTGGAATCATGTACTAGGAATACCATATCTGTGGCAGAATTGCGCCACTGAATTAAAGGGAACTCTTTTTTAGGTGCGCGTGATGCAACTTCCTGGATGGTGTGTAGGCTGTTTGTCAACATCTAAAACCCACGTGTATTTTGGGGTAGGTATGTTTACTCTCAATTTTCTTTCTTAAAAGCAGCATAAGGGGTATTTTTCTGATCTCAAATTTTTGTCTAAGCATTAATCTTTATTTTCTATATCATGAATTATCTGCTGAGAGTCTAGTTATTCAATTAATTTAATTAAAGCTATATAGTAACATATAGTAAAATTATTTCCTTGTGTGAGACCTAAAAGTTAGGACGACAGTGTACAAGAGATTGAAGTTACGACTCAAGATGATACAGAAGTTCAACATACTAAAACGATGGAAACACTGCCGATAGTGACCAATTAAGGAGAGACAGGAAACAGAGAGACTGAAGAGACAGGAGATGCAAGTACACCTGTAAGACCACTGAGACCATTAAAAGACCCAAATGGATGACCACCGGAGAATTTGCCATCAACAACCAAGTAACAACCAATAATCAACAACCTGAATGCAAAAAAATAAACACTTTAATTACAGTATAAGCACTAGCAGATACAGAAATATGTGAAGGAATTGACAAGAAGGATCTATCACAAACCATGATTAATGTTATATTGGATAAGTAGTCAGTCAGAAGTCCATAGTAACTATTATTTTATGCTTGAATTACAATATTATTTTATTCTGTTTTTATGACTTAATATATTCTTTCCTTGTAGATATCCGATTGAAAGTCGAATGTTCGGGACAACATTTCTTGCAGCAGGGGAAGAATGTGTCCGCGTGTTATTGTCAATAAAACTAATAAAAATAACTTAATAAAAACACATTTGAATTATTGTTTTTTGATTTTTTCCATAGTGTATTTTCAAACTAAGTATTAAGAAAGAGCGTTTGTGTATATTTATTACACTAAGACTTTTCTAGAGTGTTTCCCATTTGGTCATGCATGACATTAATGCATGCATGAACCCAGGTATTTGATTTGTTACTCTGGTGAGAAGTTTACTGCTATAGTATTTTTAGTATTTCAAAAAGATCTTTAAGAATTGAACAGTGTACATGTATTGACTGACTCTAGAATAATCCAATAATTTATCAAGTTTGACCATTTTGAATTACCAGACCTTATAGACAATATACCCATTATGAGCATGAAGTGTGAAAGATATGTGAATGAGATTTGAGTAAAAAGTTATTTTTTTAGTGAGTTCTAAATACAGATTTTGCCAATAACCAGTCAGGCTTACTTTATGAAAATCCATTATAGCTGTGCCTGACTGAGAAGGGAATCATATACAGATAATATACAGATCAGCTAGGTTCATATACCATATATTTGGTAAGATTTGTGTTTGGTGAAGTTTGTGTATATTGTGATGTCTATTTTGTGTTGTTAATAGAATTTCATTTGGATAAAATTAATGGAAATGTTTATAGTGGAAAGTAAATTATTTTCTGACGATGAATTTGAATAATAAAATGCATGACTTATGATCCTTAATAATTTTGAGTAAATTAAAATTATTTCCCTCGACTAGAAAATTCGGTGTTTTATGCTATGTTTGTGTATGTGTGTTTGACTGTGAATGATTTGTTAAAAATTTATTAACAGAACTGTTTTTTAAAAAATGACCTGTATTTATTATGATGAAATAATACATTGGTGAAATGAACTTTCTCGTTGTCATTAAAATCAATGTTTACACCATTCTAACAGCATAAAAAGCATAAACTACAAGAAATTATACCTGAAGTGACCGACAAAAAAAATCGGCTTCGTAATTCGAAGATTTTTTAATACTCATAAATCTGTGGCTCTGTGCTTTATCTGTCCCAATTTTCTCAAACAGAGAGCTACAGATCTGCAGCTTTTCATGATATTGCTTGTAAAGTGTTTTGAAAGATAACATTGATCCATCAAAAACCACAATAATCAAATTTTGAGCTGTGGATACTGCGAAGGATTTGGTCAGCAACTGTAAACCTGTAGCAAAGCAATGTATCATTAAGTCAAATGCTGACAAGCGTTTTTCATACTAAGTGTGAGGCCATTATATACACACTGAATTGTCGATGGATATTTCGACTATTTCCCGATCATGAGGAGGAGCACACGGCGGGTGCGACCGGTCAGTAGGGAAGCCCAATCCTCCATGGCACCTGATCCCAAGACTGATGTTTTTGAGATCCTTGTTTGCTCTGCTCCAATTTTGTATTGATTAATGGACTTTTAGTATATGAACTTTTATGTATATCATGTTACAATAGGATATAAATTTTGCATTTACCCCAGCTAGTAAATTTAAAAAAAAAACATCAACATGATACAGTCATGGAATGAACTTAAGAAAATTTATATCTATTTAATTTAATTTTGGTTGTAATGAGTCATGAAATTGGATAAAAATTTGATCTATGTTGTATAACCTGGTTTACCCACGTCATAATGACTTACGTCAAAAACGTTTCAATCTTCTTGACGTTACATTTAAAATAAGGTAGTTTAAAGCGATCGCTAATTAAACGCATTTAATTGATTTCCGGAAAACACAGCGGGTAGGTCTTTTGACACTTTCCCCTGATTGCCGAGAGTATAAAAGGGGAGAACGTGGTGTTTTCCTCCTCTTGCTCGATAGCTTTCCCAGCGTTTCTGAACTAGTGATATTTGTTTGAAAGTACTCAAAGCCTTCGAGAACGGTTCAGAAAAAAATCAAAAATCATGCCACCCATTAGATCCAGAAAGTCCCAAGCCATGGCCGATTCTACCAAGACAATCAATCGGTCCTAGGGAGCCAGGCAGCAGAAGGGCAGAGGGGGAGAGGAAATTTAACCAGCCACGCTGAAACAATGGAAGATCCTGAGACCGAGCTGCTCGTCACTGGTACAAGTACCCAGGCCAGGGAGGAAGTCATTCAAGCCCCTAAGGGAATGACGGAAAAGCAAGGGCGGTCGTTACCAATAATAAGGGTAGGCAATTAGATTTTTCTAGTTCGTGGTCTGCCCCGGAGGAAGCTGCCCTGTCATCGGCAGATGATTTCGGGAGATGCCAAACATGGAGGTTAGCGCTGGGGACGGTATAGGTGCCCATGTTCCATTCGCTTTAAAACAAAAAAAAAATGGGCTGGGAACTATATAAACTTAGCCTTGATGATAAGGGAAGTGCTGAACTGCAGCAGTTCGCTGCGGGTAGTAATTTTCTCTTAAATGATAAGGGGGACCTTGATGCTAAGCCCAAAGTTTTGAATGAGAGGATAACAACTATCGATAGATGGACTGATTCTTTTCTGTTATTTATGCACATTTATATTCAAAGGCACCCAGTGAGGGCAGCCGAATTGGTTCAATATATGTTTGTCATTGGCGACGCAGCGAGGAAATTTCCGGGCATATGGGATGGAGAAATTACGACGAGTAGTTTAGAGTACGTCAAGCAATCTGTTAAAGAAATTGGTCAAAACTGAATTCTGATTTATGGCTACGCTTGATTGCTGTCCCGCCCAGGCCGGAATCTAGCTTCGGTGCATCGCATAAACCAACCCAAACTGGTGTCTGCTTTAGTTACAATAGAAGCCGTTGCATTACAGCCAATTGCAAATATGTGCATCTATGTTCTCTTTGTAAGGGAAAGCACCCAAAATCGAGTTGTGCAAAAAATGATACTTTTCATACCTCAAAGGCTTCAAACAGAACCGCTGCAACCAATAAAAGTCAGAAACCTTAAATTAGCAAATTCTCCTATAAACACTGCAGCTTTAAAAAATTCTCTTACAATTTATGAAGCAGCGAAAGAACTTGTGAATGGTTTTCAATTTGGTTTTCCATTGCATTACCGGGGTCCTCGAGAAGAAACAGAAGCACCTAATTTGCCCTCTTTTTATAAATATGACCTATGTCAAATTTGCGAGTTATGCCACTGGGAGTAGTGCCCAAGAAAGCGGTGGGGGAATGCGGGGTAATTAATCACCTCTCCTACCCTACCCCGTGGGGATCCGGGTTAGAATAGGTCCTCAGTACCCCCTTGCTTGTCGTAAAAGGCGACTAAATGGGGCGGTCCTTCGGATGAGACCGTATAAACCGAGGCCCCGTGTCACAGCAGGTGTGGCATGATAAAGATCCCTCCCCGCTCAAAGGCTGTAAGTGCCGAGCATAGGCTTAAATTTGCAGCCCTTCACCGGCAATGGCGACGTCTAAATATCATTGAAATATTCTGGAGAGGGACGTTAAACAGTATACAATCAATCAATCAATCAATCAATCTCCTACCCTACCAATAACTCCGTCAACGACTTTATTGACGAAGAGCTTTGTTCTGTCAATTACACAAAATTTGATGAGGCCATTGGCATGGTTCAACGTTTAGGGCGTGGATCTTTCCTAGCAAAATCGGATATTAAAAGCGCTTTTAGATAAATGCCCATTTGGCCCGGTGATTTTGAGCTTCTGGGTTTCAAATTCGACGGCTGTTATTATTTTGACAAATGCCTCCCCTTTGTGTGTTCTATATCTTGTGCTACATTCGAGAAATTTTCATCGTTTCTAGGCTAGTGCGCGAGCGAGCAACATCTAGAGAAGTCTTACACTATTTAGATGATTTCTTGTTCGGGGCTCATACGGCAGACGAGTGCCAAATGAGCGTGGATACTTTCATACAGGTCTGCCAAGAATTAGGGGCCCCAATAGCATGGGAAAAAAGCGACGGTCCACAAGCAGTTTTTACTTTTCTTGGGCTAGAAATTAATACTCAAAAAATGCAGGTCAGGTTACCGGAAGAAAAAGTTAATGAAATCAGCATAATTATAGAAGGCATATTGAAGAATTCGAAAACCAATCTGAAAACTTGAAAACCATGCAATCTCTAATAGGATATCAAAATTTTGCCTGCAGAGCAATTCCTCCCGGTCGGCTGTTAAATGCAACGCGTGGTTTGTCTCAACCCTATCATAATTTGAGAGTAATGGGATAAAAGCGGATTTACTTGTATGGCTGGAATTTTTTGACAAAATTAAAGGTTTTGTGGTATTCCAAGAAAAGTTTTGGATATCTAACATACATTTAGAACTTTTTACAGATAGTTCGGCGCGTCGAGGAAACGGTTTGGGAATTTATTTTAGTGGTGCATGGCCAGAGTTTTGGTTCAATGAGGGCTATACTAAGACTATCACTGTGTTGGAATTTTTTCCCTTGCTTGCTTTAGTATTTTATGGGATGGGGAAGCTGCGAAACAAGAAAGTTTTATTTAGATCTGATAATCAATCAGTGGTACATATTGTAAATTGATGACATCAAAATCAGAATTAGTAATGATCATGTTGCGCAAATTCGTTCTAAACTCATTGACGGAGAGTTTGTCACGTTTACAGTATCAGCGATTTCACAAGTTAGCTCCGGACGCAGACAATGTGCCGACACCATTTCCAACGACACTTCGGACCATTTTCGAGACGAAATCACTCGATTGTTAGATGAAGCATTTCACCAAACACCAGGGTTGTTTACTTACAAGCTTTAAAGAATTTTAAAGATTTCAAAATATTAACAAAACTAGGCTACCTGATAAATGACCAGTCCCTCCAAACCATATTCTGTTATATATAGCATATTATTTAGGCAAGGGCTCAGCAGCTTCAACAGTTTCATCTTATATTTCGGGTATTAGCATTGTACACAAACTGAGACAATGGACCGATCCGGCTGATTTATTCATAGTTAGGAAATCTTTAGAAGGGCTGTGAAGATTAAATAGAACCAAAGACCACAGAGCACCTATTTCGGAGGAGCTTCTCGCTAAAATCCGTGGCGTTCTAAATCAAGTGTGTTATTCGGAATATGAAACATTCTTGTTTAGATCAGTTTTTACCTTAGCCTTTTAGGCCTATTTAGGGTGGGGGAATTAGTGTTTACCTCGGAGCATTGCGTCCATGTTCCGTTAACTATTAATGATATAAAATTTTGTACGTCAAAAAAGCGTTCCTTGCGTCTCTATCTCTGTAAGATTATCTAAAACCGATCAAACAGGAAGATGGATCAATATTTTATTACCATCTATTCATCAAAGAAACATTTGGCCAGTTTTTAACTTGAAAAAAATTCATGAAGTGAGAACACGTGTTGAGGATTCATTATTCATGCATAGTAATAAATCCCCACTAACTAGATATCAGTTTACTGCAGTCTTGAGAAAAACCCTTTCGAAAATTAATCACCCAATTTCCGCTTGCAAATCACATTCTTTTAGAATTGGAGGTGCAACATGTCTCGCTTTAAAAGGGGTATCACATGACAAAATCCAATTATTGTGACGCTGGAAATCAAGCGCATTCCTAAAGTATATTAGAATAGATATGATGTGAGCGTTGTTGATGAGTTGTATTTACCAAATTATTTATTGATTCTTTAGAGCACCTCGTATGGATTCTGGGATCTTCAATTGTTTACTGGGCATGTAGATGGGCGACTACAAATCTGACTACTAACTTACGCTTGGAAAATTTAGGCGTTTAGGTAACCTGGATGGGCAAAAGGGCATGAAATTGGGGGAGCTCATTGACTCTATTGAGCAAAAGTTAGCTAAATGTCCTCCTCCCGCATATTTAATTATCCACCTAGGGGGGAATGATATCACATCAATTAAGAGCGAGGTATATTGTGTACCAGAATAGAGCATAACATTAGTTAATGACAAACAGATTATACCAAGTTGCAAAATGATATTGTCTGATATACTCCCGCGGCGAAAATGGATAGGGCATCGTGTCATATGTTCCGTCGAAAGGAAGCGAAAAAGAGATAACAGAGCTGAAGACTGGTACCCCGACATTGGATAACGGGCGCAAGCGCTCTAAAAACCCAACGACAGGTAATCACTGCCATTTTATCGCGTCACAGGAAACAGCACTGATGAAAAAAATCCATATTTAGACTAGCGTAAATCCAGAAGTGCTAAGTAAATAAACCCTTCTCTATGCACTCTACACTGTCGTAAACGAATAAAGTAGACGGATTTTAAGCATCTATAAAACTGTCAAAAAGTGCTGCCTCAAAAACGGGTACTTCTATATATACGATAGAGTAAAATTACCCTAGAAGTCGAGGTGCCATAACGCCCGTTACCGATTTAGGTGTGTGACATTTGTCATTGAAACAATCATAAAAGCTGTGGCCTTTATCATCCAAGAAACATTTTTTGTTATTTTTTCGGAAAAATATTCAATTAAGTACTATTCGACTATTCGGTGTTTTAAAGGGAGAAAAAGTCATTTAATTTTTTCATACTTAATGATTAAAAATTAAATTATAAAGAATAAATTAAATAGCTACCCGAGTTATACCAGTATAACCTTGTTCAGAGCAGGTCACAGTCGTTAACTGAAAATCTCTTTTATTTTATGAGGACGGCGATTATTCAGTATTTTAGTATCGAGGTCGTTTTCAGCTAAGAATATCACCAAGAATTTTTTCCACAGTAGACTACACTGTAAAAAATGCGCTTAGAAAATAAACACTTCCATTACGTGTTTTGACCTAAACATGTACAAGATTGTGTTTAACGGCTAAACACTAAGGTCTAAACGTGTGTTAGATTGTGTTTAACGGCTAAACACTTATGTCTAAACATGTGTTATATCTAAATGATGTTAAGATTTAACACATGTTTAGATATAAGTGTTTAGAAATTGAACACTTTTCTGTGAAGTGCAGAGTTATCTTCCCGGAAATGACGCATATTATATTCAAATGATAAATAGAGCGGTTATCGAAACAAAGGAAATCCCAATGTTAGCTAAAGAAGATGGTTTAAAGGAAGTGAATGCTAATCAAAGTGATAACCATGAAGAGTTTGTGAAATGCATTTAAACTGCAACATTACTGCGATAAAAGGTATGTTAACTATCATTTTTATTTTACATAAATTGACCATGATGGGCTACGTAAATAGACATGCGTTTGCACATGTAGTTGTAGATCAAGATTCCCTTTGGTTATATTTTGTATTCCTGAAATCTAGAAAGGAGTACATTATATACAATATCAATAATATCTATAACAGTATCAATACTAAATAGTGGTTATATAGACTAGGTTCAATAAAAGTAGCACAATAATAGCTATCAAACATGTAAAAAAAAAAAAGTTCATACAAATCCAGCCATTGAAAAGCATATATTTTGATAAAATTTGAATTTCTTTCTTACAGGATATGATCCACATCGAACTTGAAAGCAAAAATACACGTATCAGAGAAACTGTTGCCATCTCCAAGTCCACAATGACATGCCATCGTTCTGACATTTTTCAACACTTCTTTCTTTCTAGGGGAAACTGAGTTTTGTGAAGTCTGCTGTTCGTTATAGCTTTGAACAACCTAAAAATGTTCTCAAATAATGACAGTGGATTACCTACTGACGGTCACAGATGAAAACAAATTATGCGTGTGTTGCTCAGTGAAAAATTGCTGGAAGTTAAACTTGATACAGACATGAGAAATAACTAATTGCTAATCTGGTTAGAATTAAAACCAGCGTGTAAAAATTTAATGTATATTTAAATTTAAAATTCTTTATAAAAAAATCCATGTTTGAATGTTCATTGAATAAAATTTGAAATGTAAACAATTGTTATTTTTTCAGTTTTCTTGCAGGAAGACAACGAAAACATCCAAGTGTTTAATTTGTAAACATGTATCATAACATGTTTTGTAAAGTGTTTAAAGTCTAAACATGTAAGTGTTTAGGGTCTAAACACTTTCCGTTACACGTAATGAAATTAAATGTGTTTAGAATTTCAACGCATCAAAAAAAGTGTGACAAGAAAGTGCTTAGGAAAGTGTCTATCATCTAAACACATTTTTTACAGTGTAAATCTTCAGTTTTATGTCAGTTGTGATTGAATCTACTGAATTTCACTATTTAATGTTCCGTCTACCTGATCAATGCACAGTGTTCACCGCAGATTGACCGGTCGATAAAGGATGCTTACTCCTCCTTGGTACCAGATCCCACCTCTGGGATTCCATGGGTCTGTATTGAAAAGGAGGAATACCACACCAAAATTTTATTTGATAGATTTTTAAGAAAAACATATTTCAATTATGGTTTGAAAGAGCATCTTTAGCTCTTATAATTAATACGCTAATATGATTTTTTTTTTGCATTTTTTGTGGGAGTACTAAAATAAAAAAAATTAAAAATAAACAGCTTCTTTGGTTTAATATTTGATGTTTATAAATACATGATATAACTGTCTAATAGAATGTGAAAATAAAAGCTGGATAGGCAATTTGATCTTTTAACAGAATTTATTGATGAAAATAATGCATATTACTTTTGCCTTTAGGTAAATTCTTCATGAAAATAAAAACTGGGGAGAACAAATTAATCAATCATACTTTTAAAAGAATTTGATATGAAATAGCGATATTTTGTGAAAATACATTTTTTATTATTTGAATTACAATCCCGATCAAAATTAAACTGATTCCGATCAAAATTAATACAAAGCTAATAAGTTGCCTTTATTATTAATTTATCACTAAGAAATATATTTGGTTGTCATGCTCGTTTATTTTAATTCGTATTACACATAATAAATAAGTATTCATTTGAATATGTTATGTATTCCAATAATTTTGGCATTCTGGTTAGGTCCAGTATAATATCAGACGGGATTGCCTAAAATAAAAAAAAAATAATTTCTCTCAATTTTTCCATTTTTAATCATAAAATTTTGACAGTGCAGGCCTGCTCCGGAACAAGATTCACATATTTCATTGATATGAATATTCTATTGATATTCTATGCATTAAGTCAAATTTTTGAGCTGGAAAAGGTCTGCACTTAGTAATTTTTACTCGAAATATCAACGCATATACGTGTTTACTTTTTTTTCTGAATAAATCATGGAAATTTTGAATTTGCGTCATCTTCTGATGACGATGTCATGTCTAAGATATGACTCATCGTTTATGAAAATATTACGCCTTGGAGTCTGCAGCTGTTCTCCTGTATTAGAACACAGTAACCGTACTTTATTATATAGCTAAGAAATAGTCTCTAATAAAATACTGCCAAAAATCTAGAGAATTTTAACGTTCAATATCTTGACGTTTTATTGAACGCTAACTTTGTATTACGTTTATGAGTATGCCCGAAACATTCCGATCACGAGCGTTCAATATCGAACGCCCCGTTGTAAACAAAAAAAGTCGTCTGGTCAAATTCTCAGAGCTAAATTAAAGAAAGGAAGTGGCATCTAGGTAAGATCTGGTTATTTTTCACACAAAAATGAAATTATTTATTAAAATTTATTACGTATTAGACCCATTAAAATCTAAAAAAGCAATTCATATCGCTCGGTAGGGTCATCGGAATGATGCGATATTGAATGCGAACAGGACAGACAATAATTTAAATACAGACACTAAAATATCATTAATTTGAGGTTTTTTTTGTTGGAATAATTATTACAAATTATGTGGAAATGTTTTAGCTATATAATAAAGGAGTTATTGACTTTATATCGGTGAATATTGGTACTCGTTGGTTGTTCAAATGCACTCACAAGCTCGTGCATTTGAACAGCCAACTCGTGCCAATATTTACCAATATAAGTTCAATAACCCTAAAGTACATGTAAATATTTCTCCGTCAAAGTTTGATTTTGGTCATTAATGAATATAGTCCTTTCGCAATATCATTACAATTTCTTTTAAAAATATACCCTTTGTAAATGTGACTTGTTATAAAACAACAAGGTATTTGTTTCATAAAACAAATTATCAAAAGAAACTTTTAATACTTATATGGCTTTTTGGATACATATTTTTATGTGTATTCATTACATGTAACAACAAATTTTTAACTCTAAAGCATTTATTTGCAAATACAATATGCAAAAAATCATAATCAATATTTTAAAAATTGCCAAAAATAACATAAAATAATAAAGAACGTATATCGGCCTTTAATGCTGAAACCATAACTTTACAGGGATGCTTTTAAGATCTTTGACATAAATATTGAAATGGCATTCCTGCTCTAAAAAATTTGAGACTTAACACTGTGCGTCATCTTCACCTTTATTTTGTAACACTTCTTAAACTATTCAAATGAATGACATGCAATTCCCTATGAGCTTTTTTTTTAAATATATAATTATGGTATTATTGGCGAGGGATTTGACATTGGTAAAAACGAATGTCGTAAAAATATGAAACAATTCAAGAAAAGATTGCTCTATTTCCGTCACGCTAAAAATTACACTTTAAACGAGAAAGACATATTTTTTTCTATTTTACTAAACAAAAAAGGACTTGTTTTTGTAAACATTCTCCCACAAATTCTTACTCCTATTCTTTGATTTCACAAAATTTATAAAAAAAGATATGAACAAGAAAACCATTCCAAAGAGACTGAAATTTAATCGATGATTTAAAAATGAATATTCGTTTTTTTTTTTATACAGAAATAAGAATTAAGAAAAAAATCATTGCATTCTTACACTAAAATAAAAAAAACCTATCAGAAGAGTTAATACATTAACTATTTAAAAAAAACTATAATAACTGTTAAAAAAAGAATTAATACAATAACTATTTCAAAAACTATAATAACTATTAAAAAACTTATTTTAACTGAAATGTCAGAAAATATTAATCACGTAATTTTTCAGATTTTTGAATTTATAAAAGATTTCTGAAATGGAGCATATCTTCAAAGTCTTTTAAAGTCTTGTTTGTTTTCAAGGAACATTGGATGGACATATATATTTTTATTTCGAACAAAAGCGCATTTACATATTATATATAGACATCTAAACTCTGCAGTGCCTCTTCTTTAGTTATGCGTGTCATTTCTTCTGTTAGTTGAGGTTCATTTGCTTGGTAATATTCAGCCAATTCCTTCGAAAACTTATTCATAAACACGAATAAAGACAAATAAACCTTGATTGCGGTTAAATCAAGAATTCAGAATTGTTCTGGCTTTAGGAAGATTTTTAAGGAAAAATAATGATATTATCCACGTTGGGAATCTTCTGATGTATGCACCACATTGTCAGGAAATTATGAAGTTGATTGAGACTTTATTGATTTAAGACTTTACGGTAAGAGTTACATAATTATAAGAGAAATAAATCACTATGAATACAAAGCAATGTCACACTTTTATTTAGATGAAATAAAAAGCAAGTCATTTTATATTTATAAATAAGTAACGGTAGAAATTATTGCGCCGTGTGATTCGACCATG
The DNA here is from genome assembly GCA_003671525.1 of Saccostrea glomerata. Taxonomy (NCBI): domain Eukaryota; kingdom Metazoa; phylum Mollusca; class Bivalvia; order Ostreida; family Ostreidae; genus Saccostrea; species Saccostrea glomerata. The sequence goes on along the minus strand of PRKT01000058.1, from coordinate 1,338,792 downwards.
TATTGACCTCTGACCTCTGAAAAAACTTCATACAGAATTGAAGATATTTTCACTCTGTATGTTTATATAATGGAATGATACCACAAATGTATATATTATGGCTGAAAGATTTACAACAGCAAGAACTTTATCAAGAATTCACAGTCATTACAAGAAAATTCACCAACAAAGAAGGACAACAAAGTCTGAGATGGATGAAAACCAGATCTTATGACAAGTATAGACCATGCCTTATACATGTAACCGAACATCATAAAGTTACAACCTAGATTAAAGAAACTTGACGTTCACAGTAGGATCTTGGAAACCGAATGAATGAAAACTTGTATTTAGGACAGACTATACGTTCCTCAATACTACAAAACTCTTTTCAAGATTTTTTGATTGAAGTATTGCTACTTTTAAATGTTTACTCACAAAAAATGGAGGTACCTTACCAGGTATTTTTGCAAGATAGCAGAGGGAAGTACCTCATATATAACCCTTACGGAAAAAAATTAATCTTACAAAACCAACCGTTTTATTTTTTTCAGTTTTTTTTAATGATCAGAAACTGGTTTAGAAATCAGGTTATCATTGAAATTTTGAATATTTTTCATACATATAAAAATATACAAAACAGATATTTGAGGAACGTTTCGTCTGACCTTAAAATACAAGAAACCCTCTTGATTCCGTGCATTCATTCATCCAAAAAAATTAAAATCAGCTTAATATCTAGAAATATTGAACAACCTGTGGCTAATTTTGTTTTAGCCTCTCTCTAAAATTGAGTGACTGAATGTTGGCTATTTAATGCTTAAGATGTGGATTGACCTTGAATCATACACGTGAATACAAGCAGAAAAAACCAAAAATTCATTTTTAGAATTAATGGTTTTGTTTATTTAAGGATGGAATTTATTTAGTAACTAAGAGAATATTTTTTTTCACTGGTGCCAGGCACTTTTTTGAATACTTCTTTTAAAAATCCTATCTTTGGAAGTATACGGATTCCCCCTGTTCTTGCAATTTTCTATCCTTAATTTAATTGGCTGGTCAGTACGAAAGTGGGCGGAGTTGTCAAAGATTAGATGTGAGTGAGTTTGTAAGTGAGTCAGTTTTGGACCATTCTTTGTTAAATTCAGTTTGTTTAACTTTAAGAAATTCTTTGTAAAATTCAGTTTGTTCCATCCACGAAATTTGTTCTAAATTATATTTGTGAAATTCATATTTTTGGACTTACAATAAATTCTAAACTTTAAAACCGACTTATCAATTTGACAATTTATTACACGGGATCATTTCGTGGATCGGAAAGATATTTGTCAGTTCGATACCTGGCGAGAACACAAAGAATAAGCCACAGAACTGATGATGTCATCACAAGAATATCTAAAATGAGAAGTGTTGCGGGATAGTAATGCAAGGAATACCATTCAATAGGCTGAAGGTTTTCTCCGAAAAATGCAAACAAAATTCCAGTGACACTTGTGGCAAATAGAACAGAAAAGACATGACCATCTTTATTATAAGAGTTTACATCAATTGTATTTCCAACAGTGAGTATTTCTTTCAGCGTCTTCGAAAGCATCATCATGGAATCGGATTTGAAATTTCAGATCTTTTATGCACAACAAAAAACTTAATTTGTAGTTTTATATATTTTATTTATTATATATATAAGACATTATTTAAAGCAATGTTAACAAATTCAAAATCACTTAATATGCATAATTCCAGGAAAATTTTTTCATGATAAAAAGAGGTTGAATCTTTACAAGAAGGAAATTTGTAATATTAACATGCCTGTATATTCAATTGAAATAAATAATTGAAATGGAATTTAAATGATTTAGTTCCATCTCTATCAAAACACGAGGAAGAAAACAATCGGTACGATTAATTGGTCTTTTTTTTTTCAAGTTTTTTACACACATTTCTGGTTTATGTAATGATTTAAAACTTAAAATCATAAGAATTAAATTATCGTCACATCAAAGAACAATCAAGAATGTCGAAATATAATTTTCACAAAAATCAGAGTTCAAGAGATAATAAGGAAACGATAGTGTATGTAAATAAGTGAAAGATAAACCTATGATTCTTTGTTTTTAATTACATAGAATGTACATGCCTATGAATGTCTTTACAGAGTACAATTCATTCCAGAGAGCAATCGATTGTCCAGATCCTAATTATTTTTCTTTTTTCTCTCCCTTTTTCAAAACTAAATACATAAAAAAGGTCAATGATCCTAAACAATGGCCTCGGTAATAATTGTTTATTTACCAAAATCCTACAGTATATTTGAAGTACATTATTTTAACCAATATAACATACGAGTAATCTCCTCAGCATAAATTTACTCTTTGATTCTAGCTCGTAAAGATTCTTTTTTTTTGGATGCAGTATGTATTTTTACCACTAGTATACATTACATTTAGCCGAGCCTTGAGACACCTCAACCCACATTTTATGTGGGTAGCGGTGAGGAATCAAAAAGTGAAACATATAATTACTATTTTATTACTTATTAATCATAAAGTTTCCGATAAAAAAAATATACAACAATGTCCTTATATATGAAAAAATATCCATTGATTTTTTCCTGAATACCAGTCCTTTTATTTGCTGCCACCCGAAATGATAAGTCTAAAGCACGACAAAATAAGTCGAACGTACGACATATTATCTCATACGTACGAGATACTATGTCGTAGGTACATGTATGACATACTAAGTCGTACGTGCGAGATACAATAAGTTGTACGCACGAGATAATTAGTCGTACCACGAGTTAATAAGTTGTAGGTACGATAAACTAAATAGTACGTACAAGAAACTATGTCTTGGGTACGACATACAAAGTCGTAGGTACGAGATACTAAGTATACGAACGACATACTAAGTCGTACGTACAAGATACTTAGTCATACGTACGAGATATTAAGTCGTAAGTACGACTTATATCTCTTACATACGACATATGTGTTACGTACGAGATACTAAGTGGTATGAACGAGATAACATTTACCCCTGGTGGTCGTATGTACAAGATGCTATAATATGTTGTAGATATAAGAGCTTTGTTTAAAATCTTATGAAGCATCAAGTGTGGACGGCATACAAACAATTGCCGTGCAATTGAATGTGTTCTTATGTTAGAATTTTATTACAACGACATGATTGCTAATACGAAAAGATTCATTGTAAAAAAAATCATTTTTGGATACATGCTGACTAATAGATGTTCGACCCAAAGCGGCCCCTCCCTCCACACACTCATAAAAATCTTATATTTTGATAGATTTTACCGAAGGAATATTAATGAATAAAGCATTTTAAGGGGTACCGGTGGGGTTGAAATGTACAAAAAATCCTGAAAATGAAAGAATTATATTACTGTAATCAGAGTTTAGAAAAGCTCGGATGTTTAAGACTGATATTCAACATTTTATAGTTGTCTGGTTCGAATCACCTGGTGACACATGTTAACTTTTATAAGAACAGGTTTGTGTATTTCACTTCAATTTTCTTCTATAAATGATTTTTTCCTTTTGAGAAAAACTGCATTTATGAGAATGCGGCTCATATCGATACACGTATTGTACGCCTAGATACTTATATCATCTCATTCCTAATCACTGTCTTCCTTTATGGTTACTGGGTTCCCACATTTCAGTAAAAAAATTACTTAAAGATTTCTTAAAACAACAGGTGGTTAAAATAGAAAAAAATCATCTCTGAAGAATTTTTAAAATTCGGTCGTCAGATCGAATTGCAGTTTCTCCAAAAGCATCAAAAAGCCATTCGTACTAATTGACGAAATGTCAATTACCGATTCCCCTTTTCAAAGTCGTACCTTAGTTTCAGTAAACGAAAGACAAAAACGAAAGATTGAAATCTGTAGAAACTTGCCAGAGGTAATATTGCCTGGTTAAGGGTTGGCCAGGATGGTCCAATGAGTTCTTCATAAGCACTATCAAAGTGCGGGAAAAGTCTATTGAATCCCCAGGCAAAAAAGTTTGTAATCATTATACATAAGAGTATGTATTTGAATTTTTGAATATCCATTAGACAAATTCTCTTGATTGACACAATGAAGATAGACTGGTTTTATACTTGTACCAGCAGTAAGGAAAAGCGATTCAGCTTACTATGGATAAAGAGATCGTCAACGAATACAAAAGTCCAAGTCCGTTGTAAATTACGGGTCCACTTGTCGATATAATGAAAACGGTGTCAGTATTTAACAGATAGCCTTTTTTCATTGAATCAGTTCATTGGGTTGGTTTTATTTTCTTCAAAATGTGAACACCCATTAATGGACATTTTCGGTTGGGTGAACTTCTACTGCACTATCGATAACGGATTAAATAAGTATGGAAACCATAAAAAGCAATTATGAAATAAAAAAATAATTCAAGCTCCTTAGTTTAAAATGGCGTTTTTTTAACATTCAGTTTACAGCACATACGCTTTAAAGCAGTTCTGAATTGGATTAGTAAATTAGTTTTTCCTTCAGCAGTGTTCTACAATATTTTAATTCAGATCATTATGCTTTAATTAAGTAACATTATTAATAAACGCAATTTAAAACTAAGGAGCTTTATCATTTTTAATATATTCGATCAGTGCTTACTATCAGTTCAAGATATATTATAATATATTACTATAGTCAGCGGCGACTCACACAAATTGTTCCGACGAAAATAGTTCCATCATGATAAGTAGATACAACATTATTGTTCATGATAAGAATAATGCTGTGTATGTCGTAAAAGAAACCAAAATTAACGTACATTTTTTCTCCAAAGATTACTTTCCACCAGAAATGCAATATAAAATATAATATTCCTACGCTCCCTCCCTCCTCAGCATCTTTGATAACGGAATATCTAGGTAATTCTTCGATTATATTGATATCTTTTCACCGATGAATTGATTGTACTATAATCAATAATTGTATTAAATTCATGTTAATTGCTCGTTAATTATCATATAGTTCCTCTTAGAGAGAGAGAGAGAGAGAAAAAAACCCAGATGCGTTTGTGAAACACTGATGCCCCCGTTTGGCAACACAGCAAAGATTACACTTTTCTTAAATGCAAATTTAATTAATTGGTACCAAAAGTAGGGTATTATCAATGGAAAACAATTGTGAAATTTGAAAGTAAGCCAATGTTAAAGTTTTTTTCAATAAGTTAAAAAATCTCCAAGGTCAAAAGGTCAAGGTAGTTGGTATCAAATGAAAGGTCTTGCCACATAGAATATTTATGTAGAGTTTGATAGCCCTATCCCTAACCGTTAAGTTATGGCCAAGGTTAATGAAAGCACTAGCCGTAACCCTTTTAAAGTTATGGTCAATATTTACTTTTTTAAAGTAGGTCAATCTCAAAGGTCAAGGTAAAAGGGTCAAAGTTCTTGGTATCCAATGAAGAGGTTTTTCACAAGGATTACTATATGAAGTATGAAAGCCCTATCACTTCAAAAGTTATGACCAAGGTTAAAGTTTTTTCACAAGTACGGAAATCTACAAGGTCTATGTCAAAGGGTCAATATTGTTGGTATTCAATGAAAGGTCTCTCAACAAAGATTACATATGTAAAGTATAAATATTCTGGTATCTACTGTTCAAAAGAATATGACCAAAATAAAAGTAAAATTTTTCATGTAAAAGGGGTCAAACTCCAAGGTCAAGGTCATAAGGTCAACTTTGGTGGTACCCAATGAAAGGTCTTGTCAGAAGAAATACACATGTGAATTATGAATGACATAGCTCCACTTAATCAAAAGTAATGGGCACGGTTACTGCTCTTGCGGACAAACAGACAGATAGAGAAACAGACAGACATACAGACGGACGGACACGACAAAAACTATATACCCCCGAAATTTCGTTTACAGGGGCATACTAATCATTCTGTGTGTGTATTATTAAATGACGGAATTTTCAATCCCTTGCCGGATTCTGCTCGTGTGTAGACTGTGTAGGGGGCGTACTTATAAAATGTGTAGCAAAACCCGAACCAGGTCGGATATTCTAAACTGAAAACCGGGTTCGTGTTGAAGTTCAGCATATTATTTTATATAGAATTTGAATTTATATAAGTAAGTTCTGTGACGAATACATTATTTTATTTCAGTAATTTATAAAAAAAAAAAAGAAAAAAAAAAAAGGTTTTCAGTTTAGAATTTCCGGGCCGGGCCCTGATTTTCCTAACCCATTTTAAACTTACTTTGTTGCAGATGCAAATGTTAGAACAAAATATACTGAGTAGTTCAGCAGGGATTGTTTAATTTTTTATTAATCAGAATTTGTGTTCATATGATTCAATTAAGGAAAAAAGTTTTGTCTGTCATCGTAACTTCTCGGCAAAACAAAACATGTTTTTCCGAGGTCGCTAGATGCGTTTGACAACTCCATCGCACGTGTGTAGACCAAACCTGGTCTTGCGGACACAGGTATGTGCACTGTTTGTTATGAGACTGGGTGATCGTAATTATGAAATTTACACCAGTTCCATAACTAGACAGCGCAGTTTATTTTTCTTAAAAGTCATTAAACACTGTTAAACATATCAAATCTAAAAGTCGAATATCTTTGGATATGGGGTAACCTATATCTATTCTTGTTTATTTCATAACTGCTTTTTATCGTTTCCATACTTTGTTTTGTCCGTTATCGATAGTGCAGTAGGAGTTCACCCAACCGAAAATGTCCATCAAAATGAATATCACAAATGTTGTCGGCATAGTAATGCATCATTGCCAAGCAATGAACAAATCACCATGAGCAAGGCCGGATTGTCTCAATAACAAAACAACTATTCCAGGTACAAAAGTGGCAATGAATGCGACTGAAATAAATATGCTTTGACAGTGAAGTCGACACCATCTAGCACAATTTTGTACCTTGCTTGTAACCGATCGCTAATTAACGGTTTCATTGTCATAAAATCTGTTATGAAAATTTCTTCTTTTCTCCAAGATGAAAACACGTAGAAACATGCTAGTAATAAAACAAATGGACATAAAACAATATTCTTGCTGCATAGGAACCATTATTGCACCTATCGGTTTTAGCGAAGGGATCTGACGTCTTGTTTTCAAGTAGCACGCCCTTGTGCTAATATTTCGACTTGTTTGTTCCTCGTGTTTCTTGTAAGTAACCATTCCGTACATCAGTCGAAATAAACTGAATAAATACAGTGCAATATTGGTCGATAGAATCACAGAAAGAAAATAATGTATCAGAAGACTTCGTTTAAGCTGAAATCTAGACAACCTACTGATAACTCCCAACTGGATGAAGAAAAACACTATTTCAAGAAAACGCCCAGCAACACTGATCAAGTAAAAATAATTATTTTTAAGTTTATAGGTCGGTAATTTTATTTCATTTTTTTGAAAACATTGAATGTCAACGATGATATCCAAGAAATGCAGAAAAATTATGCATATGCCGAAAGACAAGGAAAATATTTGTACCATCTTCGAAACAGGGTCATTTCGTTGATCTGAAAGATATTTATCCGTTCGATATATACTTGACGAGAACACACAGAATAAGCCACAGAACTGCTGACGTCAACGCTAGAAAATCTAAACCCAAACATGGCACAGGGTAATTACGCAAAGTATTATACTCCGTAGGATGAGGGTATTTTCCGAAAAATGTAAACAAAATTCCAGAGATACTTGTGGCAAAAAGAATAGAAAAGACTTGTCCATATCTCTCGTAAGATATTAGATCAACAGTATTTCAAACAGTGAGTATACTTCTTTCAGCGTTTTCAAAAGCAACATTATGGAGTCAGGTTTGCAATATCAGATGCTTTATGCAACGCAAATGATACAAAAATGTTGTGTTTTATAAGTTATTTATTATATATAATAGAACTTAACTGAAGAGAAGTTAGTAAACTAAAGATCACTTGTACATATTTCCAGGATATGTATGAAAGATAAAAAGAGGATGAATTTGTATAACAAGGAAACTTTACTTAAATCATTTTTATATATGATAAACAGATATGTTAATATTATTGTTTTAAAATGATTCAATTAAATTCCTATCAAAACACCAAAAAAATAATTGTAATGAGAAGTCTCTTAGTCTTCTTTAAGGATTTTAAAACAAGTTCCTGGTTTATCTCGTGATTTATTACTTAGAATCATTAGTATTAAATCCTTATTATACACTACAACAATTAGGAATATCAACATGTTATTTACACAACAATAAAACTTTTAAAAGAGATAATAAGGTAACGATAGCACATAAGTGAAAAAAATGACTAATTATTATTTTTTATTACATATTTTATAATTTATGTGTTTGTACACAGGATCCGATGATTTTAGGAGATTTATGCAGATCCTGATTGTTTTTCTTTTTCTATCCGTTTTTGTGTTTTAGTGGTCGCATCAAGTCTCTTCAAATTAGTCAACATGCACACTATTCAGACGCGACCAAATGCGATTTAAATTATCGCAATTCAACGCACAAAAATTAGTTCTACGTCTTACAACGTTTCATGTACTTTAAGGCCCTTTCACAATTGGTGCACGAGCACTTTACAACACTTTGCGATGGGAAAATATTAGCTTTTCACGAGCTATCGCATACGTTTCACGATGTCTCGCATTCATTGCATGCGTTTTAGTGGTTGCATCAGGTCTCCTCAAATTAGTCAACATGCACATTATTCAGACGCGACCAAATGCGATCCAAATTATCGCGATTCAACGCACAAATATTAGTACTAACGTTTTACAACGTTTTATGTACTCTTAAGACTGATGCACGATTTTTAAAGATCGTAAGATTAATCGCAGCTGTCTTTGCGTGTGTTTTGCGACCATGAGACTGTTGCTCAACATGTCTCATGTAATCTTGCAACGTTTTACTACTTTGCTTGATTTATCACCTTCAATTGCCATGCTTTGCAACAGGTATATATTACACCGTGTATAATTATAAGCATCTTAACTATGTCAACTGAAGAACGTCGGAACCGGGTGGTATATATACCCGCCCTCAGACTCGCACGAACATTCGTACTATGGAATGCATGAGCGTACGAGCAGTCGTAGTGTCGCACGTTCAATCGTCCGATGACCTGATCAGTAGTGCAATCCTATCGCATTATCTTACAACACTTGCTTTCATTCTACAATAGTCGCATATAAATGCAAGATATATCGCAAGATTTAATGCACAACAGTCGCTTTAGATCGTGCGAATTTCGTACAAACATTTTTATCATATGCGATTATTTTGGCAACAGTTTACGATCATAAACAAAATATTCGGTCGAACGAATATTTTGTAGCTTCTGCTCGTGCGCCAATTGTGAAAGGGCCTTAAGAGTGATGTACGATTTTTAAAGATCGTAAGATGAATTGCATCGCAGCTGTCTTTACGTGTGTTTTTACGACATGTCTCATGTAATCTTGCAACGTTTTACTATCTTTGCTTGATTTATCACCTTCATTTACCATTCTTTGCAACAGGTATATATACTGTGTATAATTATAAGCAGCTTAACTGAAGAGCGTCGGAAACGATCCTAAACAAAATTATTTCGTCGCACGAATATTTTGTCGCTTCTGCTCGTGCGCCAATTGTGAAAGGGTCTTAACAACAGTTTATTTCCTGCTCATAGAGAAGTTATTTGGATGCAAAATATCTGTTTTATACAGTAAATTGAAACACAAAAGGCCATCTATACAATAATATTTGCCTGGCTAATTTATGTCTCTCCTCCCTACGGGATACGAGGAATAAAAATGTGTACTGGAAATAGAAAAAAAAAGTTTTGACTGAGGCCATTTTAGTCAAACGGTTGGAAGATGACAACAAAACATTTTTTTAAGGATGACCTTGAAATAATTTAATATCACTTGTATCAAGCAGTTTCATTGGCTGAATCATTCAGAGGAACATATAATATTTTGGATAACATAACTTGCGTACGTCACAATGAGTAACGTCAAAAACGTATTACTCCGCTCGACGTTACTTCTAAAATAATGATCAATTTGAAGTCTTTTTCCGTGGAAATATTGTCTCATTATCTACACTGGAATTAAATTATAATGAATGAAGGTAATTTCAACTTATGTTATCCGATATAACATAACTTGGGGCAGTTTACGCTTTATAAACCGCAAAGTTTTGACTGAGGCCATTTTAGTCAAACGGTCGGGAGAGGGCAACAAAACAAATTTTTTAAGGATGACCTTGAAATGAACAATAATAACGAAACGGTAGATACATCCTTTGTTTTTTCTGGTACCTATATTTTGTAGTTTTATTATCGTTTTACAGTGGAGTGAGTTTAGTTTATCACGTCTTGGCTATACACAAATTTTTATAAACACAAAATGATACAGAAAATTTGAAAAGACACATAGAGTTTTGATTCATTATGAAAGTGAACGTTAAGTTTTTGTAGCAAAACAATCAGTGTGATTTGTAAATTCTATACAGAGAAATGAAAGATTGAAACCTATAAAATCATATAAATGTATATAACACCTGCCTTGCAGCTGGGTGCAAGGTACCCCAAACTTCATCTGTGTTACTATATGATAAATAAAAAATCCAGAACTGAAAATATACCCACAATACCATGTTGGAAATCAGCAACATGATAGTGACAAATGGAAGTCTTAGATAACACCGAGTCTTGAATCTCTTCAAGTAAAGAATGAAAATTGTTTGGTAGTATACCTCTATCAGTCCCAAAACATATTTGAGGACAACTGTCCATATTTCAATTCCATAGTATGCAAAAGCCACCGCCAAAGCGTAATATATAAAATTTCCCGACGCACAAACTATGTAAATAGCATCGTTATCCAAAAAATTATCAAGCAGAATGTCACAGCTTAGAAGTGTCTTTTTCAGTCTTTGTACAATGTGAAATCCTCGAAAAATACACGCAATTATAATCACATTCTGAAAAATGACTGTCAATTGCCAATCATTTGTTAACATTTCTGAATTGGAAATTCTTCGCAAAATTGTAACTATAGTTGCAGGTAAAAAACAGAAAATACTAACTATCATGTATAAGATTTCTCTTTTGGTAATTCCTTTGTATTGCTTTCTGCTTTCATGGACAATAGAACTGGATGAAGCGAGAATTTTCGTCGGAGTGAAATTGTTCGTCCAATGGCTGTGGAGTGTTATGGTAAGAATTACACATATGGAAAGGAAGTTGTATTCTTGTTCCAATGGGACTAGAATGGGATGTAAAGGAATTATAGCCTTTGTTGCAATATCTGTTTTCCAATAACAGAAAGTAAAAGAACTGGAGTTTTGGGAAAATGATATTTTGCGATTTAAAAGTGATATATTATACACCCATGCTCCTGTATTTGTCAATAAAATAAATATAAGAAACCAATGAACAGTTTTGTTGAAGGTGAGATGAAATCTGGAAATTCTAGATAAAACAATCGTTTGGATAAGTACAAAGAGTGGTTGTCCAATTAGACAAATACCATTAGCAATGTAGGTTTGTCGAACAGACTTGCCGGAATATTGCAAAGCACACTGTATGTTAGCAATTGCACTGAGAATTGAAGAAAATGTTGCTCCAAGACCAAATATCCACAGTAACACTAGCATTAGGCTAATGACAAAACGAGATCTGGAATAAGAGGCTATAGAAATGTTAGATCTTAAATGTGTTCTGACTAGAATCCATGATATTATCCAGAAAATTGAAGCAATTAATTTCGTTGCGGATCTAAAAACAGGTATTAATATATGTCCAATGGATTCATAGAGCCATGTGTTCTCATACAAGTCGACAAATACAACAACAGCAGCTATGAAACTTGTGGTTACAATTTGAGATAACATATTTGTAACAATAGGTTATCTTCTATCACTTTTCCTAATGCAAAATATTTGGTTCATGATTTGTATTTCCTCTTTACTCGTGATTTTTGTCAAGTCGTCCTCTTCCTACGATGCAATATCTTTCAAAATAAATAAAGTTTATTAAGTATAGTATAAAGGTAGATTAACTTGCATGTAAAAAAAAGTTATGTATATAGAAGCAAATTTCTTTTTTAAAGAATTATTAAAAATATAATAGTAAAAATACATACTTCCTCCATAATCTGTAAATCACAATATGATGGCAATAGAATTTAATGTGTAAGCAATAGATACATATTTGAAGTTTGATCGAACAGTTCTTTTAAAGACAGGAAATCATTCAGTTAGTATGGTATTTGTATAAACATATTTTTACTAAATTTCATTTGGATAGTATGATAAAACTTTCTGCTATTCAAGTACCACTTATTACAGAACACTTAATATCATTCTAGTATATCTGAGTTTCAATAAGTATATTTTTGAAATCATATGTTTATAACTCACAGTTCATTCGATACGGAATAGCGTTTTCTACGTATGAACAATTTCTAAAACGAGGTAAGTTATTGACAAACAAAATGGTGAAGCAAGATTATCAACAGTCTCTTTTAAGTCATCATTTCATAAATTCTATGGTTGATACAATGAACTTGTCAGCAAATACAACTTATCATTAAGTCAAAATCTGACTGACTTTTTCCATATTGAGTGTTAGGCCATTATTTACACAATGAGTTATCCACGGATATTTTCCGTTATTTTCCGATCATGAGAAGGATCACACGGCGGGTGTGACCGGTCGGCATGGGATGCCCACTCCTCCATGGCACATTATCCCACCTCTAATATTTCAGAGGACCGTATTTACTCAAACCTCTCGTGTAATGTTTAATGGACTTTTGAGTTCGAATACTGTTTGTCATTCCCTCAAAATTCATGCAAATATTTTGTTCTATAAAGACTTAAATCAATATCCAACAGCAATGAGTTTTTTAAGATTTCACTTGAATAATTTAAGTAATAAAAGTAATTCAATTAATAATAAGGACATTATCTATATATACTACATCGATTTTTTTTTACTTAAAACATCTTGGTATTTTTTTTAAAACATCTTTTTAGATTTTAATCAAACAATTATAATTACTAATTCTGTGAAGATTTAATACGACAATCTCTCTATTCCTGCTTCATATATTTCAAAATTAATGACAAAATATCAATTTATACATTTATGAAGGAAAAATAGTGTTAAATGGCAATGGATTAATAATTCCTATAAAAGTTTCAAATAGTTAATTGTTCTTAATTACTCTTTTATATACGAAGGGTCGAAAACGATATACAGCTGTATATTACAACCGCGTTTTAGAATGGAAAAATACTAGTAATTTCTATGTTTTATGTCTCTAAAAAGATTGATAAAGTACAAATTTGTAGTATGTAATCTCATTTAAAATTCAAAATGAAAATTATTGCTATATCTTTTTTGTTATCATATCACCAAACCCATTCTGGTTATTGATTGAACTTTTGATTTTACATAAGAAACCTACATAGAAAACAAAATGTTGTTTAATAATTAAACTGGTGTCTATCACATGATCATTGTAACTTCGATATAAACTAAATTTTCAAAAAAGCAAGTCAAATAAAATATATTGAACATTATTTAAGTTCAATATTCCATTTAACAATTATGCAAACTATGACCAGAGCAAACACAGACCTCCAAAACATCAGAGGTGGGATCAAGTGCCATGGAGGAGTGAGCATTGTTGCAACCACTATTGAAATAACGACCACTATTGAAATAATTATATCAATAGTGGTTGGAAGTGCATTTCAATAGCAAACATAGTTAGTAACCACTATTGAAATACTACCACTATTGAAATAATTATATCAATAGGGATTGAGAGCGCATTTCAATAGCAAACATAGTTAGTAACCACTACTGAAATACAACCACTATTGAAATAATTATATCAATAGGGGTTGAGAGCGCATTTCAATAGCAAACATAGTTAGTAACCACTATTGAAATACGACCACTATTGAAATAATTATATCAATAGTGGTTGAGAAAGTATTTCAATAACAAACATAGATAAGATCCACTACTGAAATACCACCACTATGGAAATAATTATTTCAATAGTGGGTGAGATTCAGTTCAAGAATTGACATTTTTTTTTCATTTCACTTGCATAATGCTCAAGTATTTAAAGTTTCACCGCGTAATTCTTAATTTTTTATCCAAAATTTCACTAAAATTAGATTTGGGGCGATAAATATATAGATTAACAATTAAAAGTGATTAAATTAATAAGGGTGCTTTTGGTGAGGCAAAATTTTGAACAACACACTCAGGTTTACAATTTCTTCATATCTAGAAATTTTTAATTTACATCATTTTCAATGAAATCAGACGAAAAAATATATACCAATCCAGACATCCATATTTTGTTTGTATCATCTTTCCTCAATTTTTTTTTTCTTTTTTATTTGAATTCCACAATGTTATACAGTACAAACATACAAGATGAACACAATTATTTCATTGCAGCATTCATTTTTAGAGAGAGAGAGAGAGAGAAAGAGAGAGAGAGAGAGAGAATGCTAGAGAAAGCAAGCGAAAGTGATGATGTTATAAGAGAAAGTGGGTTATAGATAGAGTGGGTAGCACAAATAGTTTTGAGACAGGGTTAATTGATATTAGTCTGAGAGTACGGATTGCCATTTTTGCCAGGAGGCGTTAAACTCATCTATTTTATCTACTTTACCTATCACTACAGAATTTATGAAAATTCACTCGGTGAAATTTTGAATCAAACTGGAGGGCATATGTCTGTTTTATAGCCATTCATAAAGAATCAACGAATTATAGAAAAAGCCAAGAAAGGGAGCGTCGTTGAACGCAATGGAGCACCGAGCTAGTACACATAAAACGTTATGCGTGCTGAAATAAAATGTCTGAAAACAGACTTAAATGCTTCTATATGCTGCTTGATAATACCCACACGCACCGAGTACAAAAGTATTCAAATGATGGTAACTTTATACGATAGAAGTATTCACTTACTTGATGGTCAACTCCTGCGATACTTCATTACCTAATTTAAAGCATGGACCTTGTGCCTATGGATTTGTATTGTTTTTCATACCTGATCGTTTCGACAGTTATTTTAAGATCATCTAATATCTATAAACAGCACAAAGATATTATAGAAGGAAAGTAACATGTCTTGATATAGATATTTTGATAAAAATAACTAGAAAAAAAAACAAGAAAGGTCTAAAGAAAGGAAACAAATTCAGAATTTTATCCTTGTAAATTTCAAAAGTGTTAGTAAATGGACCTGATTGTTTTACATACCAATAAACAAAAGATAGGAATTTCATCAGACATAGGTCACACTTCACAGTACACAACAGAGTTTCCGTAAATCAACGTGTCCACGAACTTTTCTAACAACCCTTGTACATCCCTTGTTTTTTCCGGAACTTAACTATGTTTTGCATTTTTTACGCGTTTTACAGTGGAGTGAGTTTAGTTTTTTATATTTTCGCTAAACACAAATTTTGATTGCACATCGATATAGATATTTTGAAAAACTCATAGAGATTTGATGCATTACTCAAGTGAACGTAAATTATTTGGAGAAAACAATTAGTCTGATTTGTAAATTCTGTACAGAAAAATGAAAGATTGAAATCTATAAAAGCATATAAATGTGTATAACACTTGCCTTGCAGCTGGGTGCAAGTGATCCCAAATTTCATCTGTGTTACTATATGATACGTAGAAAATCCAGAACTGAAAATGTACCCACATTACCATGTTGGAAATCAGCAACATGATAATAACAAATGGAAGCCTTAAATAACATTGACTCTTGAATCTCTTCAAGTAAAGAATGAAAAGTTTGGTAGTATACCTCTACTAGTCCCAAAACATATTTGAGGATTACTGTCCATATTTCAATTCCACGGTATGCAAGAGCCACCGCAAAAGTGTAAACAACGATATTTCCCGACGCACAAACTATGTAAATAGTATCGTTATCCAAAAAGTTATCAAGCCGAATGTCACAGCTTAGATATGTCCTTTTTAGTCTTTGCACAATGTGAAATCCTCGAAAAATACAAGCGATTATAATCACATTCGGAAAAATGACTGTCAATTGCCAATCATTTTTTAACATTTCTGAATTGGAAATTCTTCGCAAAATTGTAACTACAATTGCAGGTAGAAAACAGAACATACTAACTATCAAGTATAAGAATTCTCTCTTGGTAATTCTTCTATATTGTTTTCTGCCTTCGTGGACAATATGACTGGATGAAACAAGAATTGCATGTATGTTTTCGTTGATCTTAATTTGTACGTCCAATGGCTGTGTAGTATTATGGTAAGAATTACACATATGGAAAGGAAGCTGTATTCTTGTTCAAATGGGACTAGAATGGGATGCAAAGGAATAATCGCCTTTGTTGCAATATCTGTCTTCCAATAACAGAAAGTAAAAATACTGGAGTTTTGGGAAAATGATATTTTGCGATTTAAAAGTGATATATTATATACCCATGCTCCTGTATTTGTCAATAAAATAAATATAAGAAACCAATGAACAGTTCTGTTGAAGGTGAGGTGAAATCTGGAAATTCTAGATAAAATAATCGTTTGGGTAAGTACAAAGAGTGGTTGTCCAATTCGACATACACCATTAACAATGTAGGTTTGTCGAACAGATGCGCCGTAATCTTGCAAAGCACACTTTATGTTAGCAATCGCACTGATAACTGAATAAAATGCTGCTCCAAGACCAAACACCCACAGTAACACTAGCACTAGGCTAATGTCAAAACGAAAGCTGGAAGTAGAGGCTATAGAAATGTTAGATCTTAAATTTGTTCTGAGTAGAATCCATGAAATTATCCAGAAAATTGAAGCAATAAATTTCGTGGCGGATCTAAGTATAGGTATTAATATATGTCCGATGGATTCATAGAGCCATGTGTTTTCATACAAGTCTACGAATACAACAACAGCAGCTATGAAACTTGTGGTAACAATTACAGATAACATACTTTTAACCAAAGGTTATCTTCTGTTACATTTCTTAAAGCAAAATATTTGGTCCAGGATTTCTATTTCCTCTTAACTGGTGTATTTAGTCAAGTTGTCCTCTTCCTGCGATACAAAATCTTTTAAAATAAAGAAAGTTTATTAAGTATTTTATAAGGTTAACATAAAGATAGATTAACATGCAAGTAAAAAAAGAACAACAACACAAATAACAAAACTTTAAAATTCTCAAAACATATATATAAGCAATTTCTTTTTTAAAAATGATTAAAAATACATACTTCCTCGATAATCTGTAAGTCACAGTATGACAGCAATAAAGATTCACATGTAAGCAATAGATACATACTTGAGGTTTGATCGAGCAATTCTTTTAAACACAGGAAATCATTCAGTAAGTATTGTATTTGTATAAACATATTTTTACTTATTTTGATTTTGACAGTATGATAACACTTTATGTTATTCAAGTACCACTTATTACAGAACATTTAATATCACTCTAGTATATCTGCTTCAAAATCTGATTTTCAATAAGTAGATTTTTTAATCATATGTTTATAACTAAAGTTGATTCGATATGGAAGAGCGCTTTCTACGTATGAACAATTCCTTAAAAGAGGTAAGTATTTGACAAAAAATTAATGAAGCAAAAATATCAATAGTCACTTTAAAGTCATCATTTCATAAAATCTATGAAAATTACACTTAACTTGTCAGCAAACATAGTATATCAAGTCAAATGCTGACTAACTTTTCTTCATAATTAGTGTTAGGCCATTATTTACATAATGAGTTGTCCACGTATATTTTCCGTTATTTTTCGATTAGGAGAAAGAGCACACGGAGGGTGTGACCGGTCAGCAGGAGATGCTCACTCCTCTATGGCACAAGATCCCACCTCTAATATTTCAGAGGACCATGCTCAATGCTGTCATTGTACTTTTTATTGGACTTTTGAGCTCGAATACTGTTCGTTATCTACACAGAATTCATGAAAATATTTTGTTCTATAAAACATTTAAATCAACATCCAAGATTTTACTTGATTAAAAAAAACAACATGCATAGGACGTTATTCATATATACTAAATAGATTTTTTTTACCTAAAACATCTTGGTAGTCTTTTCTTTAACATCCCTTTAGATTTGAAACAATCAATTTATTACTTATTCTGTAAAGATTTTATAAGACCACTTCTCTATTCCCGTTTGATTTATTTCAAAATTAATGACAAAATGCCCATTTATACGTTTTTGAAGACAAAATAGTATTTATAGTAGATATAAGGGATTGATATTTATTATAATAGTTTTAAATAGTTAATTGCTCTAAATTTCTTTTTAGATAATAGGCGTAGAAAATGTTATATAATGAGATCACTTTTTAGGATGTAAAATAATCATTTCTATGTTTGATGACTTTAAATTCTAACCTTCAAGATTGATAAAGCACAAAATTGTAGTTGTAATCTCAAAACATTACTGCTATCATGTCGCCCAATCCCAAAAGTCCAAGTTCAACAAAAGTCCATTTAACGATACAAAATGGGAGCAGAACAAACAAAGAGCTCAGTTGTGGGATTATGTGACATGGAGCAGTGGACACCCCCTGCTGACCGGTCACACCCATAGTGTGGTTTTTTTCATGATCAAAAAATAACGGAAAAATCCGTCGACAATTTATTTTATATATAATGGCCTAACAATAAGTATGACAAAGTTATTCAGGCATAGCATTTTCTGACAATGATCATTGTATCGACCATCCACCAAATCCACCTCACTAACCAGAACTAAGATTTGAACATTGTGGTTTTTCAGATATCCTTTCAAAACAACGTATAAGCAACAGTATGAAGGAATTTTCAGAAAACTTAACTAAAGTTATATACATGTACAAACTGCTAAGATCCATATGCTGCGAAAGTCTATTTCACAAAGTTTTTGCTGTTTACATACAAAAATACAGAAAAAAGTGTTCTTTTTAGAATGAATTTCAATTTGACAATAGCTGTAAAAATCTATTACGGTTAATTTATCATAAGTGTAACATTTTATTAGTATATAATTGCTGAACTTCTGATATAAGAAAGCCTGATGTTCGGTTTTCATAAATCAAAGACCTATAAAAATTTATGTACATTTAGTGAAATCGATTGAGAAAAGTTTATTTGTTTAGAAATTGAAATTTAAAGTATTCACCCAGTAATTATAATCATTAATGTTTATTATATCACTGATATGTTCTACTTTGTATTTAAGAGAACTTCACTAGTAATTGCCATACACTTTCTGAAATACCGATCTGTTTGTCTAAAACTGTATTTTTTTTATGTTTTCTGAAGCAAACAATCTTTAAATCTTACCTGTATATTCTATACAAAGAAATGAAAGATTGAAATCTATAAAAGCATAAAAATGTATATAAAATCTGCTTTGCATCTGGATGTAAAGGACCCAGTACTTTATAACTATTACTATATGATATAAAAAAAATCCAGAATTGAAAATAAACCCACATTAACATGTTAGAATACAGCAAGAAGCTAATGACAAATTGAAGTCTTAAATAACATTGACTTCCGAATCTCTTCAAGTAAATAATGAAGATTGTTTGGTAGTATGTCTGAATTAGCCCCAAAACGTATTGGAGTACTAGCGTCCATTTTTCTATTTGATTGTATGCAAAAAGCGCTCCCAACGTGTAAAAAACGAAATTTCCAGATGCAAATCAGTCCAGTCCAATACGAAAAATCGTAATATTACTAAAATTCGTAATGTAAGCAATTTCTAACTCTTCTAAGAGTTACTTCCCTTTTTTCTGATACAACCTGCGTGTTATGTTTCATGAGAGATTATACGTCTCTGGTTTCATCAAATCATCGTGAATATGCATGCATTTTCTTTGTTTTGATGCATTTCATCCAAGTGCATGCAGAGTCAGAGCCTAGTGAAAGTTGTACAAGTAATATCCCGTAACATCTCGTTGTTGGAGATGAGGGTCTGATTTTTAGGGTAGACTTCGGGAAAAATATAGGGAATTCGGGGATTATAGAACACTATGACAAGTTTTAGGATACGTTGAAGTTTTATGGAAAATTGTTCCCATCCCTGGGAAAATTCTTATATAAGAATAATAATACAAAATTTTCACTCACCCATTACTATTGTTACTTTCTTCTTGCATTTTCATACTTTTCGATAGACGTCACTGACCAAAATGACCACGTGATACTAGTACCATTGGGGCATAATGTATTTCTGACGTCATACTTTCCTTAACATCAATCAGTTTCTTTCAATGCTTAATTTTGTCTTACATTACGAAAACTCGTAATATAGTCTCTCACAACATGCTATATTACGAGTTTTCGTAATTTAACTATATTACGAAAAATAGTAATATAAGAATAATATTACGATATTCTGTAATATTACGAATTTTCGTATTGGACTGTGCAAATATTATGTAAATAGTATCGTTCACCAAAAGGTAATCACACACAACGTGATTGCTCCAACACTCCTTATTTAGTTTATGTACAATGTGGAATCCTCGATAGATAGAGACAATCATAATAATAATCGGGAAAATGACTGCCAATTGCCATTCATTTGTGAAATCTGAATCAGAAATCCTTTGGGAAACTGAAACTATCATGGCCGGTACAAAACAGAGTATGGAAACAATCATATAAAGGAATTCTCTTTTGGAAATTCCCCTTTGTGTTTTGCCGTCGTACAAAACTTGATTGGATGAAATAAAGATAACACTGTCGTCCTGCAGGGAACTTAATTTGCTCGTCGAGTAGCTGCGAAGAAATATGCTAAGAATTACACAAATCGAAAGAAAGCTGCATTCCTGTTCCAGTGGGATAAGATAGGGATGCAAAGGAAGTATCACCTTTGTTGCAATATCTGTATTCCAAAAACAGAAAGTAGGTTGGTTTTGAAAAATAGGTATTTTGCGATTTAAACGTGATATATCAAACACCCATACTCCCGTATTTGTTAACAAAATAAATATAAGAAAGCAGTGAACAATTTTGTTCAAGGTGAGGCGAAATCTATAAATCCTAGATAAAACGATCGTTTGTATAAGTACAAAGAATGGTTGTCCAATTCGACTTACACCATTAGCAATATAGCTTTGTCTAAAAGATTTGCCAGAATCTTGCAGAACACACTGAATATCTGCAATCGTAAGGAGAATGGAATAAATTGTTGATCCAAGACTAAATATCCAAAGTAAAACCAGTACTAAGTTATTGACGGTTTGAGACTTGGAGGTAGAAGCTATATATATGCTAGATCTTGTTGTGACTAAAATCCATAAAATAATCCAGAAAGTTGTAGCAGTTATTATTGTGCTGAATCTAAAAACGGATAATATTATATGTCCAACAGATTCATACAGACCCTTGTTTGCATACAAGTCGACGAATACCGCTACAGCAGCAATAGCACTTGTGGTAACCATTACAGATATTATATTTGAAAAGATAGACGACCTCCTTCTGCAATTCGTAACATGGAATATTTGATACATGATCGGAATTTTCTGTTTTTTAATGCACAATTAGTTTTGCATTTCCCAACAATGACTTCGTTTATCTAGAAAAAAAAAAGTACTCTGTCAGTTTGAATATGAATCATTATTTTATATCTAAAAGTAAAATAAATATACAAGAATAAAACAAGATGTGTTTGTGAAACACTGATGCCTTCGTATGGCAACATAGCACATATTAAACTATTCTTAAATGCAAATTTGATTTATTGGTACCAAAAATACGGTATTCTCACTGGAAAACAAGTGCGAAATTTGAAAGTAAACCAATAAGTATAAAAATCTCTTAGGTCAAAGTCAAAAGGTCAAGGTAATTGGTATACAGTGAAAAGTCTTGTTACAAAGAGTACTTATGTAGAGTATGGAAGCCCTAACCCTAATCGTTCAGAAGTTATGGCCAAGGTTATTTTTTTAAAAATAGGTAAAACTCTAAGATCAATGTCAAATAAAAGGCCTTGTCACAAGAATTAAATATGTAAATTATGAAAGCACTAGCACTAACCCTTTAAAAGTTATGGTCAAGGTCGGTTTTTTAAAGTAGGTCAAACTCAAAGGTCAAGGTCAAAAGGCCAAAGTTATTGGTATCCAATAAAGGGACTTCTCATTAGGATTACATATATGAAGTATGAAAGCCCTATCATTTACTGTTCAAAAGTTATGGCCAAGGTTAAAATTTTTTCACAAGTACGGAAATCTACAAGGTCAAAGGGTCAAGGTTATTGGTATCCAATGAAAGTACTTTAAACAAAGAATACATATGTGTGTCACAAATGTCTTGGTACATGTATCTACTGTTCAAAAGATATGACGAAAGTAAAAGATAAAAATTGTCATGTTAAAGTGGGTCAATATCCAAGGTCAAGGTCAAAAGGTCAAATTTGGTAGTGCCCAAAAGAAAGTCTTGTCACAAAGAATACACATTTGTAATATCAAAGTCATGGCTCCACTATTTCAAAAGTTATTGGCAAGGTTAAAGTTTTTGCGGACAAACAGACAGACAGACAGACAGACAGACGGACGGACACGGCAAAAAATATATACCCCCGAAACTTCGTTTACAGGGGCATAAAAATACAAAAGGGTAAAGTGTTACAATAAAATATTAAAACCTTTTAAAAGAAAAAAATAGACAAAAACACTCACAAGTATGTTACTCTCGATGCAATGATATTTACGATATAAGTACTTAGTATATACAATCCTTCTGTATTTGAAGTCTTGTCAGTTCTTTAATGCAGGAAATTTTTGTAGAATTAAATTTCAATAATTTTTTATACCTCATGATTTGTGGACAATTACAGTTTCCCTATTGATCTTTTTATAAACCACAGACCATAATTAATTTCAACTAGACCTATGGATCAAAAGACGTAGATGAAAGCACTTATGAACTAAGTTAACTTTACCGAATCAATCTTGTTTTCTCTTTTGTAAAAGTAAGACTGTCATTGTGGCAATACATCAAAGAAGAAAACATGAGGAAAGAAATATTGCAGAACGTATGATCTCACTTTATTGCATTTATCATCAAGGACACAGGGACAAGATTTTTTTTTAAAGAGCTATGTCCACTTCTGCATAAAAAGGACCTGTAGATATACCAATTTCTTGACCAACACTTTATGTTAAATTCTAATAAAACATCAAAATAAAGGATAGACTCTGGGTCAGTACTTTCATTTCCTATTAATTTTTTCTCCTTAAACTCAAGGTCTTGGAACGAAGGATTACGGAATTGCAATGTTCCTCAATTTTAATGTAAGTTGATATATTTGGGTACTTTCAAAGAAGAAAAATAATATGAATGCATCCTCTGATAAAAAAAAGACATGTTTTTGTAATCCTCAGAAGAAACAGTTTAATCATTTACTAGTTGCTTATTTTAGATCAAAGTTTGCGTTTCATATTAAATATTGAAAAAAATAGCTTTTAAAATTAGCTGTTTTTGTAGACTTTTCAAAATATGAGGAAATTACTGATTGATATGTAATCACCAATGGTTTAAGTGAAATTAAATGCATTCTTAACTAAAATTAAGCAGTTTTTGTTTTTCAGGAATTCCCAAGGCCAGAAAAGGTGATAAGTGAACCTTGTTCATTAAATACCTTATTCCATTTAAACATGGCACTTCCAATCATATTTAAAAATATGATTGGGATACTCTAAGAGGATCTCAAGGAACACGGTTGTGTAGGAAGAAATGCCTTTTAGCCCCATTTGACTGTTATAGTGAAAATGAAAATTTTATCTATTATTGTGAACGGACTACCATCCAATATTTATTTTTTTGGTTTTCGTATGAGATTAGATACATGTGCAACTTGACTCAATCTTTGATGTCATTTCTGAATTTAAAACATTTACTAACTCTGCCCGAGAACGACCGAGTATAAAGGCTATAACTAAGAAAGAGGGTAGATTTCACTTTTTATTTTAAAGAAACTTTTACTTATATCTAATTAAACGGTGTCCGCAACTAGAAAGTAAATAAGTTTACCATTAGTGTTAAATTTTAAAACCACTGGATTCTATTGACGGCAAAGAGTTATCGTTCATAGCAGCAAACCATAGCGGCAGTTGAAAGGCCTAAAACAAGCAATGTATAGACAGTCTAAACTTATTCACTAGATCCTGATTTTAAGACAGGGTATACTTTTTAAAGTGTCACTGGGATATGACTTGAAGAAGTGCATTATAGTAAATTTGATCACGAACCAAGTTTATTTCATATTCTCCGGAAATTCGAAAAAATTTATATTTATATCTGTTACAAAAATTGCTATTTTTACACTTTGGTCGCCCGCGTGGCACATTGGTTAAAGCGTCTGCTCTAGAATCGTCAAATAAGGACTCTATCCTAACGCCGCTGTTTCGAATCCCACTATGGGACGTGGAGACCGGTCCTTCGGATGAGACCGTATAAAACCGAGATCCCGTGTCGCAGAAGGTGCTGGCGCAAAATAGATCCCTCCTTTAAATATGGACCTGAGTGCCAAGTATAGGACAAAATTTGCAGCTCTCCGCCGGCAAGATGGAACTCTGATTATGATACCAAATGCAGGTACCATTACAGAAGCTCAGTCTACAGAGCACTTGCTCCGTTATCGGAAGATCATGATTTCGAAGCTCTTCCGCGACTGACCTAAGTCGATAAAAAAAAGGTAACAACTGTTCCTTCGCCAAGCGCTCAGCACTTTGAAGTGAAAGTTGTGTGTATTTCAGATTATACTTTAAAATCCGAGGCCCAGTGCCACAGTTGGCATTATCACGTTGTTACACATGCCTTCAGTGTACCATAGTTAGGTGTGATTTCTTTTGTTAAAAGTGTGGGTTTTCTGTACATAACCCACACTTTTCTATAACTCCGCCCATCGAGTCAGGACAAAAGAACTACTTATAAAACGATCACGCACGGTTTTTAAATGAAACAATCATACGGGCTTGTTATACCAAATTTAGGAGAGTAAAAAGGAGACTGTAAAAATTTTCAATTGTATACATCATTTAGTAATAAATACAGTTATTTGACCAGTTCCAAATAAGAAACCGATTCGGCGGTGCTATAAATATACTAGGCGTTATTTCAAAATCTAAGTGTTTCGTCAAGGTAGTTCGTTGACTTGTGGAATTAAATATTGTTTCACAAAAGTTCAGCCTTCCCTCCAAAAAAATTATTTCGTAAGTTACCATAGGTGTCCATTTTACCAGTTACGAATAAGCCGACGAGTTCCGAATAGACTAGAGATTCTTATTTATTTCATCCCTAAATTAAAAAAACATACATCCCAGACGTTATCCATTGGTATGCCTAAGAAAAGTTAAATTAATTGCTTACCAATAAAGTATTTGTATTTCCAAAGGTTGAAGAGAAATTAGAGGTACTGTGGGCACTGAGCTCATTTTAATGATACCCCACACCTCCTTTATGATTATTTATGACAAAGCCCATGTTTTGCTTTGGGAGACCCGAAATAAGTTTCAGATCAAAATGTAAAATAAAAGGTAACAATGTGACAATATAATAAAGAATCTGTGAAAATATCATTAAATCTTATTCAGTGGTATAGGAGGAATTGCGATAATGAGATGGGTATACCTTTCAATATTACAAAGAATGGCAGTATATGTTTTTCTCGGGGAGCCCGAATTATGTGCCTGATCCAAAAATAAAATAGGAACACTTTGGTACTGTTAAACAAAGATTCTGTGAAAGACTTATTAAATTCTGTGAAGCCTCATTAAACTTCATTCAGAGGGGTTGCGGATAAGAAAAGGATATCCCAGAGTATATCAGACGGGCGGACGTACAGACAGACGGACTGGCGGACGTAGAGACGGATGAATGGACAAACATCCCATTACTATACACCCCTTCTTCCTGTTTTTCCAGTGGTGGTATAATAAGTCACGTTTACAATGAAGAAAACAACGAAGAGTGAATTTATAATAGTGTTTAAAATAGGGTTAGGGTTAGGGTTAGGATTAGCATTAGGGTTAGGGTTAGGGTTAGCATTAGGGTTAGGGTAAGGTATTCGGAACTGGTAAAATAAGAGCACGAAAATATTTAAATATCTTACAGTGTTCTAAATATTTATTTTTGACAAATTTTGAGTATATGTTAGAGTACATATCAAACTAACTTTTGATATCTGGAAAATGTGAAAAATTAATGTATCTACAGAGTCTTTTCTGCAGACTTACGCGTCCCGGTGATTCAGATTTGTTGCGTTGTAAAAGTATGTCAACTGTTTCAAGTACGATAACGAAACTAAACCGAGGGCAAAAACTCAAAACTTCACATAATTCAAACAATCATAAATAAGCCTTCTTACCATAGAAATCAATTTATTTTTACACCCTTGAATTTATTAATTACAGGTCCTTATATTACAAATTATTCTGAATTGGCCAAAATCCGGAACTGGCCAAACGACTGTAACAGTTAAAAACGGCCATTTTAATACTTTAACAATATTTAAAAGTTAAGAAAAAACTTCATATACGTTTGATTTTTTAAACATTTTTTTAAATAGTGTAATGACCAGGGTGACGTTAGCTTAGTAGATGCCAATATAGCATTCTTTTGATAACCAACAAAGGAAACACGGTACATACTTGACGTAAAAACAAGTGTACACTACTGTACTTAAATAACCTTTTCGATTGCGGATGTAGCCGATCAAAGATCTAATTTTCATTAAATTGAAATATACATAATCCATAAAAAAAAAACATTTCAATCAACGTACCACTGAGCACGACAAGATTTGTATCAGGTTTACAAAAATTTAAGTTAAACCAAGTTCATAATAAATTTAAATTACTAGTATGTAATTTTGACGATTGAAATTTACGAGAAAAAAAATCATATCAAATTAACATATATCATTGAAACAAAACTCGTTATTTTTTCAATTACATAAATCAAACTTTTTAAACGGCCTAGATATGTTTAATTTTTATGTCGCTTGCGTGGCCCAGTGGTAAACGCCAGCCCTAGAGTCACGAAGTAAGGAGTTGAATCCCACTGTGGGACGTGGAGACCTATAAAGTATAAACAGAGGTCCCGTGTCGCATAAGGTGTTGACAAGAAGAAGATCCCTCACTGCTCAATGACCCTGATTGCCGAGTATAGGGCAAAATTTGAAGCAAAATTCGAAAAGTATTGTATACAAATCACTTACCCTATATTCGATGGACATGGTCAGAAGGATAGGAAGGAGCGTAAAGTCATATAAAATCCAAATGCATCTTTGACACCAAACACTTAATGTTTCAATCGCGAACTAGTCCGACCGATTCCTAAGCTGACTTATATATGAATGATTTTTAAAAACTATGGTACAAGTCATTTACCCCATATCACACTGTTGATTATGTGTAGATACCCGATGGGCGTGGTCATAATGACAACTTGGGAGCTACGCTCTCTCGTGTCATTATGACCACGCCCATCGGGTATCTACACATAACCAATAGTATGATATGGGGTAAATACTACGTGCCAGGTAAAGGTCTAGAGAACTAGGTATGGTTTAAAAACAAATTCGCCCTGTATTTTTATAAATATGGAAGAAATGTAAAACATTTAAATTGATCTCTGAATTATTGAAATTCCATGTACATGTAGTAAGAACCTACAAACCGTTTTTCTTATAAAACCTCCTAAATACTGATCTTGAAGTCATGAACTTTTGCATTTTCCTGTATTTTAGTGGAATATTCTTTCAGAAAAAAATACAGCACATGTATCACGCACGAAGATTTTTTGGGTGTTGCAGGGTTCTCCATGAGCTGTTTTACTGTGTTGCTCCCGACACAGTAAAATTTTCTCCTACACAGTAACGATTCAAATTTTATGCGTGCGACACAGTAAAAATTTTGCCGACACAGTAAGATCTGTGATAATCAGAAAATCAAAACACATAAATTCTATCTTATTGAAACTTAAATCAAACAATCCTATCGTTTTCAATTATAACAGGTAGAGCACTTAATTAGGGCTTCACCTTGCATAATCAATTATCTCCTAGACCCTCGCCGGACTTTACGCATGAAAAAACAAAGACGAATAATTCGTTTTCACACCTCTGTGTAACGGTTAATTGGTAGTTGCATTAAAAATACATTGTACTACTGTCTATTTTTTAAACAATATGTCTTTTCTACAGATCCGAGGCTCTAGAATTATGTTGGTACTGCGGAAAGTCTAACATAACTATAATCATCGTATCGAAATCATTTAATTGATGTGAATAAACTGTTTGTATATTTCAAGGAGCTCATAAAAATATTTATCTATTCTGAAGTGTCCTTTTTTTGTAATTCGATAATTATATCAAGAAAGCTGCCAAAAATCATGGCAAATTTACTTTCAAAATGGTAAATAGTTCGACTGCATCGACCAGAATTTAATTTTTTTTAGAACCTGTGTTTTCACTTTTATCAGTATGTACAACCATACTATTTGTGTAACATATTTAGTAATTTTTAAAAGAAGTGTGTGTTATATTCTGTTGTAATTATAATGAATAGTGATTCAGTTGCGAATTTGATCGCAAAAATGCCGCGAAATTTTAGTGCTTCACGTAAACTCTGCAACACAGTTAAATTTCAAATGATGGAGAACCGTGGTGTTGCTAAAACGCCGAACGGAAAACGGAACGGAAAGCGGAACGGAACGGAAAACGGAAAATATACGTAGTACTAACATAGATTCGATATAAATAAGACATAAAAGTTATTTTTTTTATATTAAAGTCATATCTTATAAAAATTCATAGCAAATTATCACATATTCATGAATCATACACACCCTCAGAACTGGCACGTGCACATGTGATGGTCTATGAAATACATACTAGACTCAAATCCTGAGCATCTCTCTGAACTTCTTCTACAATTTTTTTTTCTTTAAAGAAAGCTAATTCATGGAATAATATATTGTCTTTATATTAGGGATGGCAATCGATTACAGAATTGCTAATCGGTTAACCGCAAGACGTTCCGACGGATTAACCGGTTAATCGTATCAAGTTGTTCATTTAGACATTTCTTCATATACACAGGAAGGCTATAAAAGACGTTATCATTTTCATTCTATAAATTAGTTTGATCTGGATATTTTATGTGCATAAGTGTATATTTTGTTTTAATTTCAATATATATGTACAAGAAAAAATTAAGAAACCCATGAATCTTGCTGAGAATCAGACACGGATAATTTTCCGCTGCAATGTCACTATAATCAAAACTATATCTGAACTTCTTCTTTATTTACACCGTTTTTTTCCTAATATAACATATCTTTAAGATAACGGCAAAATATAGACATACTAATTTAAAGTGCAAAATGGTGATGTTTTTATTATCATTATAAAATCATATGCAGGGCAGTCTCGGTAACAACATGATGTTTTAAAAACAGCAATTAAGACTTTACAAACTGACCAATTACCCCGGGACACCAATTAGTACAGCTGTAAATACCTCTAAATTATTTATTTACAAAATATGTATATTAAAAAACCGTCTAAAATGATTTTTAAGCAGTGGTTTCCTTTCTAAAAAGTGAATTTTAAGAAAATAAGTTCAATTTACATATACTTTTATATTTTTTCCTACTAACCGATTACAGATTTTCTAACTGATTAGCATCGTTCCGACCGATTAATCGATTAACAGGTTAAGAATCGACATCCCTACTTTATATACATGTAGGTACATGTAGAAAACAAGCACTGGAATGGCCATACAAATGTATGTAATGACAAAAATACCTAGTTTTGACATTCAGCAGGCACAAACCAACAGGGGGACCTCCCCCCCCCCCCCCCCCCCACTTTTCCGCCAACATTACTGTTACCATTGAAAATGTTCATTGAAAGGCAGGTTGCCCCCCTCCCTTTCATAGTACGGTAAAGTGATACTAGTATAAGAGAAATGTAGTATGTACGCAAAAAAACTGGTACTGAAATAATTTGGCACTTAAAAAAGGTTGGCCTCTACCACCACCATCCCCCCCCCCGGTAACGGGATGTTTCGCACCTATGCATGGTTTGCACTGCGATGTTTTGCACCGATTCCGTTTCGCGCTAAGATGGTTCGCCCTATATTGTTGTACAAATGAACTGAAGTTCGTTTAACAAAATTTTAGATTTTAAACATGTTATATGATGTAAATTTTGACATTTTTTGAAAAAAATTTTCTTCAAAGAAGATTATATATGTAGACTAGCAGAGACATATTATTTATGCCCTCCCCCGCCCTCGAAAAAGGAATTTCGAGTTCGTGCAATGATTTTTTTTTTGCTTGCCAACATTTCAATGTAAGTAAAAAAAATTCTGGCTGGCCCCCACTTTCAAAAAATGATGCTACCTGCCTGTTCAGATTATGCAAGCAGTAGCAAATCCAGAAATCCTAGAAGGGGATGTCAGTTTGGGGTAGGGGTACGGACCCACAGTCACACCAAAAAATTATTATTAATTCCTTTATATTTTGGACATAACAGGGTAGGGGCGGACCTTTAGCAACTTCTAAAACTGTTCCGATGAGCAGAAAAGCAAACTCAAATATTTTATGAATCATTCAAACACCCCCACCACACACACACACATGCCCGAAAGACAAAAAACTTAAACTTCACTGAATGAAAAGATGCTCCATTGAATTAACCACAAAAAAGTTTTCCAACTTTATCTATCCAGAAAACGCAGTGACCACTTAACGTCCATCAAAATAACGTCATTTAAGAGATGAATTTCATTTCCTATAACTGAAAAATTCTTATTTTGGCTGACATATATTTGAAATGTTTTTATTCCATTTCTGCTTCAGTAATTTTTTTTGTAAATTAAATGAATTTCAATTTGATGGGACCCGTGTCATATATTTTTCGAGAAAATATCTTTATTTGAAGCCCTTCACTAGTATGTCTCTATATGCGTAAAAAGTTTCAAACCAAACAATAACAAGAACAATAATCTATTTATAGTCTAATCTTGATTTACCTCTATATTGATCTAAAATGTTGTAATTTCATTTAATTTCGATGTGTAAGGTATTATCCCATTCAATAAAAAAATACATACAATAGAATTTCTAATTTTCGTTGTTTTTAATACATTAGAGATCCACGAACTCATGTTCACCACGAAATATAAAATGTTATAATTCATACTCAACTACTCAACAAATCCATCATGAAATTCAATCAACTTCCTCAGTCCACGAAAATTTTTACCTCAAGAAATAATAAATTTTACAGTCTGATATTTTATTTGTTTGTAGAAAACACTGTTTAACGAAAATTCATATCACGAATAAGGTTTAAATACATGTATTTGTTTTGTAAAAAAAGTAACTGTACTATTGACAATAAATCACATTTCGTAGTCACTGTCTCGTCATATGTTTTGTATGCATATGGATACCTTTATCACATCATTCCTGGTCACTGTCTTCCTTTATGGTTACTAAACATAGGTTTATTAATTCTTACTTTCAGACAACAGAAAGTTAAATTTGAAAATTTTCTCTGAATTATATTATGTAAAAAATTATGTGGCTGACATATATTCAAAATGATTTAAGTCCATTTCTGCTTCAGTATTTTTTGTCAGTTAAATGATTGATTGATTGTATACTGTTTAACGTCCCTCTCCAGAATATTTCACTGATATGGAGACGTCACCATTGCCGGTGAAGGGCTGCAAATTTAGGCCTATGCTCGGCACTTATGGCCTTTGAGCAGGGATGGATCTTTATCGTGCCACACCTGCTGTGACACGGGGCCTCGGTTTATACGGTCTCATCCGAAGGACCACCCCATTTACTCGCCTTTTACGACAAGCAAAGGGGTACTTAGGACCTATTCTAACCCGGATCCCCACGGGGCGTCAGTTAAATGAATTTCAATTTGATAGGGCCCATGCCATATATTTTTTTCAGTAATGCCTTTATTTGAAGCCTGTCTCTATATGCGTAAAAAAGTGTCAAACCGGGCCTAAAACAATAATCTATTGACAGTCTAATCTTGATTTACTTCGTAATTGATCTAAAAGATTGTAATATTATTAAGTTTCAATGTGTAAGGTACATGTATCTACCCAATAAAGTAAAAAAAAATACATAATATACAATTCCTTATTTTCATGGGCTTTAATTTTCGTTGTTTTTAATATGTATAGATATCCAGGAACTCGTCAACCAGAAAATATAAAACGTTATACTTAGCACTCAACTACTCAGAAAATCTATCATGAAATCCAATCCTCTTCCTCAGTCCACCAAAAGTTTACCCCAAGAAAAAATAAATTTTACACTCTGATATTTTCATTTGTTTGTAGAAAACACTGTTTAAATGAAAATTCGAATCAAGAATGAGGTTTAATACATGGATTTGTTTCGTAAAAAGAGAATTATATTATCAAAAATACATCTCATTTCGCAGACACTGTCTCGTCTCATCATCTCATTCCTAATCACTGACCCCCTTTATGGTTACTCACTTACTGAGTTCCCACTTTCCAGAAATAATTTGATTAAAGATTTCTTAAAATAAAGGGCGGTTTAAATAGAAAAGTTCTCTGAAGAATACTTGAAATCCGGTCGTCAATTTGAATTGCCGTTTCTCCACAAACGTCAAATAGCCTATCGTTCTCATTGAAGATATCTCAATTACCGATTTTCTTTTTCAAAGTCGTATCCCAGTTTTAGTAAACGAAAGACGAAAATGAAAGATTGAAATCTGTAAAAACTTGTCAGAGGTAATATTGCCTGAATAAGGATTGGCCAGGATGGACCAATAAGTTCTTCATAAGCACCATCAAAGTGCGAAAAAAACGAGAAAAATTCATTAAATCTCCAGGCAAGAAAGTTTGTGACCATTAAAAATAAGAGTATGTATTTGAATTTTTGAATAATCTTTAGACTAATTCTCTTGATGGATACGATGAAGATAGTCTGGTAATATACCTGAACCAGTTGTAAGGAAAGGGAATTAAACTTACAATTGAAAAGGAAATTGTTAACGAATAGATAAGTCCAAGTCCGTTGTAAAATACGGGTCCACTTATGGAACTAATAAAAATGTCATCATTATTCAACAAATAGCCGTTTTTATTCGAATCAGTTAACTGCGTTGAATTTGTTTTCTTCAGAAAGTGGATGCCTCTCAATAAAACTGGCATCCCGGAAAAATTACACACCATTGCCAAGCAATGGACAAATTACCTTGTAGAAAACCGGATTGTTTCAATAACAAAACAACTATTCCAGGCACAAAAGCGGCAATGAATGCACAGGAAATAAATATGCTGTGACGGTGAAATCGACACCATCTAGCACAATTTTTTACCTTGCTGGAAACGATTGCGAATTAGCAGTTTCATTGCCAAAAAATCTATTAAGAAAATTTCTTCTTTTCTCCAAGATCTAAATACGTGGAAACATACTTATGATAAAACAAATGGATAGGAAACAATATTCTTGCTGCATAGAACCAAAATTTCCATTGGCTTTAGTAAGGGTATGTGACTTCTTTTTTTCCAGAAGCACGTACTTGTGCTAATGTTTCTAATTGTTTGGTCATCGTGTTCCTTGTAAGTAACCATTCCGTACATCAATCTAAATAAATTGAATAAATACAGTGCAATGTTTTTCAATATGATTACGGAAAGGATATAATGTATTTAAAGACTTCGTTTAAGCTGGAATCTAGACAACCGAGTGATAACTGCCAACTGGGTGAAGAAAAATACTATTTAAAGAAAGCGCCCTGCAACACTTATCAGGCAAAAATGATTAGTCTTGAATTTATTAGCCGGTAACTTTATTTCATTTTCTCGAAAACACTGAATGTCAATGATGTTATTCAAGAAATGCAGAATTATGATGCCTATGCCGAAACACCAGTAAAAATATTTGTTCTATCTTCGATACGGGGTCATTTCGTGGGTTTGAAAGATATTTGTCCGTTCGATACTTGGCTAGGACACACAAAATAAGCCACAGAGCGGAAGACGTAATCACTAGAATATTTAAAATGATAAGTGTCAAGGGATAGTAATGGAAGGAATACCACTCAGTAGGATAAAGGTATTTCCCAAAAACTGAAAATAAAATTCCAGTGACACTTGTGGCAAAAAGAATAGAGGAGACATGGCCATCTCTCTCAGAAGAATTTAATTTCCAACAGAGAGTATGTCTTTCAGCGTTTTCAAAAGTATCGCCATTATTGCAATTTCAGACCTTTTATGCAACACAGTTAATATAAAATGCTTTGTTTCATTAGTTATTCGTATATAAAATTGAAATTAAAAAGACTTTAGGAAACTCAAGATCACTTATACATAATTTCCAGAAAATATATATATTGTAAAATACGTAATAGTACTTCGTCGATAATCTGTTAATCACTTCATGATAACAATAAAGATAGATACGTAAAAACTAGTTACATACTTGAAGTTTGATCAAACAATTCTTTAAGACACAGGAAATCATTGAGTGAAAATAACTGACGTATTGAATTTTATAAATACAATACTCTTACTTGTATTCATTTGATGGTATGATATACAGAAAACTTAGTGACAACTAAACGTCGATATAAATGACGTCATTTAAGAGCTGATTTTCATTACCTAGGATTGTATATATAAAAAAATTAAAAATTAGGCGGCTGACATATATTCAAAATGTTTTTATTCAATTTCTGTCTCAGTATTATTTTGTCAGTTAAATTAATTTCAATGAATTTTGATTGAGCCCGTGTCATACATTTTTTTTAGTAAATGTTTTTATTTGAAGCCTGTCTTTACATGCGTAAAACGTTTTAAACCAGGGCGTAAACCAATAATCTATTTATAGTCTATCAATGATTCACTTCGAAATTGATTTAAAAGATTGTAATTACATTCAGTTTCAATGTGTAAGGTAACTACCAATAAAAATCAAATAAAAAAGGATACACACTATAGAATTGCTAATTATCGTGGGTTTTAATTATCGTTGTTTTTAATATTTATAGAGATCCACGAGCTCGTCCACCTCGAAAAATAAAATGTTATACTTAAGAATCCTCTCTACAATGCACACTAAAGAGTTCTGATTCTAAGGTATTTTTCTGCAGTTAGGCTGATCTGCCCTTAGATCTTAATTCTGAAAAATAGAAATTTTCAATATATCACAATTTGTAATGAATTCAAGTAATCATAACATTTTTAAAAGCCAAGATGAATTAATTGAACGTGTTATTTGCATGTATTTTCTCTCTTGAAGTAATTAACAGTGATTTCTATTCAGTGATACTATGTTGACTTTGAACATTTTTCTCGGGGGTAAATGCCATATCATGCAGAGAAAATTAAATAAATAAGCTCAATATTAACACCTTTATTCAATATATTTTTCTCAGTGTCCAAGAAAAAATGCAATTGTGTAGAGAAGCTCCTTAACACTCAATTACTCAACAAATCTATCACGAAGTGCAATCCACTTCCTCAGTCCACAAAAATTTTATCCAAAGAAAAAATAAAATTGTACAATCTGATACTTTCAGTTGTTTGTAGAAAACATGTTTAAATGAAAATTCAAATCACGAATATAGGGTTTAATACATGTTTTTGTTTTGTAAAAAGAGTACTACATTATTGACAATGTATCTCATTTCGCAGCGACTGTCTCGTCATATGTTTTATATGCAGATCGATACCTTCATCATCTCATTCCTAATCATTGACTCCCTCTATGGTTCCTCACTCACTGGGTTCCCACTTTTCAGCAATAAAATGATTAAATATTTCTTAAAATAACAGGCGGTTTAAGTAGAAAATTTCTCTGAAGAATACTTGAAATCCGATCGTCAGTTCGAATTGCCGTTTCTCCAAAAATGTCGAAAAGCATATCGTACTCATTCAATATATTGAAATTATTACTGATTTTCCTTTTTAAACTCGTATCCCAGTTTCAATAAACGAAAGACGAAAATGAAAGATTGAAAGCTGTAAAAGCTTACCAGAGGTCCAGTTAACTGGATAAGGGTTAGCCAGGATGGACCATTGAATTCTTCATAAACACCATCAAAGTGCAAGAAAAGCGACAAAAATACAAACACTCCCCAGTCAAGAAAGTTTACGATCATTAAAAATAAGAGTATGTCTTCGAATTTTTTAATATCCTGCAGACCAATTTTCTTGATAGATACGACGAAGATAGTCTGGTAATATACCTGTACCAGCATTAAGAAAAGGCTAATTAAACCAACAATTGAAAAGGAAATTCTTAAGGTATAAACAAATCCAAGTGCGCTGTACATTACGGGTCCACTTGTCGATACAATGAAAATGGTGTCATTATTTAATAGATAGCATCTGTTCTACGAATCAGTTAACTGTGTTGATTTTGTTTTCTTTAGATAATGGAAGCCTCTCAATAAAATTAGTATAACAAAAATTGTCGGAAGATTACCACACCATTGCCAAGCAGTGAACAAATCACCGTGTACAACAATGGATTGTCCCAAAAACAAAACAACTATTCCAGGCACAAAAGTGGCAATGGATGCGACTGAAATATATATGATTTGATTGTGAAATCGACACCATTTTGCACAACTTTGTATCTTGTTTGTAACCGATTGCGAATTAGCCGTTTTATCGTTACGGTCATAAAATCTATTAAGAAAATTTCTTCTTTTCTTCAAGATGAAAATACGTGGAAACATGCTTATTATAAAACAAATGGATAGGAAACAATATTCCTGCTGCATAGAAACCATAATTCCATCCATTGGTTTAAGGAATGGGATTTCAATTCTTTTTTTCCAGAAGCAAGTCTTTGCGCTAATGTTTCTACTTGTATGATTGTGACGTTCCTTGTAAGTAACCATTCCGTACATCAGTCTAAATAAATTGAATAAATACAGTGCAATGTTTGTCAATAGGATCACGGAAAGGATATAATTTACCAGAAGACTACGTTTCAGCTGAAATCTAGACAACTGACTGATAACGGCCAATTGGATGAAGAAAAATACTATTTGTAGAAAACGCCCTCCAGCACTTATCAGGTAAAAATAATTTGTCTTGAGTTTATAGGTCGGTAATTTTATTTCATTTTCTTGAAAACACTGAATGTCAATGATGATATTCAAGAAATGCAGAAATATGATGCCTATGCCGAAACACCAGTAAAATATTTGTACTATCTTCGACACGGGGTCATTTCGTGGATCGGAAAGATATTTGTCAGTTCGATACTTGGCGAGAACACACAGAATAAGCCAAAGAACTGATGACGGCATCACTAGAATATCTAAAATGAGAAGTGTAACGGGATAGTAACGCAAGGAATACCATTCAGTAGGCTGAAGGTATTTCCCGAAAAATGTAAATAAAACTCCAGTGACACTAGTGGCAAAAAGAATAGAAGAGACATGGCCATCTCTCTCAGAAGAGTTTACATCAATTATATTTCCAACAGTGAGTATTTCTTTCAGCGTCTTCAAAAGCATCATCATGGAATCGGGTTTGAAATTTCAGATTTTTTATGCACAGCAAAAAAATTAGTATTTTATTGTTTTATAGATTATTTATTATATATATATATATATATATTAGAAATTTATTAAAGCAAGGTTAACTAATTAAAGATCACTTATGTATATTTCCAGGAATTTTTTTTATAAAAAGAGGTTGAATCTCGACAAGAAGGAAAATTGTAATATTAACAGTAAAATTAAGAGATATATATTAGGTATACAGCTGTATAATTACTTTTATATTATTTTGTCTTGTATTATATTATTAGATATACAACGTCTGTTTTCGTACTCATTTAGTTCTGAATTTGATGTTAGTGTATGAATTTACCGCATTATTACAATATTGTATTGTATGCAGAGTTGTCTCACATAGGTCTTGCTCGCGATTTTTTCATTTTCCCTTCATAAAGAAATGCCACCATTTACTATAATGATGTTTGTTCAGACCTGCACAAAACCCCAGGACCTTTCGTGCCAATGACCTCTGTGACCTTGATTTTTAACTTTTCAACCGAAAAACCCGTGTCATATATTTTTCGAGTAAATGTCTTAAGTTAAAGCCTTTTACTGGTATATGTTGACGTCTCTAAATGCGTAAAAATTCTTAAACGGGTGTAAAACAATAATCTATTCATTTTCTAATCCTGAATTACTTCTTAATTGAAATAATATGTGTAATTTCATTCAATTTCAATCCGTAAAGTATCTACGTATTCAAATAAAAAAAGATACATACTTTGAAATTATTAATTTTCGTGGGTTTTAATTTTCGTTGTTTTTGATATATGAGACCAAACAATTCGTGTCCACCACAAATTTAAAAAAAAAAGATCCTACATTATGCTCACCTTCGCAACAAATTGTCAACCACGAAATCTTATCCCCTTCAACCGAATTTTTTTCCCCAGTCCACGAAAATATTACTCCACAAACAAATGAGATTTTACAACTTGTTTTTTTTTCTGTTGTAGGAAACACTGTTGAAATGGTATTTCGAAACAAACATGCATTTATTTTGTAAAAAGAGTATTGACAATGCTTCTCATTTTCTAGCAACTGTCTGGTCATATTCTTTGTATATTGATACCTATATCAAATCATTCTTAATTACTGTCTCCCTTTATGTTTACTGGGTTACCACGTTTTAGCGGTTGAAATAGAAAATTTCTCTGAAGAATATTTTAAATAGGATCATCAGTTCGAATTGCAGTTTCTACACCAACATCCAAAGCCAATCGTAGTTATTGAAGATATAAATATTTTAATGATTTCCCTTTTCAAAGTCATATCCAAGTTTCAGTAAACGAAAAACGAAAACGAAAGATTGAAATCTGTAGAAACTTGCCAGAGGTAATATTGCCTGGCTAAGGGTTTGCCAGGATGGTCCAATGAGTTCTTCATAAGCACTATCAAAGTGCGGGAAAAGCGAGAAAAATTCATTGAATCCCCAATAAGAAAGTTTACAATCATTAAACATAAGAGTATGTATTTGAATTTTTGAATATCCTGCAGACAAATTCTCTTGATAGATACGATGAAGATAGTCTGGTAATACACCTGAACCAGCAGTAAGGAAAAGCGAATCAAACTCACAAATGAAAATGAAATTGTTAACGAATATATAAGTCCAAGTGCGTTGAAAATTACGGGTCCACTTGTCGATACAATGAAAATGATGTCATTATTTAATAGATAACCGCTGTTCATTGAATCAGTTGAATGTGTTGGTTTAATTTTCTTCAAAAAGTGGATGCCCATCAATAAAATAAGTATCACAAAAGTTGTCGGCATAGTAATGCACCATTGCCAAGCAGTGAACAAATCACCATGTGTAAGGCCGGATTGTCTCAATAACAAAACAACTATTCCAGGCACAAAAGTGGCAATAAAAGCAGTTGAAATAAATATACTTTGACTGTGAATTCGACACCATCTAGCACAACTTTATACCTTGCTCGCAACCAATTGCGAATGAGCTGTTTCATTGTCATGTAATCTTCTTTTTTCCAAGATGAAAACACGTGGAAATATGCTTATGATAAAACAGATGGACAGAAAACAATATTCTTGCTGCATAGGAACCATTATTGCACCTATCGGTTTGAGCAAAGGGATGTGATTTTTTGTTTTCCAGAAGCACGTCCTTGAGCTTATGTTTCTACTTGTTTGGTCTTCGTTTTTCTTGTAAGTAACCATTCCGTACATCAGTCTAAATAAATTAAATAAATACAGTGCAATGTTTGTCAATAGGATCACGGAAAGGATATAATGTACCAGAAGACTTCGTTTAAGCTGAAATCTAGACAACCGACTAATAACGGCCAACTGGATGAAGAAAAATATTATTTCAAGAAAACGCCCAGCAGCACTGATCAAGTAAAAATAATTACTTTTAAGTTTATAGGCCGGTAATTTAATTTTATTTTCTTGAAAACACTGAATGTCAATGATTAAATCCAAGAAATGCAGAAATATGATACCTATGCCGAAACACCAGTAAAATATTTGTACCATCTTCGACACGGGGTCATTTCGTGGATATGAAAGATATTTATCTGTTCGATACTTGACTAGGACACACAAAATAAGCCACAGAACTGATGACGTCAGCACTAAAAAATCTACAGTTAGAAACGGCACAGGGTAATAACGCGAAGTATTATATTCAGTAGGATGAAGGTATTTTCCGAAAAATGTAAATAAAATTCCGGTGACGCTTGTGGCAAAAAGAATAGAAAACACTTGTCCATCCCTCTTGGAATATTTTAGATCAACAGTATTTCCAACGGTGAGTATTTCCTTCAGCGTTTTCAAAAGCATCATTATGGAGTCCGGTTTGCAATATCAGATGTTTTATGCAACACAAATAATACGAAATGTTGTGTTTTATGTTATTTATTATATATATATTATATTAGAGATAAATTGAAGAGAAGTTAGTAAACTTAAGATCACTTGTACATATTTCCAGGAAATGTATTTATGATAAAAAGAGGATGAATTTGTAAAACAAGGAAAATAATAATTTTAACATATCTGTTTATTAAATATCAATAAATTATTTAAGTATAGTTAAAATTAATCAATTTCATCCCTATCACACATTAGGAAGAAAGCATATGTAATAATTAGTCTCTTAGTCCTCTTCAAGGATATTTTCAACAAGTTCCTAATTTATCTTATAATTAAACATTAAGAATCAAGTATTAAATCCTCATCATACCCTATAATAATTAAAAATATCGAAATGTTATTTCCACAACAATCAGAATTGATAAGGAAACGATAGAAAATAAACGAAAAATAGACTAATTATTCTTTTTTAATTATACATGTATATTTAATGCTAGTAATTTATGTATTTGTACACAGGATACGATGTATTTGTGACAGGAATCCAGATCCTAATTTTTGTCTATCTTTTTGGGGGACAGTGGTCCTTAACAATGACATGCGTAACAACAGGTTATTTCTAAATATCCCTCAGTATAATCTAAGTACATGATTTGAACCAATGAAATATACGAGTAATCCACTCTACTTAATATTTTCTCCTTGATTTTTGCTCGTAGAGAAGGTTTTGGGATGCAATAGCTATTTTTAATGTAAACTACATTTAGCCCGGTCTTGACACCGGCACCCATCCCATTTTACAAAGGAGTAGGAAATCCAAAGGAGAAACATATTCAGTACAGTAAAGGTACCGATACAAAAACAAAATATCAATTGATCATAAATATATGTACACCAGGAACAAAATTTAAAAGTGAAATAATCTTATAAAATTTTAGAATAAATATAAATCTGAATTCTCAAAAATCTGTTTTATACAATAAATTGAAACATATAAGGCCATCTTTACAATAATATTTGGCGGCTCCTTTTTATTCCTCTTTTTTTTTTACGGGATACAACGAAAAAAAATGTGTGCTGGAAATAAAAAAGAATTTTTTTGAATTTAGCCATTTTAGTCAAA
The DNA here is from genome assembly GCA_003671525.1 of Saccostrea glomerata. Lineage (NCBI taxonomy): Eukaryota > Metazoa > Mollusca > Bivalvia > Ostreida > Ostreidae > Saccostrea > Saccostrea glomerata. Next base: position 1,297,218 of record PRKT01000058.1, on the reverse strand, counting down.
TTTTTAGATTTTTTGTCCATTATATATACACTTAATTGACGACGGATTTCCCTGTTATTTCTCGATCATGAAAAGGAGCACACGGCAGGTGTGACCGGTCAGCAGTGGGAACATGGTACCACTTCTCCATGGCACCTGTTCCCACCTTTAATATTTCGAAGGACCGTATTTGCTCACTCCTATCGAGTAATGTTTAATGGAATATTGAGCTCAAATACTGTTCATTATTTCCTCAGAATTCTTGCAAATATTTTGATCTATAAAGACATATAATCAATATCCAACAGCAATGAATTTTTTCAAGATTTTACTTGAATACTTTAAGTCATAATAGTAATTCAATTAATAATAAATATATACATTTGTGGTATCTTTCCACTATATAAACATACAAAGAGAAAATATCTTCAATTCTGTATGACGTTTGTCGGAGGTCAGAAGTCAACACATGGCCAAATCACAGGGCGCAATAATATCTATCGTTACTCATAAATATAAAATGACTTGCTTAATACATTTGTATGTATAAAAATGAACAAAATAAGCAAGTGAAATAATTGTTTTCTTAACAACGTAAACAAGTATTTCATACATTTTTGGCGATCGATTTAATCTGTGTATATAGAGAATATACCAGTCCGATAGAAACTAGCCTTTGTTTACAAGTTGTCACTTTTGTCAGCTGCACAGTATCTAAGTACTTTTCGTTTATCCTTTTTTTTTTTGATAGACCCTAAGTTAAATCTTCATGAAATAGGCTAAAACTATATTTTTTCATTAAATTCTACTCACGACAAATGTGTAAATCGGTCGGAAAAGATCAAAGCATTGAAATCACGCCACAAACAGCTCAGAAACACCCACTTCAATGTAAACTGTCGCCAGTGTCTCAGTGTTAACATCATGAATATGCCTTTAGTTACTGAGAGCGTAAATTGAATGTCTTTTTTTTAATCAAATTTAATACTTGTTTAGGCTAACTCGCTCGGACAGTCACAAGTGTCTCAATCCATCGGATCCATCCATCCCTTTCAGGTGACCGAAATTCCTCAAACTTTATATCATCAATTCTCGGACGTGTTTCTTGTGTCTTTTCAACATTTATAATAAATTTTTACACAAGAAAGTATTCCCAGACAAGAATCTGTTCACAATTACGGATCACAAGTAGCCCTTAACAAAATATTCCCTTTGAAAAAGAATTCTTACCCCGAGGAATTCGAAGCGTAACCGCCTTTCAAGCCGATTTACACCTTGCGTACTGTTGACGGAAATCTACGGCGACCTAGCTAGAATATTCATATCCGAATTTATTTAATATAATATTAAATTTTCAATTTCAAATTTATAATAAATAACAAGTTTATAAACTTCAATGGGAATTGAAGTGGGTCGGTACGCGATCAAATCTTTTATGAATATACAATAACAAAATCATTTTTCTATTTTATTGCTTTTGGACTAAAATCACGTTGTTTAAATTGTGAAGGGAGGTCCGTGGAACAGCCCCACTTAACTATAATAGCATTCATCAGCTACTTTATGTTAATTACAACATGCTGTTTAGACTGCGAAAGATGACACACAAAAATATGCATATGCATATACACAGTCAAATATGCATTTAGATTTTGAGGTTTGATACGTGTTTTTGATCTGATATATTTTTTTTAAGACGTTCGTGATTTATTGGAGAATAATTTCCGCGGAATTTCTTTGATCTCGGCAATAATCGTAGTAGAAGTTAGAAAAAAAAATCGGAGTGTTTAAACTTATTATGAAGTTAAACATTAGCATCACATTTATAAAAATGTTGTTCAAAATGGCAGCTCAGAGATCATCGATGGATACTCAGGTGATCTCTTCTTTACTCATCCCCAGTGGCAAACAGTTTAATTAGTTAGGGCTATCCTATTTGTTTGCATCATCGGGTACCCACTTGTAATCTCGTGACAGCGTACATCATTGAAAAGTTGCAGCAAAGATTTAGACGCTCGTTTTTGATGTAAGTCTACTCAGCTAAATACATGGTACGATTTTTTGGAGAAAGCGATACATGTGCATTTTTTTCTTTTTCTTTATGGAGCTCCAAATTGACAACAGACCAAAAGGCTTGAACAGTCACTTGAGTGGAAATGATAAGTACCAATAGCCCGTTTTTTCTCTTGAAGAATTTTTCATCAGATGATTTGCATTGTCCCTCTTTTTCTAAATGAAGCCCCGTTTTAAACCCTGTAACAATTAAGCAGAGGTTAAAGTTTGGGTTATCAGTTTTGAATATTGTTTTTAATATTAAAATATTACTTTTATTTTTTACCGGTCCCAATGGCCTAGTGATAAGGCGCACTTGCTTTATAATCGGAAGTGTAAACATAGGATATTCCATTATGAAAGTAATAACAAAATTGATAAAAACAACACACCACAAACACAAAACAAAACAGAAAATCATTCAGTAAAGAATAAGTAGTATTCTACTTAATAAAAGTATTACAAACTTTTAAGAACCATGTGCTGCGAATTGTATTTCATAAAGTTTTTGCTGTTTACATACAAAAGTACAGCAAAATTTTCTTGTTAAAAATTCATTTCAGTGACTATAACTGTAAGAATGTACTACTAAGTTTATTTTCTCATAAATGTAACATTTTATTACTATTAGTATACGATGCTGTTCAAATTTCTGATATAAAAAATCCACCTGATCGATTTTTTCATAAATCATCAAAGACCTTTGAAAATTTATGTGGATTTAGTAATTTTGATTGAGAAAATTTTATAAACACTTCGAAAAAGTTCTTATTCTACTTTGTATTTGAGAGTACTTGACTAAAATTACCATACATTTTTTGAAATTGGTTTGTCTAAACTATAAGTTTTTGAAGCGAAAAATATTTTAATCTGATCTGTATATTCTATACAAAGAGATGAAATATTGAAATCTATAAAAGCATAAAAATGTATATAAAATCTGCTTTGCATCTGGATGTAAAGGACCCAGTACTTTATAACTATTACTATATGATATGTAAAAAATCCAGAACTGAAAATAGACCCACATTAACATGTTAAAATACAGCAAGAAGCTAATGACAAATTGAAGTCTTAAATAACATTGACTTCCGAATTTCTTCAAGTAAATAATGAAGATTGTTTGGTAGTATGTCTGAATTAGCCCCAAAACGTATTGGAGTACTAGCGACCATTTTTCTCTTTGATTGTATGCAAAATGCGCTCCCAACGTGTAAAAAACAATATTTCCAAATGCAAAAATTATGTAAATAGTATCGTTAACCAAAAAGTAATCACACAGAACGTGAATGCTTGGACAGTTCTTATTAAGTTTATGTACAATGTGGAATCCTCGATAGATAGACACAATCATAATAATAATCGGGAAAATGACTGCCAATTGCCATTCATTTGTGAAATTTGAATCAGAAATTCTTTGCAAAACTGAAACTATCATGGCTGGTACAAAACAGAGTATAGAAACAATCATATAAAGGAATTCTCTTTTGGAAATTCCCCTTTGTTTTTTGCCGTCGTGCAAAACTTGATTGGATGAAATAAAGATAACACTTTTGTCCTGCACCGAACTTAATGTGTTCGTCGAATAGCTGTGAAGAAATATGCTAAGAATTATACAGATCGAAAGGAAGTTGTATTCCTGTTCCAATGGAATCAAATAGGGATGCAAAGGAAGTATAATCCTTGTTGCAATATCTGTATTCCAAAAACAGAAAAGAGGATGGCTTTGATGAAAAGGTATTTTACGATTTAAAAGTGATATATTAAACACCCATGCTCCCGTATTTGTTATTAAAATGAATATAAGAAAGCAGTAAGCTATTCTGCTCAAAGTGAGGCGAAATCTATAAATCCTAGATAAAACGATCGTTTGGATAAGAACAAAAAATGGTTGTCCAAATCAGCATACACCGTTAGCAATATATGTTTGTCTGAAAGATGTGGCGGAATTTTGCAAAGCACACTGAAAATCCGCAATCACAATAAGAATGGAATAAATTATTGATCCAAAACTTAATATCCACAGTAAGACCAATACTAAGTTAATGACGGCTTGAGGCCTTGCGGAAGAAGCTATATATATGTTAGATCTTGTTCTAACTAAAATCCATAAAACAATCCATAAAGTTGTAGCAGCTAATTTTGTAGCGAATCTAAAAACAGGTAATATTATATGTCCAATGGATTCATAAAGACACGTGTTTGCATACAAGTTGACGAATACCGCAACAGCAGCGATGGCACTTGTGGTTACAATTACAGATATTATATTTGTAAAGTTAGACGACCTCCTTCTGCAATCCGTAACATGGAATGTTTGAATCATGATCCGAATTTTCTTTTTTTAAAGCATAATTAATATTGGATTTTCCAACAATGACTTCGTTTTTCTAAAAAAAAAAAAGTACTCTGTAAGTTTGATTATGAATCATTATTTTATAATTAAAAGTAGAATAAATGTACAAGAATAAAAAGAATACAAAGAAGTTATAATAAAATACAAAAACATTTTAAAAGAAAAAATAGACAAAAACACTCACAAGTATGTAGCTCTCAATGCAATGACATTTACGATATGTATATATCATCCTTCTGTATTTGAAGTTTTGTAAGTTCTTTAATGCAGGAAAGTTTTGTAGTATTAAATTTAAATATATCTTTTACTTCATGATTTGTGGACAATTACAGTTTCCCTATTGATCTTTTTATATATCACAGACCATTTATTAATTTCAACTAGACCCATGGATCAAAAAACGTAGATAAAAGCACCTCTGAACTTAGTTAACTTTACCAAATAAATCTTATTTGCTCTTTTGTAAAAGTAAGACTGCCATTGTGGCAATACACCAAAGAAGAAAAGAATTACTCTAAGAGGATCTCAAGGAACACGGTTGTGTAGGAAGATATGCTTTTTAGCCCCATTTGACTGTTAGAGTGAAAATGAAAATTCTATCTATTATTGTGAACGAACTACCATCCAATATTCACTATTTTGGTTTTTGTATGAGATTAGATACATGTGGAACTTGACTCGATCTTTGATGTCATTTCTTGATTTAAAATGTTTAGTTACCTGTGCTAATAGTGCTAGTAAACTCATAATAAAGACATTTATTGAAAATGGTATTTTCCCTTACTCAAATGTATTCGGGGCGTGAAATGGAATGTTCTCCATTTCTGAATGATATTAATAAAAGTTTAACTAAAGAAGGAAATCTTTATAAATATTTGGGTATTCTGCCAATAACCGTTATTTATATTTCATTTTCATTTCAGTATCATTTTCAATTAAAAAAAAACGTTTTTAATTGATATGAAATGTGTTTCAATCCTAGACAAAGGAAATGCGGGATTTTTAAAAGATAATTTTGAAGTGAATGCCAGGAATATACCCCAGTTTCTGCATATTCCTGTCACTGCCGTAAAGTAAGTGTGAATATACCTTTAAACCAATTTTGACGTAATAATGGAACGAGCACTGTAAATATTGTTTAAACTCATTTACTAGATCTTGATTTTAAGATACGATATATGTTTTAAAGTGTCACTAGGATGTGACATGAAGATGGGTATTTTATTAGATTTGATAACAACCCAAGTTTATGTCATATCCCACGGAAATTCGAAATGATATTTTTTTTATTCCTTATATTTGTATCTGTTACAAAATTGATACCTTTTTTATATTTTGTCATGGAAATGCGACATTACGTACAGGTGCGACGTCATGTGACGTCAAGGTCTAGATCTTCAAAGAATCTCGTATAGTTTGTTATTCGTTCCGATAAAACTTTGATTATGAACCCAACAATGCATCACAGTAGCTCAGTCTATAGAGCGCTCACTCCGCTATTGGAAGTTTGTGAATTCAAAACTCATCCGCGACTGACCTGGGATGACGATAAAAAAAATAGGTAGCAACTGTTCCATCGCCAAGCGCTCAGCACTTAGAAGAGAAAGTTGTGGTTTTTTCAGAGGAGTTTGAAGAGAAAGTTTTGAGTCTGCCACGGCTGTCATCATCACTTTGAAGAACTCACACTTGCCTTGAGTGCCGTGTAAAGGTCTAAATAACTAGTTATGGTTTAACAAATTCGCCGTGTATTCTTATATATTATGGAAGTGATGTAAGAAATTTAAATTAATCTTTTCTGAATTATTGAAATTCCATGAAGTGTAGTAAGAACCTACAAATCGTTTTTCTTATAAAACCTCCTAAATACTGATCATGAAGTCATGAACTTTTGAATTTTCCCGTATTGTCTAATAATTAAACTTGCAGAAGACATTGTTTTTCGTGGAATATTCTTTCAGAAAACATACAGCATATGTATCATACACGAAGATTTTTATATATGTGATTCTTCAAAGCATTTAACACAATATATCCAAAAATTGAAGTGGGCGACGGCTCTTGACACTTTAAAAAAAAAACAAAAAAACTCAAAGAAATGTGTCATTTTTAGGTTTTACTGTATAAAACTGAGAAATGTACGATATTAAATAGCGTGGTTAATAATAATTAATGTTCAAATGGTGAATTGGGAATTAAATGAATCAATTAATTGATGTTGTCGCACTTAAATCATTTTATATACAGTGTACTCATTTTCAGGAAATTAATCGGATAAAAAGATTGAATTTAGGAAATTATAAATATTGTACATCTGCTTGCTATTAGATTAATAAAAAGGTTATAATTTTTTGGGGAAAAAAAACATTCCGTTCATTCGCTTTCAATGATATACAGGGAAGAAAAGAAACGTAATGATCAATGACACTTGGTTTTTAAGGACTTTTTACCAGTTCCTTGTTTGAATTATTATTGCTAATGTGTAATAAAAAAAAACTTAATCTTTATTTAATTCCTTGACCAAAATGTTGCTTTCGCCCAAGTTTGATGAAGAGATAACAAACGAATAAATGGAAAATGAAACGTTGATGGGGAGGAACTCTGTTCGATTTTCTTTGAGGACGCTTAGTCAAAACTAAGATGTTAGTAAACATCAGATACAACAATGAAAATGTAAAAACGGAAAATCATTTATGAAAAAAAGCCCCCTGCCCTCTCTTTCATCAATGAGCTAGTTTCTATTTCAAAGGTATGATAAATTGTTAATTATATAACTGTCACGTAAACCTAATTCTATTTAGCAATGATATATATGGAGGTAACATACATTATTTAAGTTAAAAAGTCTACTTAAACAATACAAATCAGGAGCAGAGCGAACACAGGCCTCTAGAATATCAGAGATGGGATCAGGTGCCATCGAGGAATGAGTATCCTCTATCGACCGTTTATACCCACTGTGTGCTCCTTGTTATGATTGTGAAATAACGGGGGAAACATTGACAATTTAGTGTGTAAATAATTGTCTTACAATTTACCCAGTTGTATGAAAAACGTCAGTAAGCTATGGACTTAATGATAAATTGTATATTTGCCGACAAGGTAATTGTATTGATTGATCATATTGATCACAAAACATAGAACAGTTTTTTCCCTCTCGAAAACAAGTTTTTATTCAAAGATAATATATTGAATTAAACTTATAGAAGCTATTAACGAAAATCATCTCAATAACATATGAAAATATAATGAAACTTTTTTTTTATCTAAAGATGACAATAAACCGGATAAACTCTCTCTCTTTCTCTCTCTCTCTCATACACTTGATTTCCTTGATATTGTGTTACTTACAGTGCTTGAGCTCTTTTAAAAGACAGTAAAAAATATATATATTTATTTTTTCTTACTCAGAATTAAGATACACATTTTTAAATACTGTCACATTTTGAATTTAATTTAGAACATTTCAAATCCTCTCATCGAAAAAGTTCTTATTCATTTAGAATATTTTTCGATGATTGTAATTAATAATCGTAGAAATGTTCTTCGTTACAAGAACGTACGTGTGTAAAAATACATTTTTTAAGTTTTGGGAGCGAAAAATATTTTTAAGGAGGCTAGGGGTCAACAAATTAATCACAAATTAACCACCAGATTTAACTTATTTTTTTAGATACGGTAACTTAAGCTGTCTACTACCATTTCACAAAGAAAAAATTCATACATTTTAGTTTTAAAATTTGATCATTTTCTATATCTTCATATGGAGCTCTCCTTTTAAAGGAGATAAAAATAGTCTGAAAATGGCTGCCACACCCCAGCCTCGTTAATCTGATTTGTAAATTCTATACAAGGAGATGAAAGATTGAAACCTATAAAAACAAATAAATGTATATAGCACGTGCTTTGCATCTGGGTATAAATGATTTAGTACTTCATATGTATTAATATATATATGATATATAAAAAATCCAGAACTGGTAGTATACCCACATTATCATGTTGTAATATAGCAAAAGGGAAGTGACAAATTGAAGTTTTATATAACATTGGCCCCCAAATCTTTTCAAATAAAGAATGAAGATTGTTTGGTAATATGTCTCTATCAGCCCAAAAACATATATGTATTTCCGTCCATTTTTTTCATTCGATGATACTCAAAACCCGCTCCCCAAGCGTAAAAAATGAAATTTTCAGATGCATATACTATGTAAAAAGCATCGTTATCCAAAAAGTAATCACGCATAACTTTAGTGCGAAGAAACTTCTTATTTAGTCCATGTACAATGTGAAATCCTCGAAAAATAGACACGATAATGATAATGTTGGGGAAAATTACTGTCAATTGCCAATTATTTGTTAACATGTCTGAATCGGAAATTCTTCTTAAAACTGACATAACCAAGGCTGGTAGAAAACAGAGTATTGAAACAATCATATATTAGAATTCTTTTTTGGTAATTCCTCTTTGTTTTTCCCCGCGTAGAAAATATGATTGGATGAGACAAGCGCTGATCTTAATGTATAATTCCAATAGCTGTGAAGTATTATGCTAAGAATTACACAGATCGAAAGGAAGGTGTATTCATGTTTCAGTGGGATCAGATAGAGATGCAAAGGACGTATCACCCTTGTTGCTTTATCTATATTCCAATAACAGAAAGTGGGATTGCTGTAGTTTTGAGAAGAAGGTATTATGCGATTTAAAAGCGATATATCAAATATCATTGACACCGTATTTGTCAGTAATATAAATATGAGAAAGCAATGCACAATCCCTTTTAAGTTGATCCGAAATCTGGAAACTTTTGATAAAACAATAGTTTGAATAGAGTGGTTGTCCAATATGATGTGCACCATTAGCGATGAAGGTTTGTCTCGTTATTGTACTAGAATCTTGTATACCACATTGAATGTCAGCAATCGCACTTAGAATTGAATAAATTGTTGCTCCAAAACCAAATGTCCATAGTAACACCAGCACTAAGTCAATGACGGATTGAGACCCGGATGTAGAAGCTATATAGATACTAGATCTTCCTCTGACTAGAATCCATAAAATAATCCAGAAGGTTGTAGCAGGAATTATTGTGGCTAATCTAAAAACAGGTATTAATATATGTCCATAAGATTCATGGCGCCATGTGTTTTCATAGAACTGGACGAACACAACAATAACAGCTATGACACTTGTGGTTACAATAACAGGTAGCATATTTATGTCTTTCTACAATCTCTCATTTGAAATGTTGTTTATTATCCCATTTTTGTAATCATTTTGAAAAGAACATGTCATATGGGTTTTCTCTGTCATGCATTCTTTTATCTACAAAACACATTTTATTCAGTTTAATTATGATTTATTATCAAATATATGAAACTAAAATAAAAGTACTAGAATAAATAGTCCAAATTATATTAAATTAAATGCAGATCTAAGCTTTTTTAAAGGAAGAAAAATAGAAAATATAAAAAAAAAACTTGCTTGTACGTAACTCTCATTGCAGTGATGTATAAGATACATGTATAAGCAATCGTTGTGTACTAAAAGTGTGATAATTTTTTTTATTCAGGAAATTATAGCATGAAAATGTATCTAATTTGTCACGATAGGTGATATTCTTCTACAATTCGTAACATTGAATATTAGATTCATGATCCCAATTTTCTGTAATATTTTTGAAAAGCACATGTCAAATAGGAATTCTCTGTCATGATTTGTTTGCCTACAATACATTCTCTGGCAGTTTAATATGCTTAATCATTTAATATATAAAAATTAAAATTATAATAAACGTACTAAAATAAATAGACACAAAAAAGTAAAATGTTACAATAAAAAGAAATCTTCTATGAAGAAAAAAATCAATTGAAAATATAGATTTAGAGAAAAACACAAACCTTCTCTGTAACTTGAGTCTCTCAATGTGTTAATGTGATCGTTTTGTACTTAAAAATTATCAAATTCTTTAATTCGGGATATCAGTTTGAAAATGTTCACAAATACCATTCGCAGTACAAATTTGAGCACTCAGTTTTCTTACCAATCGAATATCGTGTTACAAGCAACATTGGAAATAAGGACTTTTACATCTACATCTACTTGTACATGTTAAAGATCTGGGGTCCCTAAGTCAGATTGCCCAGAACGTGCTTTTATCCAAGACAACATTTAAATCATATGCTTTAAATTTGATCTGAGAAATCAAGGTACAAGTTGGAAATCTTTTTTTCAAAAATTCGAATCATGTCAATCATTAAACAATAAAGGGCATTTACGCAAGGGGATTCCATCAAAGTAATTAATGAGTGCCTGGACAGCTATGTTTAAAAACTAATCCCAATGGCGAGAGAGAAATTTTCGGATGTAATTAATATCACAAAATAATGTAGAAATTAATCATTAGTTTATGGATCTAAAACCTCAGCTACGTTCTTTACAGACTAGTGTTAGCAATATCAGAAAACTTGAAAGTGTTTACATCTATAAGTATATCCTGCTTTTTCTCAAAAGGTTTTGCTCAATTAGTAACACAATCTTAGATGTGTCACAATACATAACAGGAACATACATTCTTTCGGGTCACACTGGTAAGGTGTCAAGAAAATCTCGACAAGAAATAACAACAGAAGCGTTTCAGGGACAGTTACTCATTGGAGGTTTTATTTAATGTTTTATAATTAAGTACAGTTCATTAAATAAAAGTCAGAGCTAATAAAAACATTTAAAATGCATTATTACATTTTTCGTTTATCTCGACGCAAAATGTAATAATGCAAAATGTAATAATATCTGTTAATAACATTTTGCGATGTTATTACATTTTGCGTTGTAGCAATGCATACTTATTGAATATACATGGAAGTATGCTATATTGGAATATTGGGATTCGAACATTGTAAATTATGGATAAAAATCAATATGCAGATCCATAAAGAAACAAATATTAACTATTGTATTTCTACAAATCTAATTTTTAAACATGTGAGTTTTTCGTAACGTCTGTAAAATGTCCATATTGTTTTTAATATTATTTTTATATAAGAAAGTAACATATAATGTGATATAAAGGAAAGGTAGTATTGTATGACAAAAAAATGGAAGTGAAAGGAAGTTGGTCTTGGAAAAAGTTGGACAAGTTGCTTGTCCAGTGAACAGGTAAGTAAACAAAAAAATTTTCTCTGGTTGCCCCCCCCCCCCATTTCAAAAACGATGCTACGTGCTTGTGGTGAATATTTTGACGGTTGTTGAAACGTGCAAAGTTTGTTAAAGAAGAATTACAAGTGCGTTTGGACATAGATTTGAAGTTAACGAAATGTTATTGTTATACACAAGATGAAATGCTATAGCAATATATCAGTCATGACACAATATCATGACTGATATGTTGCTTTAACATTTAACACGGAACTATAACAAAAAACTTCATTATGAACCATGAATTTCGGGACGCAGTTGATTGATTATATCCTTGCACTTTCACAAATTTGACATGTTTCAATAAAATATGATTAAACTACAATCTAGGAAATTCAGAATGAAAATATGAGAACGCAAAACTATCTATCCAGTATTGTCAGTCTGTACTCATTGAATCGGATGTGTGAGTTTAACTGATTGAACTTACGCAGTGAGACTTAAACATTAACAATAACAAAGCTCATGCCCTGTTTATAGTTTTATAGATGCGTTCAATGTCCTAAACTCTGCAATATCACTAAGCACTGAAGATTTTGTAAGAATCTGGTGTTAATTTCTCATAAGTAAAACATTTTATTACTATACGATTGCTCATTAATAATTAAGTTTCTGATATTAAAAAGAAATCTGTATTTACAAAACACACAAAAAACTGATTTTCTTGAAAACCATAGCCAATCTTTTCTAAAGAGAAAAGAAAAAAATTAAACATATCTTATAGAATCTATTTTAAAGAATCATAACATTGAAATAAGGAAATATAATGAAACTAATTATGTTTTTTAATCTAAAGTTATATACATCTTACAGATATTTCTGTAAGTAACTAAATAATATAATGTACATTTTGAAATGTAGTGACATTTCAAATTTAAGAAAATTTTTATACACTCTTATCAAAAAGTTCATATTTATCTAGAATTAATTATTTGACCCCAGTATAGGAATTATTAATGGAAGTCTCCGATATACATGTATTCTACTTCCTATTCAAGAGAACTTCACCAGAAATTTCCAAACATTTCTGAAATATGCATGTGCAAAACGAGAATTTCTCAAAAGTTTTTTGTGAGTAAAATATTTTAATCTGATCTGTAAATTCTAAACAAAGACACGAACGATTGAAATCTATAAAAACATAAAAATGTGTATAACACGTGTTTTGCATCTGGAAGCAAGGTACCAAGTACATCATCTGCGTTACTATATGATATGTTAAAAATCCAGAACTGAAAATATATTCAAATTAAAATGTTGGAATACAGCAAGAGGCTAATGATAAATGGTAGTCTTTTATAACACTGTACCCCGAATCTTTTCAAGTAAAGGATGAAGATTGTTTGGTAGAATGTCTCAATCACCCACAAAGCATAAACTAGTACTATCGTCCATTTTTCCATTCGATGGTATGCAAAACCCGCTCCCAAAGCGTAATAAACGAAACTTCCAAAAGCACAAACTATGTAAATAGCATCATTATCCAAAAAGTAATCACGCAGATTTTTTTTACTAAGAAACTTCGCATTTAGTTTATGCACAGTGTGAAATCCTCGAAAGATAAATATGATAATAATGTTAGTCGGGAAAATGACTGTCAAGTGCCATTCATTCGCTAAAATTTCTGAATGAGAAATTCTACTTGAAAGTGAAACACCTATGGAGGGTACAAAACAGAGTATGGAAACAATCATATATAGGAATTCTCTTTTGGAAATTCTCCTCTGTGTTTTGCCTTCGTGGAAAACATGATTGGATGAAACAAGCGAAGCACGTTCGTCCTGCGCTGAACCTAATGTGTTCGTCGAATAACTGCGAAGAAATATGCTAAGAATTACACAGATCGAAAGAAAGGTGTATTGTTGTTCAAATGGGACTAGAAAGCGATTCAAAGGAAGTAACACTTTTCTTGCAATATCTGTATTCCAAAAACAGAAAGTGGGATTCTTTTGAAAAGAAGGTATTTTGTGATTTAAAAATAATGTATTAAACACCCATGTCCCCGTATTTGTCAGTAAAATAAATATAAGAAAGCAGTGAACAATTCCTTTCGATATCAGCCGAAATCTGGAAATTCTTGATATAACAATTGTTTGGATAAGTACAAAGAGAGGTTGTCCAATTTGACATACACCATTAGCAATATAGGTTTGTGTAAAAGGTGTTCCAGAATCTTGCAAAGCACATGCACACTGAAAGTCAGCAATCGCACTGAGTATGGAATAAATTGTTGATCCAAGACCAAATATCCACAGTAAAACCAATACTAAGTTAACGACAGAACGAGAGCTTGATGTAGAAGCTATATAAATGCTATATCTAGTTCTGACTAGAATCCATAAAATAATCCAGAAAATCACAGCAGTTATTATTGTAGCTAATCTAAATATAGGTAATATTATATGTCCAACAGATTCATAGAGACCCGTGGTTGTATACAAGTCAACGAATGCTGCACCAGCAGATATGACACTTGTTGATACAATTACAGATAACATAATTTAATTGTCACGATAAACACCCTCCTTCTAGAATCCGTAAAATGTATTATATTGTTTATAATCACAATTTCCTCTGTTATCATTTCACATTCTTCGTTTACCTACACTGTACAATACACACACTCTCTCTCAATTTAATATTGATTTATTATTTCAAATAATTGAAATATACACTATATATTAAAGCGTCACAATAAAATACAGAGCTTTTCTGAAGAACAAATCAAAAACCTCGAGAAGAATACTTCCTTCATTCCTAGTCTCCTATCGTGAGACTCGTGTTGAAATTGTGTTATATGTACAAGCAAGTGCTTTGTACATGAAGGATGCTTAATTATTTAATTCAGGAAATTATAGCCTAAAATTTTCGTAGTATCAAATTTAATTATTTAAATAATGTTTTTGCCTTCATGATATCCGGACATTAACAGTTTTCACTTTGTCTATTTTATATTACCAAAGAAAATACATACAATACTTAAACCAAGTTCGATACAGACGCAAGGACCACAAAACTTAAAAAGATCAAAAAGACAAAAGCACTTTTGAACTCACCTTACCCATTCAATCTCTTTTGCTCTTTTATAAAAGTTAGTCTCCCAAAGTGACAATACCTCAAACAAATATAAATTGAGGGAAGAAATAAAATATTGCGGAATGTGTCGTCTTACTTTATTGGTTTTCAAAATGTTAGCAGTTAAGGAAAACTATTTCAGATATCGTTAAAGGCAAGAGTTCCTCCAGTTAAGTTTTGAATATTTTTGTATGCATATACAGCGTACATTATTCTCCAATAAATCACGAATGTCATCAACAAATTATCAGATCAGAAATACGTATCAAACCTGTACAGTTGAAATGAATATTTGATTCAAAAATGAAATACTGATTTAGACTCATCGTTGTGTTGTCTTTCAGTGTCAAACACTGTGTAAATTGCATAAAGTAGCTGATAAATGTAGGTTTTTGTAGCTAAAGGAGACCTCCCTACACCATATTTTAACTTCGTGATTCTAGAGATAAAGCAATAAAATAGAAAACTGATTTGTTATTGTATATGTATAAAATAATTACATGTAATTTATGGTACAATTAAATTTATGATAAAATATTTACATTAAAAATATTTTTGCAAATTCCTTTATTAGATGAACCTATTAGAGACAAAATATTTTCAATTCTGTATGAAATTTATTTGGGGGTCAGAGGTCATAGCGCAACCAAATCAAAGAGCGAGATGATATTTTGTCTACATATTTCTGTCACGGTACAACATGTTTTGGAATATTTCTAAGTTAATATTAAAATTATTTATAGCAGTATGAGCTACCTTTTTAGAATTTTAACAATATTTTTCATTCCTTGACCATACAGATTGTCTAGCATTTGAGAAAATCCAACTTTGTCAAAAACTATCTAGGAGACAACAGTGTTTCACAAACACATATTGCTTTAATCGAAAAAGAGCAATATGTCCTCTCTCTCTCTCTCTCTCTCTCTCTCTCTCTCTCTCTCTCTCTTTCGATTGTTTTTAAAGACAGTTCGATAGATGTCTTTCACAAATTATCAAAAACGTTTGAAAAATATGCATTGATTAAGTTATTCTCACTCAAAAATATACTTGTAGTGGGATTTTTAAAATCAAAATGAGATTTATATGTGTATTTAGAAAATTTTATACGCTCATAACAAAAATATTTTTATTAATTTGGAATTAATTAATTGACTCTGGTATTAACATTATAAATTGATATAACATAAATATTTTTCATTGCATTCAAGAGACGTTGACAAACATTTTGAAATATGCGTGTGTTAAACTCGACTTCTTTACGTTTTTAAGCGAAAAATTTTGATTTTGTAAATTCTATACAAAGAGATGGAAGATTGAAATCTATAAAACACAAAAATATATATATATATCACGCTCTTCACCTCTTGGTGTGAAGGAGTCAGGACTTCGTATCTTCTACTAAATGATAAGTAAAAAATCCAGAACTGAAAATATACCCCACAATAACATGTTAGAATACAGCAAGATGGTAATGACAAATGGAATTTTATATAACACTCGCCCCCGAATCTCTTCAAGTAAAGAATGAAGATTGTTTGGTAGTATGTCTCTATCAGCCCCAAAACATATTCCATAAGCATCTTCCATTTTTCCATTCGATGTTATGCAAGACCAGCTGCCAAAGCATAAAAGACAAAAGTTCCAAAAGCACATCTCGGCCGCGAATGACCCAGTCGATAAAATGGGTAGCACCTGTTCCTTCGCCATGCGCTCGGCACTTTGAAGTGAAAGTTGCGGGTCTTTCGGATGAGACCTTAAAAACAGAGGCCCCGTGTCAGCGGCAGCCGTTGGCACGATAAAATCCCTTACTGCTCAATGGCCCTGAGTGCCGAGTAAAGGTCAAAATTTGAAGCCCTTCACCGGCATAATTCGACGTCTCCATATGAGTGAAAAATTCTCTAGAGAGACGTTAAACAATATACAATCAATCAATCAATCCAAAAGCACAAACTATGTAAATAATATCGTTATCCAAAAAGTAATCACGCAGATTGGCACTGCTAAGAAACTTCGTATTCAGTTTATATTCAATGTAAAATCCTCGAAAGGTAAACGCTATAATGACAATATTCGGGAAAATGACTGACAATTCCCATTCATATCTTAAAATTTCTGAATCAGAAATTCTACGTGAAACTGACTGGTGAAAAAACAGAATATAGAAACAAGCAAATAGTCAGTATAGGAATTTTCTTATGGAAATTCTTCTTTGTTCTTTGCCCTATTCGAAAATATGGTTGGATGAAACAAGCGCTGACTCTTCGTTCTGCGTTGATCTTAATGTGTATGTCCAGTAGCTACGAAGAAATATGTGAAGAATTACACAGATCGAAAAGAAGGTGTATTCATGTTCCAGGGGAACTAGAAAGGGATGCAAAGGACTTATCACCTTTGTTGCTATGTCTGTATTGCAATTACAGAAAGTAGGATTGCTATAGTTTTGAGAAGGTATTTTGCGATTTAAAAGTGATGTATTAATCACCCATGCTCCCGTATTTGTCAATAAAATTTATATAAGAAAGCAATAAACAATTCTGTTCAAGTTGAGGCGGAATCTGGAAAATTCAGATAAAACAATAGTTTGAAAAAGTACGAAAAATTAATGTCCTGTTCGACTTACACCATTAGCAATGTAGGTTTGTCTGGTAATTGTACCAAAATCTTGGAAAGCACATTGAATGTCCGCTATCGCACTGAGAATTGAATGAATTATTGCACCAAGACCAAATGTCCACAGTAACACCAACACTAAATTTATGGCGAATTTAGTGCTGGATTAAGAAGCTATATAGATACTAGATCTTTTTTTCTGACTATCAAAGTATGCACGTGAAATGCACATATGAACAATTAAACCTCGTAGAGTGACACACAGACTGTAGCGATGTGACAAGCTTTTTCAAAATCGGTATGGTAATTGGGAGGCGACTGTCTGGGACCGCTAGTTCTTGCGCTTTAAGCCTTGTAGCGCTTTGTTGATTTGGAAGGACTTGGTAGGGTCAGGTAGATGGTTAATATTGATGAAATGCTCTGATGTAAAGGGACACTAAATTGGGTGACATTTTCTGGATGGATAGGTAAGCTATGAAATGTAATAATGTGTTACTGTGCAGGGGTCGGGTTTGATGTAAGCCGTAAATGTTTTAAAATGATTGGAATTTATTCAGTGAAGCCCGGTAAGCATTGTTAGTGTTTTGTGATAGAGAACTATGGATAAGGCGTTTGGATTCAGCATTTAAAATTAAATCTCCCATATCTGCTTGGGAAGCTCCGTCGGCCACATCTCTGCTTCTGGAGCCAGGTTGCGAAACTTTCCCCACAGTGAACGAGAAATACTATCAGCTATTTTGTTCAGTTTTGTTGGGATGTGTTGGGCTTTAATTGTGATGTTGTGTTGCAAAGTGAGGAGAACAAGTTTTCTGACAATGTTCATTACCCTAGTTGACTTAGATGTCAGTGTGTTGATGACTTGTACGACGCCATGTTATCAATTTGGAAAAGTATGCGTTTATTTGATAACCATGGGTGCCATAAAATGATTGATGCGTATACATGAAATAGTTCTAAGAATGTCGTGTCACGGATAACGTCGGAAAACACCCAGTATCTAGGCAATTTTGAGTGAGCCCATTGGCCAGCAAAGAAAATTCCAAACCCCCATTAGACCCCCCTACACACTACTGGGAATAGTTGTAGACTGTTATCTGATGACCAAATATCCCAGATTATGACTGTGACCCCATTAAAATGTTCCAAAAACTGCTGCCACATTGCAAGGTCTGCTCTCATGCCTTGGTTAACTCTGATCATGTGATATGGTTTTCTGACGCCAATAGTGGCATCAACTAGGCGCCTGCAAAAGGCTCTGCCGGATGCTACTGTTTTGAGAAGTCCGATCAGTGATTGTAAGGTTTTAAGAAGACCTTTTTCCTTAACATGACTGTCAGGATGCTTTGTCGTAGAGCAACTAATTTGTCTTAGGGAAGTCGCATTACCACGTGAATTGTGTCAAATTCAATTACTAGAAAATTTTCGTTGTGCGGGGCTCAATGGTTTTGTAGAGAGCTATTGGTATTCAATTATGACTACATGTATTTTGAATCGGTCGAGGGTAGATTGGAACTGACTAGAATTTGGTTTTCCCGCGAAGAGGAAATCGTCTAATTAGTGTAGAATATGGAGGTTACCTGTTGTAGATTGAATGATCCAATGTAATGCAATTGCAAACTTCTCCAAGATTGCTAATGATAGCTAATGGATGCAGCAGATGACATCATTTTGTCAAAAAATATTTACCCTTGAATTTAAACCCAGTAGACTGAAATCATCTATGGCCACAGGAATGCGGATTTTAAATCGCATTTTGCTAATAAAGTACCTGCCTCCAGTGTCGCGATGATATCTACTGCGTCGTCCACTGATGCATAGGGTATTAAACATGCAGACGGATCTATAAAGAATTGATCGATTGATGATCCGGGAAGGACAGGTGATGGATGAGTCTAAAATATCCGTCTTTTTGGGGGACAAATCCTAATGGTGAGATTTGAAGGGATTGGAATAGTGGATATTCAGATGGTCCCCCGCCCTGCAGAGCAGGAGTTCTTCGTGTATTTTATGTTCCACTATGCTGGGGTTTGCTGTAGCACTTTTTAAATTTTTTGCTTCCCTGTTAATTCTTGAGCTGTTGTACTGGAGTCGAAATCCGTGTAGAAAAAACCGTTTAAGAGAAAAGATTTAGCACTGTTACCTTGTAGATAAGCAGACAAAATGTGCACATCTGTTGGAGTTTTCCTTAAAATGTTGATATCCATGTTAGAATTTGGCGTTTCTTTTCCTGCATTTGATTGTGGGTTGTGATCCGCCAGATGAATTGCACGAGTGGAAAAACCTGCAATTTGGGTAAAATTTACATGACTTGCCTGAATTAAAATCATAACAGTAATGATGTTTTTGATAAATTTACATTTTTCTTAGCTGCTGTTACATGTATGTTGGACTGTTTATGATGGGAGTAAAAATGGGGGGTATGGGCTTTTCTTGGGCCTGCGTGGTATAGTTGTTGGTAACATGGACCAACCAGAGTTCAGGGTTTATGATACCCCAAAATGACTGAGGGTCACCTTGTGCAGCCTAAATTATTTGTCATATGTGAACCAACCGTTCCCAGATCTATCAGCGGCCATTCTTATATCCCTCATATATTTCAAGAATTCTATGGCTCTTGTTCTGTATTTTTTAACATAATTGCTCCGGGTTAGAATAGGTCCTCAATACCCCCTTGCTTGTCGTAAAAGGCGACTAAATGGGGCGGTCCTTCGGATGAGACCGTATAAACCGAGGACCCGTGTCACAGCAGGTGCGGCACGATAAAGATCCCTCCCTGCTCAAAGGCCGTAAGTGCCGAGCATAGGCCTAAATTTGCAGCCCTTCATCAGCAATGGTGACGTCTCCATATCGGTAAAATATTCTGGAGAGGGACGTTAAACAGTATACAATCAATCTAACATAATACTTTTGATGATGACGGCTGATGTCCATTTGTCAATTGACAAAAAGGTGCGGGGTTTTATGCTTAACAAGGCACACTGGGCCATTAAGTATTTGCATTTGGCCTTGCGTATCTAAGTGAACCGAAATTTCCCGCGCTGATTTTAATAATATTGAAAGATTAAAAAAATTTCCCTCTCAAATCTTTTGTTTAATTTTAAGGGGCACGAAGGCGTTGATAGGGTCTATTTAGCTGGGGGTCTGGTCCGATTGATAATCTGAAATGCTAAATGGGGGGACGTCAAATTCGTCATTGTTCGTGTGGTGCGATAAAGCATTTACTGTGGGGAGGTTCAAAATCTTTAACTCACCCGTGGTGTTGCTCAACGACTCCGGTCATCTTGGCTCTTTGAGAGTTCTGCTGGATCGTGCGTGGGGTCCGCCATCATTACTGTGACTGGGTACGTTGGTGTTGCAGTCCTGGACTGGTTCTAGTGTTTGGGAGATCCTCCTCGTGTAAGATTCAGTATGATCGCCTCCCTCGTCCTCTGCCTGGCGACACAGATTTCCGAATGCGCTCCTTTCTGGAACCTCCTGTCTCACTGGCGGTATTTCTAGTACCGGTTGGGGTTTGAGGATTGTTAGGCTTTCTTCGGATGGCTTCTGAAATAATTTGTTTGCTTCGATCTGTTGCTGAGTGGCGGAAGAGGAAGTGCTACCAACTAATCAACTCGTACCAAGACGTCTTTTTGATTTAAGCCAATATGTTCCATTATTAGTTCCAACAATATTATAATGTGCTTCCGTCAATTAAATGAGATTAATTCGGTATAAGGGCAAATAAATCTACCTTACATTGATATGAAAAAATATAATGAAACAAATTTTATTTTTGTATTAAATCAATATACATCTTCATGTAGCGACAAACTCTCGTTTACTTAAGTTTACTTGATATTGTGTACATATATAGTAGCCTGATGGATGCCATTCATAAATCATCAAAGGTCATTTAAAATCCACACTGTAATCATATTAGTTTTTTTGCTCAATTATAGAATGTACATTTTGAAATATTGTGACATATTGAATTTAATTGAGAAAATTTTATACACTCTAAGTTCTTTTTAATTTAAAATCAAATAATCTGACTCTGGTATTAGAATTACTAATGGATGTCACTGATATATTCTACTTTAAATTCAAGAGAAGTTAACTAGAAATTGCCAAACATTTCTGAAATTTGCATGTGTAAAACGAGAATTTCATTTTTTTTTTATGACAGAATATTTTATTCTGATCTGTAAATTTTAAACAAAGACATGACAGATTTAAATCTATAAAAACATAAAAATGTAAATACCACGTGTTTTGCATCTGGATGCAAGGGACCAAATACTGCATCTGTGTTACTATATGATATGTAAAATATCCAGAACTGAAAATATACCCAAATTAACATGTTGGAATACAGCAAGAGACTAATGACAAATGGTAGTTTTATATAACACTGACCCCCGAATCTTTTCAAGTAAAGAATGAAGATTATTTGGTAGAATGTCTCAATCAGCCCCAAACCAAATTGGAGTACTGCTGTCCATTTTTCCATTCGATGGTATGCAAAACCCGCTCCCAAAGCGTAAAAAACGAAACTTGCAAATGCACAAACTATGTAAATAGTATCGTTATCCAAAAAGTAATCACACAGAACGTTATTGTTAAGAAATGTCGTATGCAGTTTATGTACAATGTGAAATCCTCGAAAGATAAACACAATATTAATAATACTTGGGAAAATGACTGTCAAATCCCATTAATTCCTTAAAATTTCTGAATGAGAAAGCCGTTGTGAAATTGTAACAGCCATGGGGGGTACAAAGCAGAGTATGGAAACAACCAAATATATAAATTCTTTTTTGGAAATTCTTCTTTGCGTTTTGCCTTCGTGGAAAATATTATTTGATGAAACAAGCGTAGCACTTTCGTTCTGTGCTGATCTTAATATGTACGTGGAATAGCTGCGAAGAATTATGCTAAGAATTACGCAGATCGAAAGGAAATTGTATTCCTGTACCAGTGGGACTTGAAAGGGATGTAAAGGAAGTATCACCTTCGTTGCAATATCTGTATTCCAATAACAGAAAGTAGGATGTTTTTGAAAAGAAGGTATTTTGCGATTTAAAAGTGTTATATTATACACCCATGCTCCGGTATTTGTTAACAAAATAAAAATCAGAAAGCAGTGAACAATTTTGTTCAAGGTGAGGCGAAATCTGGAAATTCTAGATAAAACAATTGTTTGGATAAGTACAAAGAGGGGTTGTCCAATTTGACATACACCATTAGCGACGTAGGTTTGTCTAAGTTCAGATGTGTCGAAAACTTGCAAAGAACAAGCACACTGTATGTTAGCAATCGCACTGAGAATGGAATAAATTGTTGATCCAAGACCAAATATCCACAGTAAAACAAAAATTTAAGTTAATTGCGGAACGAGAGCTTGAGATAGTATTTATATAGGTGCTATATCTAGTTCTGATTAAAATAAATAAAATAATCCAGCAAGTTGCAGCAGTTATTAATGTGGCTAGTCTAAAAAAGGGTAATATCACATGTCCAGCATATTCATAGAGATCCGTGGTTGTATACAAGTAGACGAATACAACACCAGCAGATATGATACTTGTGGTTACAATTACAGATAACATATCTGTCACGATAGACAGCCTCCTTTTAGAATCCGGAACATGAAATATTGTTTATGATCCCAATTTTCTCTGTTTGTTTTTTTTTTTTTCGAAAGGAATAGTCTTCGTTTACCTACAATGCGTACTCTCTCAATTTAATATTGATTTATTATTATATATTTGAAACTATAGAATAAATGTACTTTGATAAATATACAAAACATAAAAAATAAAGCATTACAATAAAATACAAATTTAAACTTTTTTAAAGAAAAAATTAGAAAACTTTAAAAAAAAAAAAAAAAAAAAAAAAAAAAAACGCACTTCCTCCTCCCTAACATGAAACTATCAATGTAATTATGTTAAAGATACATGAAGAAGCAATCATTATGTACTTGAAGGTTGATTAATTATTTAATCAAGGAAATCCTAGCACGAGAATGTTAGTAGTATCAAATTAATTATTTGAATAATTTATTTTTTACTTCATGATTTCCGGACAAGTTTCCCCATTTGTCTATTTTATTGTACCAACAAATAGTTTATAAAAAATTTCGATACAGAAGCACGGACCATTAAACATAGAGAAAAACACTTTTGAACTCATGCCCAGTTCACACTGAGAGCTTAATTCGAATTAAACGTAAAGTTACTGCGAATTATCTTCGCTTAGCGTTCACACGGTTAATTTAATTCGAATTAGTCTAATTTGAATTACTGAATATTCGTTCACACGGAGAGTTTAATCGCAGTAAATTAATGCGAAGTAAACTAATGCGAACCAAACTAATGCGAATTAAAGTGCGTTCACACGACAGCTAATGCGAAGTAAACTGATGCGAATTAAAATTTTACTTCTGCAACCCGGCATCAGCACGGCTATTATGACGTCATTTGCAAATCACGTCACCTTAATTATGCAGAAGCAGATCCATTTGACATAATGGAAAAGTGTCTGTATATACATTTTAATGATTAACAAAATCTTCCTTAGTTTTTCACTCAAAAATAGCATAAGTACCCATAGCTGACCACCGACAAGTGGCATTTTGCCATTACGAATGCGTCAGAATTTGATTCGAATTAGCTTCGCTTAGCGTTCACACGGAGCTAATGCGAAGTAATTTAATGCGCAGTAAACTAATTCGAATCACACTAATTCGCATTGAATTATCCGTGTGAACGCTAAGCGAAGTTAATTCGCAGTAACTTTACGTTTAATTCGAATTAGTTTACTTCGCATTAGCTGTCGTGTCGATATAGGTGCTATATCTAGTTCTGATTAAAATAAATAAAATAATCCAGCAAGTTGCAGTAGTTATTAATGTGGCTAGTCTAAAAAAGGGTAATATCACATGTCCAACATATTCATAGAGATCCGTGGTTGTATACAAGTAGACGAATACAACACCAGCAGATATGATACTTGTGGTTACAATTACAGATAACATATCAATTTATCGATTTTTTTAATTTTTTTCTACAATAAACTATGTTAAAGGTATTTTCTGTTACAACGGGACAAGAGAAAAATTGACGTTATTCCGGAATATAGTAGTCTAACAATGTGTGTATACCTTGTAATAATATTTTTTTTGTTGCAATATTATTGGTCAGAAAAAATCCTTTATTTTTATATAAAACACTACATGTTTATTATCAAGACTGTATTGCAAATATACGCTAAAAATGGATTAAGCGTATTATTTCCTATTAGTAGCAATTCCTGACGTTACGTCAGGGCGTTCAATATTTTTTGTCCCTTATAGTTTTAAATATAAAGTAAATCACTCGTTTAAGAATTTGGACATCCATGAATGAATTTATCCTTTACTGAGTTTGTGTCAAAATTTGGAACATGTCCGTTCACCTTAAAACAAACACTTGCAATTGGAGCTGACCAACCGTAATACACTGGACGTCCATTATGGGTAGAACACGAAGTGTGGAGTTGCATGAAATCAGAAGGTATATCTTGCTTGTTGTGACATGGGTATAGAACGAAATAAAATGTATGAAGAAGTTGTTTGGATATATAGTGGATCTGTTATTTCAAAAAATGCAGTTTACAGACCG
Source organism: Saccostrea glomerata (assembly GCA_003671525.1). Taxonomy (NCBI): domain Eukaryota; kingdom Metazoa; phylum Mollusca; class Bivalvia; order Ostreida; family Ostreidae; genus Saccostrea; species Saccostrea glomerata. The sequence continues at coordinate 1,272,308 of PRKT01000058.1, read as the reverse complement.
ATGGGTAAGTAAGTTTAAGAGTGGTAAACGGATGTTTCAGACGAAGATATCAGGAAGACCGTCAAGAGCAGTAACCAAAAGTAATGTTTCCAAAATCCGTGATATTCTTTAGAATGATGCGCGACTTACAGCCATGGAAATGGCAAGATGTGTAGGAATTTCAACGGGTAGTGTTTTTACCATTTTAAAATCTAAATGATTGATTGATTGTATATTGTTTAACGTCCCTCTCGAGAATTTTTCACTCATATGGAGACGTCACCGTATGCCGGTGAAGGGCTTGAAAGTTTTACCTTTACTCTGCACTCAGAGCCATTGAGCAATGAGGGTTCTTTATCTTGCCAACGCCTGCCACTTACATGAGGCCTAGATTTTTAAGGTCTCTTCGGAAGGAACCGCAATTTTCACTTCAAAGTGCCGAGTGCATGGCAAAGGAACAGTTGCTACCCATTTTTATCGACTTAGGTCAGTCGCGGCCGAGATGCGAACTCACGACCTCCCGATCGCGGAGCGAGCGCTTTACCAAATGAGATACCGTGAACGGTTTAAAATCTAAATATAAATACCGTAAGATTTGACCAAGGTGGATTCCCCATATACTTACCAAAGCTCAGAAGAGGGGTCGCATACAAAATTGTCAAAAACTTCTGAAAATGGACACTAGGAAGTTTAGTTTTTTCCCAAGTCATCGATTTACCTGTCCTAAAGTTACGACATAACTTAGGAATATCCTAATGATCTACAGCGTCACAAAGTTATCGAGCTTCCGCTTCCTGCATATTCACCTGATCTTGCTCCTTGTGACTTTTCTTATTTCCAAAACTAAAAGAAGCTCTCTATAGAAGGCATTTTCAATCGCGATCCGTGCTGGGATCAGCTATTTTTCAGTATTTAAATAATATTTCAACTTTCACGAATTCCTTTAAAAACTTACCTTTTCAACACATTTTTCCCACTTACTTTGCAAATAAACATGAACTCTTTGTCTACTCTATCATGCCTTTACTTCGATATCTAATGTCATGTTCCATTCCTGTTAATTTGTTAAGTTTCAGGAATTATCCTTTTACGGTAGATAAAATACCAAGATATAAATTCTTGTTATACACACGGTGCCCTATTTCGAGGAAGATAGTTGATACGAATACAGAATTACAAATAATAATGCAAAAGACAGATCAGTGAGATTATTGTTTTAGAAGCTTCTTGTAAGATACGTTACATCCATTCATGAAAATTTGCTAGAGCTTGCTCGAAAGGTTGCAACTGTCTTATGTCGATAAAAAAAATACGCAGCAACTTCATCTTTCTACAGCGTTAAGCACTTTGAAGTGATTTTTTTGGAGGGGTGTCCTTTAGATGAGACCTTATAATCGAGGTCACCTGTCACGGCACTGAGGTCTTGGCATGATAGAGATTTCACTTCTCAATGGGCATGTGTGCTGAGTAAAGCACAGGCACTTGGGGCTGGACCCCACCCATCCCTTCTTCATTTTTTCTTTTTAATTCTGCATGAGGTAGCCACAAATTTTTCTATATTTTGGTAGTCTAATATACATTGCTTGGAATCGATAATGTAACCCTTTTGCCATTTTAGCTGTTTTTAAATATATCGTTTTCGACTGAAACATTTAAAGAGAGTATATGCATGTAGTACATATTAGACTACCAAAATTGCGAAAAAGGTGTGCATTGCATGGCGACCATAAATTTTAAAAGAAAAAATGAAAAGGGGAAGTCATGCCCCCAAGTGCCTGTGGCTGAAATATCCATATAAGACATATCTTTGCAAGTCAATTTTCATACAACATGTTTCAGAGTACATACATCTAAAAGTTCAACAGCCAAATTTGAATATAAAGAAGAAAGATATTCTTTATTTAGCGATGCACCAAATTGCATAATATTTATGTTTAAACGTATGAATATCAATGAAACATATGGAAATAACGACCAGTATTCAAAATCAAAATTCCAAAAACAATACAAATAGAAGCAAATCAAACACGGATCTCCAAATCATCAAAGATGGGATCAAGTGCTATGGAGGAGTGAGCATCCCCTGCTGACCGTTCATACCCGCCCTGTGTCCCTTAAAAATTTGCCATGCATGGGAAATAACGGGAAATTCCGTTGTCAATTCAGTGTATGAATAATGGACTAACAATTAGTATGAAAAAAATCAGTCAGAATTTGATTCAATGATAAATTGTATTTGCTTACAAGGTCATTGTATCGATCATAGAACT
>PRKT01000058.1:1252559-1267559 GCA_003671525.1 Saccostrea glomerata | reverse complement strand
GGAAATCAGTTACAGTACTAATGTATAACTTTCCCAGAATCGGCAAAATGTTTCTATTTAATAGTGTTTATTTGTTTGTATATGCATATATCAATGAACTGTAATTGTAACATTACTTAAAATAATGCACTTAATTGAAAAGAAGAGCAATTAAATTGATTAATTGAATACATTCATGAAATAAGTATATGTGTTACATTAGAAGATTAAATCTAAAGTTTAAACTTATCTTGATAATTTTTATAGATTTTAGTTTAAACTTTACATTTAAATTTTTAATGTAACATATGCATCGTATTTTCTGTGTTTTTATTTGATTTACATGTATTTTGACCCACTTCGTTAATTTTTACAACCCAACCTTGTTTTTTTCTGTTTTTTTTTTTTACCAAACTTACTACCTTTGGTTTCACAACCGAGAATTTATGAAAATAATGTTAAACGTAGAGTCTTAACAAATCTTTAAATGCCCTAGTTCAAATTTATTTAAACTCATTATAAAAATAATTTACAAATATGCCCATTGATTATTTATGTATAAAAAAAGAATCGGAATGGGAGAGATGGAGGTATCCACTTCATTTTAATATAAGGGAAGAAAGCGACATGTATATTACCGTTATAATTTAGGGTCTTTTGGTATGAAAAAATCAAGTATTAGTGAATAAATAAAAAGAAACGAGTTAGTGCATGCACACTTACATAATTAAACTGCGGATTTTTGTCCCACGTCGTAAATTAATTCGATTTGAAATCCTCCATAAATTATGTAAAAAACATAGTAAAACGTTAAAGAACTTATAAAACATGATAAAACACTTGTATTTTTGCACTGAATTATATTTCGATTGAAAAAGACCCCCCAACATTAAGTGCTATGTAATATACATTTTAAGCAGAAAAGTCTCTCATTGGTGTCATTATGCACCCCCCCCCTTTGGATTTGCAAAAAAGAAAGAGAAATAAGAAAGTTCCAATTTTTTGTTGTGTTTTTACTATAGAAAATGTAAGACGGAAGGCTAATGTTGTAAAATATAAAGAAATTCGGTTGTAAAAACAAAATAAAACCCAATCCCTTTACAAAATAGGATTAACAGGTTCGGAAATTTATTTTCCTTTCTTTTTCAAAAACTTTCTGGTAATGTATACAAGTACTTTTCCCCAGATCGATCAACGTCCCACTTTCAAAAACCATACTCCACCCTGTATCGATATTCTATTGAGTTATTTTACTATATGTATGTGTACAACGTACGTTTTAACTGTTTTCGCCTTTAACCCCCCCCCTTTCAAAAATTTCTGGATCTGCGCCTGGAAGAGCAGCAGTTTTTTAGCTTTAGTTTTAATCGTCATAATTATCAAGATACACAAATGAAGGAAACACGCTGAATACCGTCATGAAACAGCCACATCAACTGATTGCAATCAAAACATTAGACCGGGAGCTGCTTATCATATGTTAGCGAAGTCTCTGTTGTAATGAAGGTCAATAAACATGTTAAAGGTCAGGCGATGGAAATTTTTCTCTTTATGTATATCGAAGTTTTGTTTATATATATCGCATTTCGTTTATATATATCGAGGTTTTCTTTATATATACCGCATTTTTCTTTATATATATCGCATTTCTTTTATATATAGAGGTTTGCTTTTATATATCGCTTTTCCTTTATATATACAGGTTGGCACTAATGGGCTTCCGTAGATTTAGCCTTAAAATTGATCGAAAAAATTAATTGATAAAAATAGATCTCAATTAAGCTAGTTTGTTCAAAAAAAAATTTAAAGCTTGGGGTCCATAAAGGCAATTAAGAATTTTGTGTCTGTGTGTGTACTAAATGATATATAAGTATTAATTTCCATAAATAATGCATTTAGTTGTTTTATATTACGGTTATACATTGTATCTTCCCTGAAAGTTTCATATTAATCAGTATATTTGAAATTCAAAAATAAGTTAAAGGTCAATTTAACACATTGAAAAATTTTTTTAAATCTACATACGAATGTTGATATGATTTTTTAATTAACAGTCTCGATAGCCAAATGGTTAGGCTCTAATCTTATAATCAGAAGGAACTGGGTTACAATCTCGTTCACGACACCTTGTCAAATCTTAGATTTGGTACATGTAATCGTCGGATTTACGACTGGATCAATTTTAATAAAACATAAGTGGTAAGCCTCATATTTATAATCGGGAAGAGCAGGGTTCTAGATTGATCATCTATCAACTTCATGTTATATCCCACTGAAACTCAAAAATATATTTATTTCTTATATTTATATGTGTTATAAAATAAGCTCTTCTTATAGACGTTGTTATTAAATGCAGCAAAACGTACAAGTATAGGACATCATGTGACGTCAAGGACTAGACATTCCAAAAGTATCGTGTAGTTTACTTTCGATTCGGAAGACAGTCTGATCACGATACCAAAAGTGAGTACCATCACTGTAGCTAAATCAAATAATAAACACTTGCTCCGGTCCATGATCGAAATATCATGCATATATGGACTCGAACCTCGTCCGCTACGGACCTTAAGGTCGATACAAGATAGATACTAGTAGTAACTGTTTCCTCGCCAAGATCTCGACCCCTTGAAGTGAAATTTGTGGGTATTTCGGATGATACCTAAAAATCCGAGGCCCCGTGCCAGGGTTTGTATTGGCACGTTGAAGAATTCTCACTGGCCTTGAGTGCCAAGTAAAAGTCAAAATTTGAAGCTTATCACCAGCATTACCAGTATTAAGTTATGTTTCTGTACGCGTGAGAAATTCTCGAAAGGGATGTAAAACAACATACAATCAATCAATTTAACACTGAGTATTTCGTGAAAAACAAACACTTGTTGAAGTCAGTTTTGCAGTTTCATGTGTTTTATTAACAAAATTATATTTAAATGCTATGGTAAATATTATTTATTAGAATTTATCAAATCTTAAATTAAGAATTCAATAAAGCATTGTTGCCAAACTTAAAATCATGTATACTCATCATTAGGAAATCTATTATGATAAAAAAAAGTTAAATTTAGGAAATTATGAATATTTTACATATCCTTGCAAATAAATTAATTAGTTAATAAGTTACTTTAAAATAAAACTTTTTCACTTCCATCGCTATTATTAATACAAGGAAGAAGAGAAACGTAATGATCAATGACACTTGGTTTTCAAGGACTATTTTCTTAACAATTCTCAGTTTGAATTATTATTGCTAAGGTATAATCAGATCATGTTAATTTTTATTGAATCCTTCATCAATTACAGATGTCAAAATGTTGTTTCCGCCAAACTTAGATTTTGATTTAGAGATAACAAACGAATAAATGACTGTAATTAAAGGTATTTGGACACAGATTTGAAGTTAATATTTACTCTTAATATTACGACTTAAATATTTTAATAGCATTTAACACAAAAATAAATTAAGGTACATTGATGCTCTGATAAGAGATATTGCTCTTATTGACAGAAATGTCAATTATTCCTTTATAGATTTGTCAAGTTTAAGTGCTTTCTTTGTCAAATTTTGCCCCGGAAGCCATGCTATAATTGTTTGTATTTCATTCAGCATATACATTTTCTTTGGAAAATCATTAAAGTTAAAGAAAAATTTTATATGAGTGAGCAGAGGGTTTATGAACCTTAAAAATCTGATTTCATTTAAAAGTTATTAAAACTTTAATTTTTTGGCGAGTTTGATTGACACATCCTTGAACTTTCATATTTCACATGTGTATTTCTGATGACAAGACCTTTCTTTTGGGTACCACCAAATTTGACCTTTTGACATTGACCTTAGAGTTTGGCCCACTTTTACACAAAAATTCCAAATGTTTACTTTGATCATATCTTTTGAACAGTACATACCAAGATATTTATACTTCAGGTGTCTATTTTTTGTTGCAAGACCTTTCATTGGATACCAACAACCTTGACCTTTTGACCTTGACCTTGAAGATTTTTGTACTTCAGAAAATACTTTAAACTTGGCCATAACTTTTGAGCAGTTAGAGATAGGGCTTTTATATTTCACATATGTAATCATTGAAAGAGGACCTTTCATTGGATATCAAGAACTTTGACCTTGTTATTTGACCTACTTTTAAAAAGCAAACCTCAAATATAACTTGTAAAGTGTTAGGTCTAGTGCTTTCATACTTTACATATTTAATTCTTATGAACTTTCATTTGATTGCAAGACCTTTCACCTTGACCTTGGAGTTTGCCCTACTCTTAAAAATTTTAACCTTGACCATAACTTCTGAACGGTAAGGGATAAGGCTTTTCTACTTCCAATGTGTATTCTTTTTATGGCAAGACCTTTCATTGGATACCAATTACCTTGATCTTTTGATCTTGGAGATTTTAGTACTAATAAAAAAACGTTAACATTGGTCTTCTTATATATTTAAGTATTGTATTTCCAGTGACTTTGCATTTAAGAAAAGTTTAATTTTCGCTATGTTGCCATATGGGGCACCAGTGTTTCACAAACACATCGTATACAGTATAAATAGAATTTTTAGGATTTTATTTTGGCATTATTAGCCAGGATGCCAAGATTGCTAAAAATTAATATCGCTAATTATTAATATCAGTGTTGGGGCTGGTAGAGGTATACTACCAAACAATTTTCATTCTTTACTTGAAGAGATTCAAGAGCCATTTTTATATCAGACTTCCATTTGTCATTATCATGTTGCTGATTTCCAACATGGTAATGTGGGTATATTTTCAGTTTTGGATTTTCTACGTATCATATAGTGACACGGATGAAGTTTGGGGTACCTTGCACCCAGCTGCAAGGCACGTATTATATACATTTATATGCTTTTATAGGTTTCAATCTTTCATTTCTCTTTATAGAATTTACAAATCAGATTAATTTTTTTGCTCTAGACACTTTAAGTTTACTTGCATAATGAATCAAATCTCATTACCGATTCAAAATATCTATATCATAAAGTGTTTATGAAAAATATGTGTTATAGCGTAGATATGACATACTGAACTACACTATAAAGCGAAAAAAAACCTGCAAAATATAAATACCAGAAAAACAACGGAGGTATCTACCGTTTTGTTACAATCGCCCTTTTCAAGGGTATCCTTACAAATCGTTTTGTTGCCCTCTGCCGACCGATTGACTAAAATGGTTCGAGTCAAAAGATTTTTTTTTACTTTCCAGGAGACTTTTTTTTCCTTTTATTCCTCTCATCCCGTTTACAAATACGAGGGTTGATCCAAAAGTAATGTCACAGTGTCCATATCTTTTATATTTGGCGTCATATTATCAAATGCAATATACCAAAAGATGCACAAATATAAATCTAATTAATATTGAAATTTTAATTTAATAATGTTTATTTGAATTTATTTTAAAGATATTTAAAACATAGAGCATAGGGGGTGTCGCCGCGTCACAACGGAACGTCACGTTTTAAAGTGTATTTTTTCTTAGAATAAAAACGACAAACATATTAAAAAGATTTTAAAAAAGCACCTAATCTCCCAATTTTTTTAAAGACACAATTCTCGTCATTTTCTAGTCTTTAATTGAAAATTAAATGACGACATTGGTATTTTTGATCATAAACATTGTTGTTTTACTCTACTGAGTTGAGCAAAGGGATTGTCGAAGTGGGGAAAAAAGGCTCGACGAGTTGTAATGCATTTTTGCTTCAAGATATGGGAATCATCATTAGCGACATTTTCGTTAATCAATCAGACTAACAGAATAAAGAATGTAAATAAGAGTCATCTTGATAGATGGTTTCAGCAATTTTGGGCGGGTGATTGGTCACTGAATGAATAGAAGAGGACAAAGAGACCGAAAGAAAGGAGATCGGACGGAAACGTTAAGTGGTGTCTGACGTTGTGAAAAAAGACAGACATATAAAGTGACATGTCAATTTTTAAGTTTATCTTATGCTATACTGTTCAAAAAATTTTGACAGAGGGATTAATTATGAAAAGAGTTAGTGTATAATAGTACCAAGAATTCTTAAAGAAAGTGGAATTGATGAAAGTGTTTGCAAATCACAAATATTTTTGAATGAAAGGAAGGGGAAAAGCTTAAAAGTATGACGGTGTGTATCCGTCATATGACGTTATATTTAGGTGCGGCGACTACCATAAACGCGCATTGTTTAAAATCCGATATTTTGAAAAGTATACATCATATTCCTTTGAATTTTTCAGGTCTGATTTGAAATAAAAAAAGCTTCCTTCATGTATAATTTTGTTGCTTTACGTTGATTTTAGCAATTTTATCAAAGTTGTGACATTACTTTTGGATCAACCCTCGTATGATGAAATTTTCCAGCAGAAAGATTTTCCATCTACCTACCGACCCAATAATTAAACCACGAGTAGGTAACCATTATCTAAAAATGGCGTTATACTTTCCAATTGCTTGTATAAGAGGGAAATTTGAAAAATCTATATATACTGTATATTTCTTTTAAATTTTACTAGACTATTCAATCTTTTTTTAATTTTCTCTAAATAGGACTGGTATACAGGGAAAATCATGTTCAATTGATTTTTATTATATCGGTAACTTTATAGTATAATATGAATAGGTTTCACTTTCGGATTTCGTACTCAGTTTAAAAATGGGTGCCGGTGTCAAAACAAGGCTAAATTAATGTATAGTAAAAATAAATATCGCATCCAAAAACCCTCTTTACGCGCAAGAATTTAGGAGAGAAAGTTAAGGTGAGTGGATTACACGTATATTTTATTGGTTTATGTACTGAGAATATACTGAAGGAATTTTGGATACAAACTGTTGTTTAGGAGGTCATTGTTAAGGCCCACTGGCCTTTATTATATTTTCTGTCCCAAAAACGGAGAGAGAAAAAAAGAAAAACAATCAGGATCTGCATATATCTCCCTGTGTACAAACACATAGATTATTGAATATGATTTTTCAAAAAAATAATAATTAGTCTATTTTTCACTTATGTAGTATTGTTTCCTTATTATCTCTTAAAGTCTGATTGTTATGGAAATAACTGTTTGACATTCTTAATTGTTGAAGTGTATAATAAGGATTTAATACTAATGATTCTAAGTAGCAAATCATGAGATTAACCAGGAACTTGCTTAAAATATCCTTAAAGAGGACTAAGAGACTTCTCATTACATTTATTTTCTTCCTAGTGATTTGATAGGGATTTAACTCAATCATTTTAAAATAATAATATTAACAAGTCTGTTTATTTAATATAAATAAATGATTTAAATAAAGTTTCCTTGTTATACAAATCCATCCTCATTTTATCATAGATACATTTCCTGGAAATATGTACAAGTGATCTTTAGTTTTCTAACTTCTCTTTAGTTAAGTTCTATCATATATAATAAATAATTAAAAAACACAACATTTTTGTATTATTTGTGTTGCATAAAGCATCTGATATTGCAAATCCGACTCCATAATGATGCTTTTGAAAACGCTGAAAGAAATAATCACTGTTGGAAATACTGTTGATCTAAAATCTTCCGAGAGAGATGGACAAGTCTTCTCTATTCTTTTTGCCACAAGTATCACTACTGGGTGCAAGGTACCCCAAACTTCATCCGTGTCACTATATGATACGTAGAAAATCCAAAACTGAAAATATACCCACATTACCATGTTGGAAATCAGCAACATGATAATGACAAATGGAAGTCTGATATAAAAATGGCTCTTGAATCTCTTCAAGAAAAGAATGAAAATTGTTTGGTAGTATACCTCTACCAGTCCCAACACATATTTGAGGACTACTGTCCATCTTTCAATTCCATAGTATGCAAAAGCCACCGCCAAAGCGTAATAAACGAAATTTCCCGACGCACAAACTATGTAAATAGCATTGTTATCCAAAAAATTATCAAGCATAACGTCACAGCTTAGAAATGTCTTTCGCAGTCTTTGTACAATGTGAAATCCTCGAAAAATACAAGCAATTATAATCACATTCGGAAAAATGACTGTCAATTGCCAATCATTTGTTAACATTTCTGAATTGGAAATTCTTCACAAAACTGTAACTACAATTGCAGGTAGAAAACAGAACATACTAACTATCATGTATAAGATTTCTCTTTTGGTAATTCCTCTGTGTTGTTTTCTGCCTTCATGGACAATATAACTGGATGAAGCGAGAATTTTCTTCGAACTTAAGTTGTATGTCCAATGGCTGTGGAGTGTTATGGTAAGAATTACACATATGGAAAGGAAGTTGTATTCTTGTTCAAGTGGGACTAAAATGGGATGCAAAGGAATTATCGCCTTTCTTGCAATATCTGTTTTCCAATAACAGAAAGTAAAAGTACTGGAGTTTTGGAAAAATGATATTTTGCGATTTAAAATTGATATATTATACACCCATGCTCCTGTATTTGTCAATAAAATAAATATAAGAAACCAATGAACAGTTTTGTTGAAGGTGAGGTGAAATCTGGTAATTCTAGATAAAACAATCGTTTGGATAAGTACAAAGAGTGGTTGTCCAATTAGACATACACCATTAGCAGTGTAGGTTTGTTTAACAGACTTGCCTGAATCTTGCAAAGCACACTGTATGTTAGCAATCGCACTGAGAATTGAAGAAAATGCTGCTCCAAGACCAAATATCCACAGTAACACCAGCACCAAGCTAATGACAAACCGAGAGCTGGAAGTAGATGCTATAGAAATGTTAGATCTTAAATTTGTTCTGACTAGAATCCAGGAAATTATCCAGAGAATTGAAGCAATTAATTTCGTGGCGGATCTGAAAACAGGTATTAATATATGTCCAATGGATTCATAGAGCCATGTGTTCTCATACAAGTCGACGAATACAACAACAGTGGCTATGATACTTGTGGTTACAATTACAGATGACATATTTGTAACAATATATTATCTTCTATTACATTTCCTAATGCAACATATTTGGTCCATGATCTCTATATCCTCTTTCCTCGTGATTTCAGTCAAATCGTCATCTTCCTACGATGCAATAGCTTTCAAAATGAATAAAGTTTATTAAGTATGATATAAAGGTAGGTTAATTTGCATGTTAAAAAAAACAACAACAAAAAATCACATAAGAAAAAAGCTATACCTTTAAATTTTTAAACATTTATATAAATAGAAACAAATGTCTTTGAAAAATATTATCAAAAATATATTAGAGAAAAAATACATACTTCCTCGATAATCTGTAAATCGCAATATGATGGCAATAGAGATTAATGTGTAAGCATAGATACATACTTGAAGTTTGATCGAACAATTCTTTTAAACACAGGAAATCATTTAGTTAGAATTCTATTTGTATATAAACATATTTTTACTTATCACTTGGAATGTATGAAATACGAAAAACTTTGTTATTCAAGTACCACTGAATACAGAACACTTAATATCATTCAAGTTTATCTGCTTCAAAATCTGATTTTCAATAAGCAGACATTTTAATCATCATGTATGTTTATAACTCTCAGTTGATTTATTACTGAAGAGCGTTTTCTACGTATGAACAATTTCTAAAACGAGGTAAGTTAATGACAAACAAGTTGATGAAGCAAGAATATCAACAGTCTCGTTTAAAGTCATTATTTCAAAAGTTCTATGGTAAATACAATGACTTTGTCAGCAAATACAATTTATCATTGAGTCAAATGCTGAATGACGTTTTCATACTAATTGTAAGTCCATTATTTATACACTGAATTGACGACATTTTTGAAGGCAAAATAGTGTTTGATAGTAATGGATTAATAATTCCTACAAAAGTTTCAAATAGTTAATTGTTCTAAATAACTCTTTTAAATACGAGGGGCCAAAAATGATGTATATATTGCAACCGCTTTTTAGGATGTAAAATAATACTAGTAATTTTTATGTTTTATGTCTCTAAACAAGATTGATAAAGTACAAATTTGTAGATGCAATCTAATTTGAAATTCATTATGAAACATTATTGTTATATCTTTTTTGTTATCATGTCGCCCAACCCATTCTGAGTATTGATTGTACCTTTGATTTTATATAAAAACCCTACAGAGAAATCAAAATGTTGTTTGAGTAATAAAACTTGTGTCTATTTCAACGATCATTTTAACTATGATATAAACTAAATTTTCAAAAAAGCAAGTCAAATAAAATATATGGAACAGTATTATACATTTATACAAACTATGAGCAGAGCAAACACGGACCTCCAAAACATCAGAAGTTGGATCAAGTGCCATGGATGAGTGATCATACCCTGCCGACAGGTTACACCCGCCGTGTGCTTTTTTGGGAATTTACGGACAATGTCTTTCGATAATTCATGGTGTATATAATGGCCTTACAATTAGTATAAGAAACGTAAATCAGGTATTGTATTTACTAACAAAGTCATTGTATCGACTAACGACCTAATTCAGCTCACTATACAAAGCTGAAATTTGAACATTATGGTTTTTTGATCGATCATTATCTTTCAAAACAAGGTAACAAGGTAAAAGCAATAATATGAAGGAATTTTGATAATCTCATTTATAAATTGTCATCCATATGAAAAAATAATTAAAACAGTATTGCTGAGCGAGTTTTAATTAGTAGATAGGATTTTATATTTAGGGTACATTTATTAATTCCCTGATAATTGAAATGGATGTAAATGTCTGTTATCTAAAATACAGTTATAAAGAGTCAATAATCTTACACAAATACCGTTTTAGGTATAGTGGTCTGTGATTAGTTCAGAGGTAGAAAACTTACCCCGATAGTTCATACCACTGAGTGTTTGATATTGTCTAAGCTTTATGATAATTGAAACGGAGAGACAAACTTATTAATGCAGATATAATGCAGACGGTCTGTAAAATTAATATTTGACGATTTTTCCCCTCTGATATATAATTAATGATTATTCAAAATTTATATGTTTAGTTAATACGCAATAAAATTTGTTGCTTGCATGTTCAATCTTTATGAGACAAATTTTCTATAGATTAATTGATTGATTGTATGTTGTTTAACGTCCATCTCGAGAATTTTTCACTCATATGGAGACGCCAACACTTGCCGGTGACAATAGTATAATTAAATGCTGCTGTAAAAATTAACTATTTGTGTTTTAAAATGGGTATTTCTAAAAAAATTATATTGGTACACTTAAGATATAATTTTTTTTCTGATTATTCAGGAAAATAATGTTGAATTTAGAAAAGGTTGAATATTTGAAAATGATGAAATTATGAATATTTTACATATCCTTGAAAATGATAAATAAGTTAATCTAAGTCTTTAATCCCGTCCCGATCACACACAAAGAGAAGAGAAGTAGCTTATATAATGAAGAATGACCCCTGGGTTTTCAAGGACTAAGACCAATTCATAGAACAACTTAATCTTTTATCAAATTATTGAACAATTACGATGTCAAAATGTTGTATCCATCAATATTAGACTTTGATTAAGAGATAGAAACCAAGTAAATGACTGTAATTTAAAGCTAAACACGACTCGTAATGGAATGACGATCCGTGTTCGTGCTGGTTATCCTGCATTACCTTTGTTTATATTTTATTGCAGTCATGTGTATCTGAGTTTGACTGTATACTGCACTGACCTGTACAACTATAATTGTAAGTTTCTTTAGTATCTTACTTTGCTGCATTAGACGAAGTATTACGTTATTATTATTGCTGCTGAATGCTGTATAGCATACGTCCGTCTACATCGGTGTCGACTGATTACACTGAAAAGAGAACAAATCTTGTCCTTTATATAGGGGTCTGCAGGTAGAGCGATTCTCCGAACAAAAGTGGCGGACACAATCCTTTTACAATCGTGTTTAGCTTTCAGAGAAATTAAGTCTCATCATTCTCACTTTGTTGCTTACATATTACCTCTATTATCAGAATGTTAAAACCTATTGTGTAGTTTAATATTATCATTTATAGAAATGTAATTTAAAATCTCTGCTAAAAGATAATTGTCGGACACCCAAAGGCGATCTCGTATTTACTCATGACGAGATCACCCATGGGTATTCAACGATGTGAACTTATGGGATAACCCTACCTAACTCAGACCTAACTAACTCAGATTTTCTGTTAAGACATTTTGCCACTAGGGACAACTGCCTTTTTCTGCAGATGATTTGCATTGTCCCTTTTTTTCTAAATGAAGCCCCATTTCAAGCCCTGCAACCAATTAGCAGGGGTTAAAGTTTATGTTATAAGATTACAATATTGTCTTTAATATACAAATGTTGCTATGATTTTTTTACTGGTGCCAAAGCCTTGTGGTATAATTTGGAGAAACCGGGTTTGATTCTCGTTCAGGACGCTTTGTTAAACCTAAGATTTTTGAAAACGTCAGATACTCCAAAATGGAAGTAATCCCAAACCAAAAAAACAACAATAAAACACAAAAACAAGACAATATGAAAAATCATTCATAATAGGATCCATCCCCTTCTCAAAAAAGTAGTACTCTACTGATTATAAGAAAAGTATTTTTAGGGATTACAAAATGCTAAGAACCATATGCTGCGAAATTCTATTTCAAGTTTTGCTGTTTACATAAAAAATTCAGCAAAAATATTCTTTTTAAAATTAATTTCAATTTGTCAGTAGCTGTAAGAATCTACTAAGGTTAATTTCTCATAAGTGTAACATTTTTATTACTATACGATTGCCGATCAAATTTCTGATACATTAAAAAGATGCCTGATGTTTGGTTTTCACAAATCATCAGAGACCTATAAAAAAATTTGTAGTTTAAGTGAAATCGATTTAGAAAAAATTATTTATTTAGGAATTGAAGTTTAAAGTATTTACCCCGTATTTATAATTAATAATATGTATAATATCACCGATATGTTCTACTTTGTATTCAAGAGAACTTTACTAGATATTGCTATGCACTTTTTGAAATACCGATCTGTTTGTCTAAAACTAGAAGTTTTAGAAGCGAAAAAAATTTAATCTGTAAATTCTATACAAAGAGATGAAAGATTGAAATCTATAAAAACATAAAAATGTATAAAACACCTGCTTCGCATCTGGATGTAAAGGACGCATTACTTTATAACTATGACTATATGATAAGTAAAAAATCCAGAACTGAAAATAGACCCACATTAACATATTAGAATACAGCAAGAAGCTAATAACAAATGGAAGTCTTATATAACATTGACTTCCGAATCTTTTCAAGTAGATAATGAAGATTGTTTAGTAGTGGGTATGAATCAGCCCCAAAATGTATTGGAGTACTAGCTTCCATTTTTCTATTTGATGGTATGCAAAATACGCCCCCAACGTGTAAAAAACGAAATTTCCGGTGGCACAAATTATGTAAATAGTATCGTTATCCAAAAAGTAATCACGCAGAACGTTAGTGCTAAGAAATTTTGTATTCAGTTTATGTACAATGTGAATGCGATAGATAGACACAATCATAATAATAATCGGGAAAATGACTGTCAATTGACATTCATTTGTTAAATCTGAACCATAAATTCTTTCTGAAACTGAAACTACCATGGCGGGTACAAAACAGAGGATGGAAACAATCATATATAAGAATTCTTTTTTGGAAATTCTCCTTTGTTTTTTGCTTTCGTTGAAAACATGATTGGATGAAACAAGCATATCACTTTCATCCTGTGTTGATCTTGGTGTGTTCGTCGAATAGCTGCGAAGAAATATGCTAAGAATTACACAGATCGAAAGGAAGTTGTATTCTGTTGCAATATCTGCATTCCAAAAACAGAAAGTAGGATGGTTTTGAGAGCGAGGTACTTTGCGATATAAAAGTGATATATTAAACACCTATGCTCCCATATTTGTTGATAAAATAATTATAAGAAAGCAGTGAACAATTCTATTCAAGATGAGGCGAAATCTAGAAATTCTAGAGAAAACAATTGTTTGGGTAAGTACAAAGAGTGGTTTTCCAATTCGACGTACACCATCTGCAATGTAGGTTTGCCTAACAGATGTAACGGAATCTTGCTAAGCACACTGAATATCCGCAATCGTAATGAGAATTAAATAAATTGTTGATCCGAGACCAAATATCCACAGTAAAACCAATACTAAGTTAATGACGGATTGAGACCTAGAGGTAGAAGCTATATAAATGCTGAATCTTGTTTTGACTAAAATCCATAAAATAAGCCAGAATGTTGTAGCAATTATTATTGTGACGAATCTAAAAGCAGGTAATATTATATATCCACCAGATTCATACAGACACGTGTTTGCATACAAATCGATGAATACGGCAACAGCGGCTATGGCACTTGTGGTTACAATTACAGATATTATATTTGTAGCGATAGACGACTTCCTTCTGCAATTCGTAACATGGAATATTTGGTTCATGGTCCGAATTTCCTGCAATTTAAAAAGAAAAGCACAAGTAATATTGGATTTCCAATTCACGACTTCGTTTATTCAAAAACATACACTATCAGCATTGCTCAGTTTGATTAAGAATCATTATTTTAAGTTTGTATGGAACAATAAAAATGATAAAATAGCTCGAAATATAATGATTTTAGATCATGATGATGGTGGCTTTAGAATGCCACATTTGCCAACATTTATTAAGGCACTTAAGCTCACTTGGATCAGGAGGTTAATATATACGGATTCTACCTGGTCTAGAATATTTATGGAATCTACAGGCTGTAATATTACAAGACTTTTACAGTTCGGATCAGAATATGCCTTATATTTTAGTAAAACAACAAATAACATGTTTTGGAAAGAAGTCCTTTCTGACTATAAAGAATTTATTCATTTATTTGAACCTGAAAATATTCTTCAGGTCTTGAAAGAACCTTTATGGTTTAACAGTAGTATCAGAGTACAAAGTAAATCTGTTTTTTACAAACAGTTATATGCAAAAGGTTTTCATATTGTGTCTGATCTATTGGATACCGAAGGTAATTTGTTATCCTTTAATTGTATATCCATTAATTATGATGTTTTAAT
>PRKT01000058.1:1209797-1245247 GCA_003671525.1 Saccostrea glomerata | reverse complement strand
AAAGAGTCTTTAATATTTACCTGCACCAATCCCAGGGAAATGGCTGAGAAACCGAAACAATGGAAACGCCCGTTTGAAAGCCGCCCAAGAACTACAAAAAATCCAATTTTCAGGATACTACCAGCAAACAAACCATATGAACCCACGCAATCAACATCCACTGAAACCATATGTCAAGATGAACTTCCACCAGGATTATGGGACAGATCGATTACAGTTCACGGAATTTATGGACTATTAAATTAATTACCTTAAAAAATATTCCATACAATATATTGTAAATCACACTTAAGTTTCTATTTACGATGTCAAAGTGTTAAAGAAGTTATATAATAATGTAAATCTAATCCGCAGACTGGACAAATCTTCCGCATTTTCATAGCAACGTCATCCGCATAATGTATAAATCTTCCGCATTTCTAAGTGTTTATAGTAACCTCATCCGCATTTTTGACTTCAGTAAGAAATATTTTTGTATAATTGTTCTGATGACGACCGTCTCTGGTCGAAACCGGTAAACCAAAATAAATTTACATGTGCATTCTTACGAAGTGTTGGTGATCTGTTTGTTCTAATAAAGTTTACTACTTTTGATCCAGACCCTATTGAATACCACGTGGTATCCACTCGTAAGAATCTTCCGCAATTTTAACCTTAGGGTGTTGGTCTCCAGCTTTAATTTTGTTTTGAAGATGCGTAAAAGTTTAATGAGGGTTGACCATTAAGTCACCATTAAGCTCAGCTTAATGGTGGCTTAATGGTAGCTTAATGAAGTTTGGACATTAAGCACCTGTAAGTTGCAGCTTAATGGTGGCTTAAAGGAATTAACTTCTTTAAGTCACCATTAAGCTACCATTAAGCGATTGCTTAAAGGTGGTCTTTCGTCTTGTGTATTTTCTCTCATGATAATAGTTTTATGATATAACGCCATTTAGCCCAACATTGGCCCCATTGTACACAACCAACTAGCAATATTCAATGTTGGACCACCGTTAGCCCAAAAAAGGTAACCATACAGCGAAAATACAACTGTAACGTAAGATTGGACCAACGATGTTCTGCTATCTGGGAAAGCTGTGTTATTTTGATTCCTTTATATGTAGGCTTCATTCACATCCTGTTCCTGAGAACTAACATTTATTCAGTCTTCTTTAAATTCTCGTGAATACAACGCTCATGAAAAAATTCATAATTTTAAGGCTTTTATTACCAATAAATAATCATGCACACAATTCACGAAAATAGAATAAGACACTTTTTGGTGCACTGAGCACTGAAGTTCAAAGTTAAAATGTTGAAAATATCAGATCTAAACAAAAGCATTCCTCCAATGAAAAGCATGAACAAAGAATGTCCTCTTAATTATTTCAGAATGTGCATCTAAATTAATATTTGGAACCACGTTGGCCCAATATAAATATCCCATCTTTGAACAACCAAACAAAATAACACTCGTGCTAACATCGGGCCAACATACTACTACCAACTTGATAAGACATTTTCTTTAAGGGTGTACTACAAACATTGGGCCAACGTTGGGCCAACATACTACTAACAACTTGATAAGACACTTTCTTTAAGAGTGTATTACAAGCATTGGGCCAACGTTGAGTTAACATACTACTACCAACTTGATAGGACACATTCCTTAAGGGTGTGTTATACAAACATTAGGCCAACGTTGGGCCAGCATAGGGATTTTGTCTTGGTCGAGGAGGTAGACATGGTAACATTGGTCCAACGTTGGCCCAACGTTGTTCCGCCAACGCCAACCATACAACCTTTTACCAATGTTGGCCCAACATAGTGTTGCTATCTGGGTATGTTGATGCTTCGGCTCCCGCATTGAAGCGGCTGTGGCCCATTCAGCCAAATAAAATACTAATTACACAGTACCATTGCTATTATGTTGTTTGATACAATAATTCAACTAGTAATCCCTGCTTTTCAGGTTATTTCATCTTTGATAATATTAAATATTGGTGAAATGGTGATTTGGGAATTTAATAAATTGATGTTGTCGCATTATAATTCATTTAATATACTAATTATCAGGAAATTTATTATATAAAAAAAGATCGAATTTAAGAAATTATAAATATTGTACATCTGCTTGCAATTACATTAAAAGTTTATTTAAAAAAACACTAAGTTCCATCGCTATCATTAACACAGGGAAGAAAAGAAACGTAATGATTAATGACACTTAGGTTTCAAGGACTTTTTACCAGTTAATAATTTGAATTATTATTGCTAACATGTAATCAAAAAAACTTCATCTTTATTAAATCCTTAACCAAAATGTTGTTTCCGCCCAAATATGACTTTTATTTAAAGATAACAAACGAATGAACGGAAAATGAAAAGTTGATCGAGTGGAACTGTGTTCGATTCTCGTTCAGGACGCTTTGTTTAAACTAAGATGTTGATAAACATAAGATATTCCAGAATTAAAATATAAAAACGGAAATTATTAATAAAACAAAGCTCCCTGCTCATTCTTAATTAATGAGTTTCTATTTCAGAGGTATGATAAATTGTTAACAGTCACACACACCTAATTCTATTTAACAATGATATATATGGAGGTTACAAACATTTTTCAAGCTAAAAAGTCTACTTAAACAATACAAATCAGGAGCCGAGCAAACATAGGCCTATAAAGTATCAGAGATGGGATCAGGTGCCATCGACGAATGAGCATCCTCTATCGACCGTTCATACCTACTGCGTGTTCCTTGTCATGGTTGTGAAATAACGGGGGAAACATGGACAAATTCAATGCATGTGTAAATAATGGTTTCACAATTTACCCCAATAGTATGAAAAACGTCAGAAGCAATAGACTAAATGATAGATTGTACATTTGCTGACAAGGTAATTGTATTGGTTTATCATATTAATCACAAAACTCACAAATTGGTGACTTTAAATGAGACTGCTCGTGTTTTATCAACTTGTTGGTCAATAATGTACCTCATTTTAGAAAATGTACATACGTAGAACATGCTTTTGCATATCAATTAAACTGAGAGATATAAACTCCACATGCAGGTGATAAGGATATATTGCTACATATGTAAGGGCAGTTAACGATTAAGAAGTTAATGTTTTCGCGTATATCATACAGCTTCGTTGTTAGATTATTTAATATTATCATCTTTTTCTAGGAACATATCCAAATTCGAAAAGGATTTGTCAGAGCTTTTGTTGCTCACATACCAGAGTACAACAAAAATATTCTCTTTGTTTCTAATTGGTAATTTCAATGAGAATGTAGCTATAAGAATTGAGAAAGTAAATATCACATAAGTGAAACATTTTGATACTCTACGATTGTTGATCAACAATAACATTTCTGATTTTTTTTTATCAGAAATTTTATTGTTCATCAACAATCGTAAATTAAACAGTTTTTTCCCTCTCAGTAACAAGTTTTTTTTTTCAAGAACATTAGAATACATGTATATTGAATTAAACTTATAGAATCTATTAACGAAAATCATCACATTAATATTTGAAAATATGAAACATTTTTTTTTAATCTAAGATGATACTAAACCGGATTAACTCTCTCTCTCTCTCTCTCTCTCTCTCTCTCTCTCTCTCTCATACACATACACTTATACTCTTGATTTCCTTGATATTGTGTTATATCACTTACGGTGCTTGAGTTCTTTTAAAAGACAGTCAAAAATATATAGATTTATTTTTATCTTACTCAGTAGTAAGATACACATTTTTAAAAACTGTCACATTTTGAATTTAATATCCTTTCATCAAAATATTTCTTATTAATTTAGATTTAATTGCGATGATTGTTATTTAAATAATCACAGAAATGTTCTTCTTTGCATTTACAGAAACTTCACACGAACTTGCCAAAACTTTTGAAATGTGCGTGTGTAAAAATACATTTTCTTACGGTTTGGGAGCGAAAAATATTTTTAATCTGATTTGTAAATTCTATACAAGAAGATGAAAGATTGGAACCTATAAAAACAAATAAATATATATAGCACGTGCTTTGCATCTGGGTATAAATGACTCAGTACTTCATCTGTATTACTATATGATATATGAAAAATCCAGAACTGATAATATACCCACATTATCATGTTGGAATACAGCAAAAGGGTAGTGACAAATTGAAGTTTTAAAAAACCTTGGCCCCCAAATTTCCTCACGTAAAGAATGAAGATTGTTTGGTAGTATGTCTCTATCAGCTCCAAAACATATATTAGTACTTTCGTCCATTTTTCCATTCGATGATACTTAAATCCCACTCCCCAAGCGTAAAAAATGAAATTTCCAGATGCATAAACTATGAAAATAACATCGTTATCCAAAAAGTAATCACGCAGAACTTCAGTGCTAAGAAACTTCTTATTTAGTCCATGTACAATGGAAAATCCGCGAAAAATAGTAACGATTATAATAATGTTCGGGAAAATCACTGTCAATTGCCAATTATTTGTTAACATTTCTGAATCGGAAATTCTTCTTAAAACTGACACAACCATGGCTGGTACAAAACAGAGTATGGAAACAATAATATATAAGAATTCTTTTTTGGTAATTCCTCTTTGTTTTTTCACAAGCGCTGATCTTAATGTATAATTCCAATAGCTGTGAAGTATGATGCTAAGAATTACACAGATCGAAAGAAAGGTGTATTCATGTTTCAGTGGGACCAGATAGGGATGCAAAGGAAGTATCACCTTCATTGCAAAATCTGTATTCCAATAACAGAAAGTAGGATTGCTGTAGTTTTGAGAAGAAGGTATTATGCGATTAAAAAGCGATAGATCAAATATCATTGATACCGTATTTGTCAGTAATATAAACATGAGAAAGCAATGAACAATCCCTTTTAAGTTGATGCGAAATCTGGAAATTTTTGATAGAACAATAGTTTGAATAAATACGAAAAGTGGTTGTCCAATATGATGTGCACCATTAGCGATGTAGGTTTGTCTAGTTATTGTGGTAAAATCTTGTCTACCACACTGAATGTCAGCAATCGCACTGAGAATTGAATTGATTGTTGTTCCAAAACCAAATGTCCATAGCAACACCAGCACTAAGTTAATGATGGATTGAGACCTGGATGTAGAAGCTATATAGATACTAGATCTTGCTCTGACTAGAATCCATAAAATAATCCAGAAGGTTGCAGCAGTTATTATTGTGGCAAGTCTAAAAACGGGTATTAATATGTGTCCATAAGATTCATGAAGCCATGTATTTTCATAGAATTGGATGAACACAACAAAAGCAGCTATGACATTTGTTTAATTATGATTTATTATCAAATATTTGAAACTAAGATAAAAGTACTAGAATAAATAGTCCAAAAGATATTAAAATAAAATGCAGATCTAAGCTTTTTAAAAGGAAAAAATAGAAATCATAAAAAAAAAACTTGCTTGTACGTAACTCTCAATGCAGTGATGTATAAGATACATGTATAAGCAATCGTTATGTACTTAAAGTGTCATAAATTTTTTATTCTCGAAATTATAGCATGAAAATGTATCTTATTTGTCACGATATGTGATATTCTTCTACAATTCGTAACATGGAATATTTGATTCATGATCCGAATTTTCTGTAATATTTTTGAAAAGCACATGTAAAAATGGAATTCTCTGTCATGATTTGTTTGCCTACATTACATTCTCTGTCAGTTTAATATGTTTAATCATTTAATATTTAAAAATAAAATTATAATAAACGTACTAAAATAAATAGACACAAAAAAGTAAAATGTTACAATAAAAGAAAATTTTCTATGAAGAAAAAATTGAAAATATAGATTTAGAAAAAAAACACAAACCTTCTCTGTAACTTAATTAAGTCTCTCAATGTGTTAATGTGATCGTTTTGTACTTAAAAGTTAACATATTCTTTAATTCAGGAAATCAGTTTAAAAATGTTCACAAATCGCATTCGCAGTTCAAATTTTAGCACTCAGTTTTCTTACCAATCGACTATCGTGTTACAAGCAACATTGGAAATAAGGACTTTTACATCTACATCTACTTGTACATGTTAAAGATCTGGGGTCCCTAAGTCAGATTGCCCAGAACGTGCTTTTATCCAAGACAACATTTAAATCATACGCTTAAAATTTGATCTGAGAAATCAAGGTACTAGCTGGAAATCTTTTTTTCAAGAATTCGAATCATGTCAATCATTAAACAATTAAGGGCATTTACGCAAGGGCATTCCATCAAAGTAATTAATTAGTGTCTGGACAGCTATGTTTAAAAGCTAATCCCAATGGCGAGAGAGAAATTTTCGAATGTAATTAATATCACAAAATACTGGTAATATAGAAATTAATGATTATTTTATGGATCTAAAACCTCAGCTACGTTCTTTATAGACTAGTGTTAGCAATATCGGAAAACTTGAAAGTGTTTACACCTATACGTATATCCTGCTTTTTCTCAAAAAGGTTTTGCTCAATAAGTAACACAATCTTAGATGTGTCACAATACATAACAGGGATATACATTCATTCGGGTCACACTGGTAAGGTGTCAAGAAAATCTCGACAAGAAATAACAGCAGAAGCGTTTCATATAGTTATCCGAATTTTGTCGACAAACATTTCTGTATCTTTAAATGATCAATAAGGGTACCGCAAAGCAAAGCATCCCCTCGCAAAAAGCATAAATTTTAAACAAGTAGCAATTGATATCGATCGCGCTGCAAATAACGTTACAGTCCCATTTTCTTGATGTTATCTGAAAGATTTTTTATTACACACAACTTTTGTTGATATGTTTTTTTAGTTAACAACTGGTTAAAAGGTTATTAAACAAATGCAGCAAAAAAGAAATAGTCAACTCTATAATTTTCACTACAACTTCTCCAATTTACAGATAGATATCATATGTCCCTCTGAGATCTCTGCTTGATACGAGGCGTCCCAAATATCAATTAAAGGGCAATAACTCATGATTGGATTTACCTATCAAAAAATTGTGACATATGGTTTAGACAGTAATACATTTATTATATAGCTAATGAATAGTCTCTAATAAAATACTACCAAAGATCTAGAAAATTTTAGCGTTCAATATCGACGTTTAATTGAACGCTGAGTTTGTATTGCGTATACGAATATGCCCGAAACATTCCGAATACGAGCTTTCAATATCGAACGCCCCATTGTAAACAATATAGTTCAAAAACCCTGTAGTATCTACCCCAAAAGTGTCATAGTAATCAGACTCAAGGTCTCCGAATCGCATGCGCAAAAATGATATATTGATAAAAGACAAAGTTTTGTTTGTGTTGACGTCAGCTTTTCTGACTGGATGAATTTCAATAAACGAAAGTGGTAAGGCTCTCACTTTAAAATCAGGAAGAAATTGGTTCGATTCCCGTTCGGGACACTTGGTCAAACCTTTAATTTTGGTACATGTAATCGTTAGATATTCCGACTGAATGAAGTTTTATAAAACGCTAGGTAGTACTTATTAGATAAAAATAGTGTTCTGTAGTTTATAAGCCTCTAAGTTTGAATCATTTTTTTAACATTGAGAATGCCAATGATGGTATTCAAAGGTACTTGGATACAGATTTGAAGATATTATTTTCTCTATAATATTACGACTTATATATTTTAATAGCATTTCTTATTTCATTTAAAAGATATTAAAATTTTAATATTTTGGCGGGTTTGATTGACACATCCTTGCAGTTTTACAAATTAATTTTATTCTTAATCCTTAGGGAAATTGGCAATCTCGTTGTGTATAAATTAAAAATATTAATACTATAATCCAGAAAATTCAGAGTAGACATGTTCAAAAGCAAAACAAACACACAATATATTGTCAGTCCGTGCAGTAGTGGTAAGCAGACTGCGACGAGTTAGACCGCACCCGGTGAATTGAAAACATAAACACAAACAGAACTCGTGCTCTGTTTACAAAATCTGTGTACATAACACGAGTGTGCTCGATTTGCTCAACTCTGTACGCAACTCTTAGTTCGGAATGACGATACTTGTGAAGGAGTTTTGCTTCCTAACATCTCCACTCTGAATAAAATTATTTTTATGGATAAAAGTCTAATATTTCTCATTAATACACAACAAGATTGCCACTTTTCCTAAGGATTAAGAATAAGGGTAAAATTTGTGAAAGTGCAAGCATGTGTCAATCAAACCCGCCGAAAAATTTGAAGTTTTAATAACTTTTAAATGAAATAAGATTTTTAATTAATTTTTGTGTGAAATGCTATTAAAATATTTAAGTCGTAATATTATAGAGAAAATATTGACTTCAAATCTGTGTCCAAGTACCTTTAAAAAAGAAATGAACGGAAGGAAGAATGCGATACTAATAAAAAAGAAACTAGTGAAATATTTAAAGAATATTTGATACAAAGTCCTTCAAAAAGATGTTTGTTTGAACCTGATTTTATCACTAGCAAAGCGTTACTTAAGGTCAAAATCTTGTAAATGAAAGGTGCCTACATATTTCTCTGAGAAAATTAATTATTCTAATGATCCTTTACAATGTAACATGGTAAAATAAGATGTATCAGTATTTAATTTTTAGGTAAATTTAATGATTATTCATATTTCATACCGGTAAAATTTTCAATTAAAAAGAAAAAAGTTTTGTATTAATAAAGTTTTTTTTTCAATCTCATACAACGGATATATATCAGTATTGCCTACAGTCTCTCCGAAAACGGTTTTTCACATCTTCTTGACCTCTTTTTAAAATGATTTTAACAAGAACATAGGAAGTGGGGTAATTTTTTTTCCAGATAGTTTGAATTGAATGTTAAGTTTAAATCAATTATTATGTCAAATTGGAGTCTACACTAAAAAGACAATCTAAACTCATTTACTAGATCTTGATTCTAAGTTTTTTTAAAGAGCTTTTAATGGACCTATGGTCAATCTTTGGAAATAAGAAATGTTATTGGTTACAATTTTTTAAAAACTTATTTTTTTATTTTTAAAAAATGCCAATAAAATTAAAGTAATGTTTTATAATTAAGAACAGTTCATTAAATAAAAGTCAGAGCTAAAAAAAAAACATTTAAAATGCATTATTACATTTTGCGTTTATCTCGGCGCAAAATGTACAAATGCAAAATGTAATAATATCAGTTTATAACATTTTGCGATGTTATTACATTTTGCGTTGTAACAATGCATACTTATTGAATATACATGGAAGTATGCTATATTGGAATATTGGGATTCAAACATTGTCAATTATGGATAAAAATCAATATGCAGATCCATAAAGAATCAAATATTAACTATAGTATTTCTACAAATCTAATTTTTAAACATGTGAGTTTTTCGTAACTTCTGTAAAATGTCCATATTGTTTTTAATATTATTTTGATATAAGAAAGTAACATATAATGTGATATAAAGGAAAGGTAGTATTGTATGGCAAAAAATGGAAGTGAAAGGAAGTTGGTCTTGGAAAAAAGTTGGACAAGTTGCTTGTCCAGTGAACAGGTAGGTAAACAAAATTTTTTTCTCTGGTTGCTACGTGCCTGTGGTGAATATTTTGACGGTTGTTGAAACGTGCGAAGTTTGTTTAAGAAGAATTACAAGTGCGTTTGGACATAGATTTGAAGTTAACGAAATGTTATTGTTATATACAAGATGAAATGTTATAGCAATATATCAGTCATGACACAATATCATGACTGCTATGTTGCTTTAACATTTAACACGGAACTATAACAAAAAACTTCATTATGAACCATGAATTTCGGGACGCATTTGATTGATTATATCCTTTCACTTTCACAAAATTGACATGTTTCAATGAAATATGATTAAACTACAATCTAGGAAATTCAGAATGGAAATATGAGAACGCAAAACTATCTCTCAAGTATTGTCAGTCTGTACTCATTGAATCGGATGTGTGAGTTTAACTGATTGAACTTACGCAGTGAGACTTAAACATTAACAATAACAAAGCTCATGCCCTGTTTATACAAACACTAAGTTTTATAGATGCGTTCAATGTCCTAAACTCTGCAATGTCACTAAGCACTGAAGATTCTGTAAGAATCTGGTGTTAATTTCTCATAAGTAAAACATTGTATTACTACCGTAAATCTGGAAATTTTTACGTCGATTTTATTTTGCGAATTCGGGTCAAAATGCTGTTGAATTATTTTTACGTTTCAAAATTTTGCGAATGACCACTGCTTGTTTACATTTTCTTATTAGTGATTTATTTTTAAGAAAAATATTTTTGCAAATGCAATGAACTCGCAAATTTGCTAAAAATTTATCTACAGCAAAAATTTCCAGATTTACGGTATACGATTGCTGATTAATAATTAAGTTTCTGATATTAAAAAGAAATCTGTATTTACAAAACATACAAAAAACTGATTTTCTTGAAAACCATGGCCAATCTTTTCTAAAGAGAAAAGAAAAAAATTAAACATATCTTATAGAATCTATTTTAAAGAATCATAACATTGAAATAAGAAAATATAATGAAACTAATTATGTTTTTTTATCTAATGTTACATACATCTTACAGATATTTCTTTAAGTAACTCAATAATATAATGTACATTTTGAAAAATAGTGACATTTCAAATTTGAGAAAATGTTTATACACTCTTATCAAAAAGTTCATATTTATCTAGAATTAATTATTTGACCCCAGTATTGGAATTATTAATGGAAGTCTCCGATATATTCTACTTCCTATTCAAGAGAACTTCGCCAGAAATTTCCAAACATTTCTGAAATATGCATGTGCAAAACGAGAATTTCTCAAAAGTTTTTTGTGAGTAAAATATTTTAATCTAATCTGTAAATTCTAAACAAAGACACGAACGATTGAAATCTATAAAAGCATAAGAATGTGTATAACACGTGTTTTGCATCTGGGTGCAATGTTCCAAGTACATCATCTGCGTTACTATATGATATGTTAAAAATCCAGAACTGAAAATATATCCAAATTAACATGTTGGAATACAGCAAGAGGCTAATGATAAATGGTAGTCTTTTATAACACTGTCCCCCGAATCTTTTCAAGTAAAGAATGAAGATTGTTTGGTAGAATGTCTCAATCACCCACAAAGCATAAACTAGTACTATCGTCCTTTTTTCCATTCGATGGTATGCAAAACCCGCTCCCAAAGCGTAATAAACGAAACTTCCAAAAGCACAAACTATGTAAATAGTATCATTATCCAAAAAGTAATCACGCAGATTGTTTTTACTAAGAAACTTCGTATTTAGTTTATGTACAGTGTGAAATCCTCGAAAGATAAATATAATAATAATGCTAGTCGGGAAAATGACTGTCAAGTGCCATTCATTCGCTAAAATTTCTGAATGAGAAATTCTACTTGAAAGTGAAACACCAATGGAGGGTACAAAACAGAGTATGGAAACAATCATATATAGGAACTCTCTTTTGGAAATTCTCCTCTGTGTTTTGCCTTCGTGGAAAACATGATTGGATGAAACAAGCGAAGCACTTTCGTCCGGCGCTGAACCTAATGTCGAATATCTGCGAAGAAATATGCTAAGAATTACACAGATCGAAAGAAAGTTGTATTCCTGTTCAAGTAAGACTAGAAAGCGATTCAAAGGAAGTAACACTTTTCTTGTAATTTCTGTATTCCAAAAACAGAAAGTGGGATTCTTTTGAAAAGAAGGTATTTTGTGATTTAAAAATAATGTATTAAACACCCATGTCCCCGTATTTGTCAGTAAAATAAATATAAGAAAGCAGTGAACAATTCCTTTCGATATAAACCGAAATCTGGAAATTCTTGATATAACAATTGTTTGGATAAGTACAAAGAGAGGTTGTCCAATTTGACATACACCATTAGCAATATAGGTTTGTGTAAAAGGTGTTCCAGAATCTTGCAAAGCACATGCACACTGAAAGTCAGCAATCGCACTGAGTATGGAATAAATTGTTGATCCAAGACCAAATATCCACAGTAAGACCAATACTAAGTTAACGACAGAACGAGGGCTTGATGTAGATGCTATATAAGTGCTACATCTAGTTCTAACTAGAATCCATAAAATAATCCAGAAAATCGCAGCAGTTATTATTGTAGCTAATCTAAATATAGGTAATATTATATGTCCAACAGATTCATAGAGACCAGTGTTTGTATACAAGTCAACGAATGCTACACCAGCAGATATGACACTTGTTGTTACAATTACAGATAACATAATTTAATTGTCACGATAAACACCTTCCTTCTAGAATCCGTAAAATGTATTATTGTTTTTAATCACAATTTCCTCTGTTATCATTTTGAAAGTCACATTCTTCGTTTACCTACACTGTACAATGCACACTCTCTCTCAATTTAATATTGATTTATTATTTCAAATGATTGAAATATACACTATATATTAAAGTGTCACAATAAAATACTGAGCTTTTCTGAAGAACAAATCGAAAACCTCGAGAAAAATACTTCCTTCATTCCTAGTCTCCTATCGTGAGACTCGTGTTGAAATTGTGTTATATGTACAAGCAAGTGCTTTGTACATGAAGGATGCTTAATTATTTAATTCGGGAAATTATAGCCTAAAATTTTCGAAGTATCAAATTTAATTATTTAAATAATGTTTTTGACTTTATGATATCCGGACATTAACAGTTTTCACTTTGTCTACTTTATATTACCAAAGAAAATACATACAATGCTTAAACCAAGTTCGATACAGACGCAAGGACCACATAACTTAAAAAGATCAAAAAGACGAAAGTACTTTTGAACTCACCTTACCCATTCAATCTCTTTTGCTCTTTTATAAAAGTTAGTCTTCCAAAGTGACAATACCTCAAAGAAATATAAATTGAGGAAAGAAATAAAATATTGCGGAATGTGTCGTCTTACTTTATTGGTTTTCAAAATGTTAGCAGTTAAGGAAAACCATTTCAGATATCGTTAAAGGCAAGAGTTCCTCCAGTTAAGTTTTGAATATTTTTGTATGCATATACAGCGTACATTATTCGCCAATAAATCACGAACGTCATGAACAAATTATCAGATCAGAAATACGTATCAAACCTGTACAGTTGAAATGAATATTTGATTCACAAATGAAATACTGATTTAGACTCATCGTTGTGTTGTCTCTCAGTGTCGAAACACTGTGTAAATTGCATAAAGTATCTGATAAATGTAGGTTTTTGTAGCTAAAGGAGACCTCCCTACACCATATATTAACTTCGTGATTCTAGAGATAAAGCAATAAAATAGAAAACTGATTTGTTATTGTATATTTATAAAATAATTACATGTAATTTATGGTACAATTAAATTTATGATAAAATATTTACATTAAAAATATTTTCCAAATACCTTTCTTAGATGAACCTATTGAAGACAAAATATTTTCAATTCTGTATGAAATGGGGGTCAGAGGTCATAGCGCAACCAAATCAAAGAGCGAAGTGATATTTTGTCTACATATTTCTGTCACGGTACAACATGTTTTGGAATATTTATAAGTAAATATTAAAATTATTTATAGCAGTATGAGCTACCTTTTTAGAATTTTAACAACATTTTTCATTCCTTGACCATACAGATTGTCTAGCATTTGAGAAAATTCAACTTTGTTAAAAGCTATCTAGGGGACAACAGTGTTTCACAAACACATATTGCTTTAATCGAAAAAGAGCAATATGTCGTCTCTCTCTCTCTATCTCTCTCTCTCTCTGTCTCTCTCTCTCTCGATCTCGATTGATTTTAAAGACAGTTCGATAGATGTCTTTCACAAAATCAAAGACGTTTGCAAAATATGCATTGATTTAGTTATTCTCACTCAAAAATATACTTGTAGTGGGATTTTTAAAATTAAAATGAGATTTATATGTTGATTGAGAAAATTTTATACGCTCATAACAAAAATATTTTGATTAATTTGGAATTAAGTAATTGACTCTGGTATTAACATTATAAATTGATATAACATAAATATTTTTCTTTGCATTCAAGAGAAGTTGACAAACATTTTGAAATATGCGTGTGTTAAACTCGACTTTTTAACGTTTTAAGCGAAAAATATTTCATTTTGATTCGTAAATTCTATACAAAGAGATGAAAGATTGAAATCTATAAAAACACAAAAATATATATATCACGCTCTTCACCTCTTGGCGTGAAGGAGTCAGCACTTCGTACCTTCAACTAAATGATAAGTAAAAAATCCAGAATTGAAAATATACCCACAATAACACGTTAGAATACAGCAAGATGGTAATGACAAATGGAAATTTTATATAACACTCGCCCCCGAATCTCTTTAAGTAAAGAATGAAGATTGTTTGGTAGTATGTCTCTATCAGCCCCAAAACATATTCCATAAGCATCTTCCATTTTTCCATTTGATGTTATGCAAGACCAGCTGCCAATGCATAAAAGACGAAGGTTCCAAAAGCACATCTCGGCCGCGAATGACCCAGTCGATAAAATGGGCAGCACCTGTTCCTTCGCCATGCGCTCGGCACTTTGAAGTGAAAGTTGCGGATCTTTCGGATGAGACCTAAAAAACCGAGGCCCCGTGTCAGCGGCAGGCGTTGGCACGATAAAGATCCCTCACTGCTCAATGGCCCCGAGTGCCGAGTAAAGGTCAAAATTTGAAGCCCTTCACTGGCATACGGTGACGTCTCCATATGAGTGAAAAATTCTCGAGAGAGACGTTAAACAATATACGATCAATCAATCAATCAATCCAAAAGCACAAACTATGTAAATAATATCGTTATCCAAAAAGAAATCACGCAGATTGGCACTGCTAAGAAACTTCGTATTCAGTTTATGTTCAATGTAAAATCCTCGAAAGGTAAACGCTATAATGACAATATTCGGGAAAATGACTGATAATTCCCATCCATATCTTAAAATTTCTGAATCAGAAATTCTACGTGAAACTGACTGGTGAAAAAACAGAATATAGAAACAAGCATATAGTCAGTATAGGAATTCTCTTATGGAAATTCTTCTTTGTTCTTTGCCCTATTCGAAAATATGGTTGGATGAAATAAGCGCTGCCTCTTTTCTGCGTTGATCTTAATGTGTATGTCCAGTAGCTACGAAGAAGTGAAGAATTACACAGATCGAAAGGAAGGTGTATTCATGTTCCAGTGGAACTAGAAAGGGATGCAAAGGACGTATCACTTTTGTTGCTATGTCTCTATTTCAATTACAGAAAGTAGGATTGCTATAGTTTTGAGAAGGTATTTTGCGATTTAAAAGTGATGCATTAATCACCCATTATTTGTCAATAAAATAAATATAAAAAAAGCAATAAACAATTCTGTTCAATTTGAGGCGGAATCTGGAAAATTCAGATAAAACAATAGTTTGAAAAAGTACGAAAAATAAATGT
The DNA here is from genome assembly GCA_003671525.1 of Saccostrea glomerata. Classification (NCBI taxonomy): domain Eukaryota; kingdom Metazoa; phylum Mollusca; class Bivalvia; order Ostreida; family Ostreidae; genus Saccostrea; species Saccostrea glomerata. The sequence goes on along the minus strand of PRKT01000058.1, from coordinate 1,229,838 downwards.
CCTGTTCGACTTACACCATTAGCAATGTAGGTTCCGGGTTTGTCTGGTAATTGTACCAAAATCTTGGAAAGCACATTGAATGTCCGCTATCGCACTGAGAATTGAATGAATTATTGCACCAAGACCAAATGTCCACAGTAAAACCAACACTAAATTGATGGCGAATTTAGTGCTGGATAAAGAAGCTATATAGATACTAGATCTTTTTTCTGACTTTCAAAGTATGCACGTGAAATGCACATATGAACAATTAAACATCATAGAGTGACACACAGACTGTAGCGATGTGACAAGCTTTTTCAAAATCGGTATGGTAATTGGGAGGCGACTGTCTGGGACTGCTATGTTCTTGCGCTTTAAGCCTTGTAGCGCTTTGTTGATTTGGAAGGACTTGGTAAGGTCAGGTAGATGGTTAATGTTGTGTAAATATGATTATGCTCTGCTGAAAAGGGACACTGAATTGGGTGACATTTTCTGGATGGATAGGTAAGCTATGAAATGTAGTAATGTGTTACTGTGCAGGGTCAGGTTTGATGTAAGCCGTAAATGTTTTAAAATGATTGGAATTTATTCAGTGAAGCCCGGTAAGCATTGTTGGTGTTTTGTGATAGAGAACTATGGATAAGGCGTTTGGATTCAGCAATTAAAAGTAAATCTCCCATATCTGCTTGGGAAGCTCCGTTGGCCACATCTCTGCTTCTGGAGCCAGGTTGCGAAACTTTCCCCACTGTGAACGAGAAATACTATCAGCTATTTTGTTCAGTTTTGTTGGGATGTGTTGGGCTTTAATTGTGATGTTGTGTTGCAAAGTGAGGAGAACAAGTTTTCTGACAATGTTCATTACCCTAGTTGCCTTAGATGTCAGTGTGTTGATGACTTGTACGACTGCCATGTTATCAATTTGGAAAAGTATGCGTTTATTTGATAACCATGGGTGCCATAAAATGATTGATACGTATACTGGAAATAGTTCTAAGAATGTCGTGTCACGGATAACGTCGGAAAACACCCAGTATCTAGGCCATTTTAAGTGAGCCCAGCGGCCAGCAAAGAAGATTCCAAACCTCCATTAGACCCCCCTGCACACTACTGCGAATAGTTGTAAACTGTTATCTAGTGACCAAATATCCGAGATTATGACTGTGACCCCATTAAAATGTTCCAAAAACTGCTGTCACACTGCTAGGTCTGCTTTCATGCCTTGGTTAACTCTTACCATGTAATATGGTTTTCTTACGCCAATAGTGGCATCAACTAGGCGCCTGCAAAAGACTCTGCCGGGTGCTACTGTTTTGGGAAGTCCGATCAGTGATTGTAAGGTTTTAAGAAGACCTTTTTACTTAACATGACTGTCAGGATGCTTTGTCGTAGAGAAGATAATTTGTCTTGGGGAAGTCGCATTACCACGTGAATTGTGTCAAATTCAAGTCCTAGAAAATTTTCGTTGTGCGGGGCCCAATGGTTTTGTAGAGAGCTATTGGTATTCAATTATGACTACATGTATTTTGAATCGGTCGAGAGTAGAGTGGCACTGACTAGAATTTGGTTTTCCCGCTAAGAGGAAATTGTCTAATTAGTGAAGAATATGGAGGTTACCTGATGTAGATTGAATGATCCAATGTAATGCAGTTGCAAACTTCCCCAAAATTGCACAGCTAATGAATGCACCAAATGACATCATTTTGTCAAAAAACATTTACCCTTGAATTTAAACCCAGTAGACTGAAATCATTTATGGCCACAGGAATGAACCGGAATGCAGATTTTAAATCACATTTTGCTAATAAAGTACCTGCCTCCAGTGTCGCGATGATATCTACTGCGTCGTCCACTGATGCATAGTGTATTGAACATGCAGTAGGATCTATAAAGGAATTGATCGATTGATGATCCGGGAAGGACAGGTGATGGATGAGTCTAAAATATCCATCTTTTGGGGGGCAAATCCTAATGGTTAGATTTGAAGGGATGGTAAAAGTGGATATTCAAATGGTCCCCCCACCCTGCAGAGCAGGAGTTCTTTATGTATTTTATGTTTCACTATAATGGGGTTTGCTATAGCATTTTTTAAATTTTTTGCTTCCCTGTTCTTGGGCCGTTGTACTGGAGTCGAAATCCGTGTAGAAAAAACCATTTAAGGGAAAAGATTTAGCACTGTAACCTTGTAGATAAGCAGACAAAATGTGCACATCAGTTGGAGTTTTCCCTAAAATGTTGATATTCATGTTAGAATTTGGCGTTTCTATTCCTGCATTCGATTGAGGGTTGTGATCCGCCAGATGAATTGCACGAGTTGAAAAACCTGCAATTTAGGAAAAATTTACATGAATTGCCATGATAAAAATCATAACAGTAACGATGTTTTTGATGAATTTACATTTTTCTTAGCTGCTGTTATGTTGGACTGTTGATGTAAATTGTGGGGGGGGGGGGGGGGTATGGGCTTTTCTTGGGCCTGCGTGGTATAGTTGTTGGTAACATGGACCAACCAGAGTTCAGGGTTTATGATACCCCAAGATGACTGTGGGTTGTGTTGTGTTGTGCAACCTAAATTATTTGTCATATGTGAACCAACCATTCCCAGATCTATCAGCGGCCATTACATCCCACATATATTTCAAGAATTCTATGGCTCTTGTTCTGTATTTTCTAACAAAATAGCCCCTTGGGGATCCGGGTTAGAATAGGTCCTCAATACCCCCATTGCTTGTCGTAAAAGGCGACTAAATGGGGCGGTCCTTCGGATGAGACGTTAAAAACCGAGGCCCCGTGTCACAGCAAGTGTGGCACATTAAAGATCCCTCACTGCTCAAATGCCGTAAGTGCCGAGCATAGGCCTAGATTTGCAGCCCTTTATCGGCAATGGTGACGTCTCCATATCAGTGAAATATTCTGGAGAGGGACGTTAAACAGTATACAATCAATCAATCAATCAATCTAACATAATACTTTTGATGATGAAGGCTGATGTCCATTTGTCAATTGACAATAAGGTGCGGGGTTTATGCTTAACAAGGCACATCGGGCCATTACGTATTTGTATTTGGCCTTGCGTATCTAAGTGAACCGAAATTTCCCGCGTTGATTTTAATAATATTGATAAATTAACAAATTTTCCCTCTCAAATCTTTTGTTTAATTTTAAGGGGCACGTAGGCGTTGATAGGGTCTATTTAGCTGAGGGTCTGGTCCGGTTGATAATCTGAAATGATAAATGGGGGGAAATCGTCATTGTTCGTGTGGTGCGATAAAGCATTTACTATTATTAAATGAGATTAATTCGGTATAAGGGCAAATAAATCTGCCTTACATTGATATGAAAAAATATAATGAAACAAATTTTATTTTTGTATTAAAGCTATATACATCTTCATGTACCGATAAACTCTGACTTGTTTACTTAAGTTTACTTGATATTGTGTACATATATAGTAGCCTGATGGATGCCATTCATAAATCATCAAAGATCATTTAAAATCCACACTGTAATCATATTAATTTTTATTGCTCAATTATAGAATGTACATTTTGAAATATTGTGACATATTGAATTTAATTGAGAAAATTTTATACACTCTTGATAAAAAATTCTTTTTAATTTAGAATTAAATAATCTGACTCTGGTATTAGAATTACTAATGGATGTCACTGATATATTCTACTTTATATTCAAGAGAATATAACAAGAAATTGCCAAACATTTCTGAAATTTGCATGTGTAAAACGATATTTTCATTTTTTTTTTTTGGATGACAGAAGAATATTTTATTCTGATCTGTAAATTTTAAACAAAGACATGAAAGATTTAAATCTATAAAAACATAAAAATGTATATAACACGTGTTTTGCATCTGGATGCAAGGGACCAAATACTGCATCTGTGTTACTATATGATATGTAAAATATCCAGAACTGAAAATATACCCAAATTAACATGTTGGAATACAGCAAGAGACTAATGACAAATGGTAGTTTTATATAACACTGACCCCCGAATCTTTTCAAGTGAAGGATGAAGATTGTTTGGTAGAATGTCTCAATCAGCACCAAACCAAATTGGAGTACTGCTGTCCATTTTTCTATTCGATGGTATGCAAAACCCGCTCCCAAAGCGTAAAAAACGAAACTTGCAAATGCACAAACTATGTAAATAGTATCGGTATCCAAAAAGTAATCACACAGAACGTTATTGTTAAGAAACTTCGTATGCAGTTTATGTACAATGTGAAATCCTCGAAAGATAAACACAATTAATAAAATTAATAATACTTGGGAAAATGACTGTCAAATCCCATTCGTTGTGAAATTGTAACAGCCATGGAGGGTACAAAACAAAGTATGGAAGCAATCAAATATATAAATTCTTTTTTGGAAATTCTTCTTTTCGTTTTGCCTTCGTGGAAAATATGATTTCATGAAACAAGCGTAGCACTTTCGTTCTGTGCTGATCTTAATATGTACGTGGAATAGCTGCGAAGAATTATGCTAAGAATTACGCAGATCGAAAGGAAGTTGTATTCCTGCACCAGTGAGACCAGAAAGGGATGTAAAGGAAGTATCACCTTCGTTGCAATATCTGTATTCCAAAAACAGAAAGTAGGATGTTTTTGAAAAGAACGTATTTTGCGATTTAAAAGTGTTATATTATACACCCATGCTCCGGTATTTGTTAACAAAATAAAAATCAGAAAGCAGTGAACAATTTTGTTCAAGGTGAGGCGAAATCTGGAAATTCTAGATAAAACAATTGTTTAGATAAGTACTAAGAGGGGTTGTCCAATTTGACATACACCATTAGCGATGTAGGTTTGTCTAAGTTCAGATGTGTCGAAAACTTGCGAAGAACAAGCACACTGTATGTTAGCAATCGCACTGAGAATGGAATAAATTGTTGATCCAAGACCAAAGATCCACAGTAAAACAAAAACTAAGTTAATTACGGAAGAAGAGCTTGAGGTAGTGGCTATATAAGTGCTATATCTAGTTCTGACTAAAATCCATAAAATAATCCAGCAAGTTGCAGCAATTATTAATGTGACTAGTCTAAAAAAAAAGGTAATATCACATGTCCAACATATTCATAGAGATCCGTGGTTGTATACAAGTAGACGAATACAACACCAGCAGATATGGTACTTGTGGTTACAATTACAGATAACATATCTGTCACGATAGACACCCTCCTTTTAGAATCCGGAACATGAAATATTGTATATGATCCCAATATTCTCTGAAATTTTTTTTATAACGGAATACTCTTCGTTTACCTACAATGCGTACTCTCTCAATTGAATATTGATTTATTATTATACATCTGAAACTATGGAATAAATGTACTTAGATAAATATACAAAAAATAAAAAATAAGGCATTACAATAAAATACAAATTTTAACTTTTTTAAAGAAAAAATTAGAAAACTTTAAAAAAAAAAACCGCACCTCCTCCTCCCTAACATGAAACTGTCAATGTAATTATGTTAAAGATACATGAAGAAGCAATCATTATGTACTTGAAGGTTGATTAATTATTTAATCAAGGAAATCCTAGCATGAGAATGTTAGTAGTATCAAATTAATTATTTGAATCATTTATTTTTACTTCATGATTTCCGGACAAGTTTACCCATTTGTCTATTTTATTGTAGCAACGAATAGTTTATGAAAAATTTCGATACAGACCCACGGACCATAAACCATAGAGGAAAACACTTTTGAACTCATGCCCAGTTCACACGGAGAGTTTAATTCGAATTAAACGTAAAGTTACTGCGAATTATCTTCGCTTAGCGTTCACACGGTTAATTTTATTCGAATTAGTCTAATTCGAATTAATTTACTGCGCATTAAATTACTTCGCATTAGCTCCGTGTGAACGCTAAGCGAAGCTAATTCGAATTAAATTTTGACGCATGTGTAAGGCCAGAATTAAGTCACAGGACACGTGTTGGTGGTTATATATAGATATTTGTGCTGTATTTGGTTCAAAAATTGAGGGAAAGCATGTTAATCACTAAAAATCAATGAATACCTGTGGCAACTACATAATGTATCAAAGGATTGCTCTGCATACATGACATGATTTACAAATGACGTCACAAAAGACTTACTGACGCCCGACTGTAAAAGAAAAATTTTAATTCGCATTAGTTTACTTCGCATTAGCTGTCGTGTGAACGCAATTTAATTCGCATTTATTGGATTCGCATTAGTTTACTTCGCATTATTTTATACCCTGTTCACACGGAGAGTTTCATTCACAGTAAATTAATGCGAAGTAAACTAATGCGAATCAAACTAATGCGAATTAAATTGCGTTCACGCGACAGCTAATGCGAAGTAAACTAATGCGAATTAAAATTTTACTTCTGCAGCCCGGCATCAGCACGGCTATTATGACGTCATTTGCAAATCACGTCACCTCATGCAGAAGTAGATCCATTTGACATTATGGAAAAGTATCTGTATATACATTTTAAAGATAACACATTTTCCTTAGTTTTTCACTCAAAAATAGCATAAGTACCCATAGCTGACCACCGCAAGTGGCATTTTGTCATTACGAATGCGTCAGAATTTAATTCGAATTAGCTTCGCTTAGCGTTCACACGGAGCTAATGCGAAGTAATTTAATGCGCAGTTAACTAATTCGAATTAAACTAATTTGCATTAAATTATCTGTGTGAACGCTAAGCGAAGCTAATTCGCAGTAACTTTACGTTTAATTCGAATTCAACTCTCCGTGTGAACAGGGCATTACTGCGAATTATACTCGTCGTGTGAACAGGGCATCAATTTCACTTTTCCTTCACTTAATCAATCTCTTTTTCTCTTTTGTAAAAATGAGACTGCCAATGTGATAATATCCCAAAGAAAAAAATTCAATAATGCAAAACGTGTCGTCTTACTTTATTGGTTTTCAAAACGGTAATAGCCATTTACTCATGTTCAAATTTTAGCGCCATTATGTCAGTGTATTACAAAATATTCTTGATTACTGCACGGACAGTGACATTCGCTTGAAGGTATCGTTCTCTGGTCTGTACTTTTGTTCAATGCATCTCTGGAATTAGGGAAAAACTACTTATTCGTTAAGCCAATTATTCAAACACCAGCACACCCTTATGTATATGTATGCATTTTTTGTAATTTATTTATGAATCAGTAATTTTGATACTCTGATAATGGTCTACATTGTCGAGCATATTGGTAAATCATTACTTATCATGTAAAGCTACATTTATAGATTTATTATATTGAACACGGTAGTTTTTAGATTATTTATAAGAATCTATTGTTTAGGTTGAATTCGGAATATATCAATAAGCTATTAATTAACTAATATATATATTTGACATGGCGTCATTTACGAAGCGGGACATATTTGCAAGGCAAGGAATATGTTTGATTAAATACCTTTGCGCATGGAAAATTTTCATTATCTTTTTGGAACAAGTTGCTGTGTAAAAGTACTCATTGTATGTCAATTCAAATTTGTAAACTTTACCGACAAAATTCTCTTTTTTCACCATAGAAAATGCGTTACACTAAATTTTCATTGAATGGGACATCTTAAAGGACTTTTATTTCAAAGGATGTGGGTATCTATTCTCTTAACAGAGGTTGTCAACAAACATATTATATCTAATTATGATGTAAGAGAACAATCCTGTAAAATATCAAAGAGATGCAAGAAGATTTTTCAAATTTTTTTCTAGAATAAACTATGTTAAAGGTATTTTCTGTTACAACGGGACAAGAGGAAAATTGACGTTATTCCGGAATATAGTAGTCTAACAATGTGTGTATACCTTGTAATAATATTTTTTTGTTGTTGCAACATTATTGGTCAGAAAAAATCCTTTATTTTATATAAAACACTACATGTTTATTATCAAGACTGTATTGCAAATATACGCTAAAAATGGATTAAGCGTATTATTTCCTATTAGTAGCAATTCCTGACGTTACGTCAGGGCGTTTAATATTTTTTGTCCCTTATGGTTTTAAATATAAAGTGGATCACTCGTTTAAGAATTTGGACATCCATGAATGAATTTATCCTTTACTGAGTTTGTGTCAAAATTTGGAACATGTCCGTGCACCTTAAAACAAACACTTGCAAATGGAGCTGACCAACCCAAATACACTGGATGTCCATTATGGGTAGAACATGAAGTGTGGAGTTACTTGAAATCAGAAGGTATATCTTGCTTGTTGTGACATGGGTATAGAGCGAAATGAAATGTATGAAGAAGTTGTTTGGATATATAGTGGATCTGTTATTTCAAAAAATACAGTTTACAGATCGATGGGTAAATAAGTTTAAGAGTGGTAAAACAGATGTTTCAGACGAAGATATAAGGAAGACCGTCAAGAGCAGTAACCAAAAGTAATGTTTCCAAAGTCCGTGATAATCTTTAGAATGATGCGCGACTTACAGCCATGGAAATCGCAAGATGTGTAGGAATTTCAACGGGTAGTGTTTTTACCATTTTAAAATCTAAATGATTGATTGATTGTGTATTGTTTAACGTCCCTCTCGAGAATTTTTCACTCATATGGAGACGTCACCGTATGCCGGTAAAGGGATTGAAAGTTTTACCTTTACTCTGCACTCAGAGCCATTGAGCAGTGAGGGTTCTTTATCGTGCCAACGCCTGCCACTTACACGGGGCCTAGATTTTTAAGGTCTCATCGGAAGGACCCGGAATTTTCACTTCAAAGTGCCGAGTGCATGGCAAAGGAACAGTTGCTACCCATTTTTATCGACTTAGGTCAGTCGCGGCCGAGATGCGAACTCACGACCTCCCGATCTCGGAGCAAGCGCTTTACCAACTGAGATACCGTGAACGGTTTAAAATCTAAATATAAATACCGTAAGATTTGACCATGGTTGATTCCCCATATACTTACCAAAGCTCAGAAGAGGGGTCGCATACAAAATTGTCAAAAACTTCTGAAAATGGACACTAGGAAGTTTAGTTTCTTCCCAAGTCATCGATTTACCTGTCCTAAAGTTATGACATAACCTAAGGTAAGACGAGGTAATGATCTACAGCGTCACAAAGTTATCGAGCTTCCGCTTCCTGCATATTCACCTGATCTTGCTCCTTGTGACTTTTCTTATTTCCAAAACTAAAAGAAGCTCTCAATAGAAGGCGTTTTCAATCGCGATCCGTGTTGGGATCAGCTATTTTTCAGTATATTTCCAAAACTAAAAGAAGCTCTCTATAGAAGGCGTTTTCAATCGCGATCCGTGCTGGGATGAGCTATTTTTCAGTATTTAAATAATATTTCAACTTTCACGAATTCCTTTAAAAACTTACCTTTTCAACACATTTTCCCACTTACTTTGCAAATAAAATGAACTCTTTGTCTACTCTATCATGCCTTTACTTCGATATCTAATGTCATGTTCCATTCCTGTTAATTTGTTAAGTTTCAGGAATTATCCTTTTACGGTAGATAAAATACCAAGATACAAATTCTTGTTAATACACACGGTGCCCTATTTCGAGGAAGATAGTTGATACGAATACAGAATTACAAATAATAATGCAAAAGAACCTTAAAAATTTGCCATGCATGGGAAATAACGGGAAATTCCGTTGTCAATTCAGTGTATGAATAATGGACTAACAATTAGTATGAAAAAAATCAGTCAGAATTTGACTCAATGATAAATTGTATTTGCTTACAAGGTCACTGTATCGATCATAGAACTTAACGAAAAGATGACTTTCAAGGAGACTGCTGATATTCTTGTTTCATCAACTTGTTTGTCAATTTTTTTTAACTCGAGCTCGTTTTAGAAATTGCTTGTACATAGAGTATGCTCTAGTATTCATTCATTTGTCAAGAGAATATTTGAAATATTTATTTAAAAACGTTAACAAACTGATGATGGATCTGTCCACATCTTTTAAAGAATCGAAATATCTTTATTTTTAATAATTCTTAAAATCTAAACTGAATTTATGGCATTTGTCTTTAAAACTGGTAAGAGTTATATCTGAAGTTAACAAAAACACATGCTTTATTATGGCTGGCCAGATAAACTTAACAAACCGGCCTTTTGAAAACTTACACACCCCCATTCTTGGAATATCTTTTTTTTCATTTTTTCTTCGCAAACTTTAAATAAAATCTAAAATTTAAAAAGATGATTTAGCCTTAAAATTTATCGAAAAAATAAATCGATAAAAATAGATCTCAATTAAGTTAGTTTGTTCAAAAAAAAAATTTTAAAGCTTAGGGTCCATAAAGACAATTCAGAATTTTGTGTCTGTGTGTGCACTAAATGATATATAGATCCTACGGACAAAGTATTAATTTCCATAAATAATGCATATAGTTATTTTATATAACGGTAATACATTGTATCTTCCCTGAAAGTTTCATATTAATCAGTATATTTGAAATTCAAAAATTAGTTAAAGGTCAATTTAACACATTGAAAACTTATTTTAAATCTATATACGAATGTTGATATGATTTTTTAATCAACAGTCTCGATAGCCAAATGGTTAGGCTCTAATCTTATAATCAGAAGGAACTGGGTTACAATCTCATTCACGACACCTTGTCACATCTTAGATTTGGTACATGTACTCGTCGGATTTACGACTGGATCAATTTTAATAAAATATAAGTGGTAAGCCTCATATTTATAATCGGGAAGAGCAGGGTTCTAGATTGATCATCTATCAACTTCATGTTATACCCCAGTGAAACTCAAAAATATATTTATTTCTTATATTTATATGGGTTATAAAATAAGCTCTTCTTATAGACGTTATTTAATGCAGCAAAACGTACAAGTATGGGGACGTCATGTGACGTCAAGGACTAGACCTTCAAAAAGTATCGTGTACTTTACTTTCCATTCGGATGAAAGTCTGAACACGATACTAAAAGTGAGTACCATCACTGTAGCTCAATTAAATAATAGACACTTGCCATTGTCCATGATCAAAATATCATGCATATATGGGCTCTAACCTCGTCCGCAACGGACCTTAAGGTCGATACAAGATAGATACTAGTAGTAACTGTTTCCTCGCCAAGATCTCGACCCCTTGAAGTGAAAATTGTGGGTATTTCGGATGATACCTAAAAATCCGAGGCCCCGTGCCAGGGTTTGTATTGGCACGTTGAAGAATTCTCACTGGCCTTGAGTGCCAAGTAAAAGTCAAAATTTGAAGGTTTTCACCAGCATGACCAGTATAAAGTGACTTTTCTGTACGCGTGAGAAATTCTCGAAAGGGATGTAAAACAACATACAATCAATCAATTTAACACTGAGTATTTCGTGAAAAGCAAACACTTGTTGAAGTCAGTTTTGCAGTTTCATGTGTTTTATTAACAAAATTATATTTAAATGCTATGGTAAATATTATTTATTAGAATTTATCAAATCTTAAATTAAGAATTCAATAAAGCATTGTTGCAAAACTTGAAATCATGTATACTCATTATTAGGAAATCTATTATGATAAAAAAAAGTTGAATTTAGGAAATCATGAATATTTTACATATCCTTGCAAATAAATTAATTAATAAGTTACTTTAAAAAAAACTTTTCACTTCCATCGCTATTATTAATACAAGGAAGAAGAGAAACGTAATGATCAATGACACTTGGTTTTCAAGGACTATTTTCTTAACAATTCTCAGTTTGAATTATTATTGCTAAGGTATAATAAGATCAAGTTAATTTTTATTAAATCCTTCATCAATTACAGATGTCAAAATGTTTCCGCCAAACTTTGAAGATTTGAAGTTAATATTTACTCTTAATATTACGACTTAAATATTTTAATAGCATTTAACACAAAAATAAATTAAGGTACATTGATACTCTGATAAGAGAGATAGCTCTTATTGACAGAAATGTCTATTATTCCTTTATAGATTTGTCAAGTTTATGTGCTTTCTTTGTCAAATTTTGCCCCGCAAGCCATGCTATAATTGTTTCTATTTCATTCACCATATACATTTTCTTTGGAAAATCATTAAAGTTAAAGAAAAATTTTATATGAGTGAGCAGAATGTTTATGAACCTTTAAAATCTGATTTCATTTAAAATTATTAAAACTTCAATTTTTTGGCGAGTTTGATTGACATATCCTTGAACTTTCATATTTCACATGTGTATTTCTGATGACAAGACCTTTCTTTTTGGGTACCACCAAATTTGACCTTTTGACATTGACCTTAGAGTTTGGCCCACTTTTACACAAAAATTCCAAATGTTTACGTTGATCATATCTTTTGAACAGTACATACCAAGATATTTATACTTCAGGTCTATTTTTTGTTGCAAGACCTTTCATTGGATACCAACAACCTTGACCTTTTGACCTTGACCTTGGAGATTTTTGTACTTCAGAAAAAACTTTAACCTTGGCCATAACTTTTGAGCAGTTAGAGATAGGGCTTTTATATTTCACATATATAATCATTGAAAGAGGACCTTTCATTGGATATCAAGAACTTTGACCTTGGAATTTGAACTACTTTTAAAAAGCAAACCTCAAATATAACTTGTAAAAGGTTAGGGCTAGTGCTTTCATACTTTACATATTGAATTCTTATGACCTTTCATTTGATTGCAAGACCTTTCACCTTGGCCTTGGAGTTTGCCCTACTCTTAAAAATATTTTAACATTGACCATTACTTCTGAACGGTAAGGGATAAGGCTTTTCTACTTCAAATGTGTATTTCTTTTATTGCAAGACCTTTCATTGGATACCAATAACCTTGATCTTTTGACCTTGGATATTTTAGTACTTATAAAAAAACGTTTACATTGGACCTTTTTCATATTTCCGTATTGTATTTCCAGTGACTTTGCATTTAAGAAAAGTTTAATTGTCGCTATGTTGCCATATGGGGCACCAGTGTTTCACAAACACATCGTAAACCATATAAAAAGAATTTTTAGGATTTAATTTTGGCATTACTAGCGAGGGTGCCAAGTTTGCTAAAAATTAATATCGCTAATTATTAATATCGGTTTATTTGTAATAGATTCTTTAGTGAGCTTTTCTAAAAATTGTTAAAAATAATTCTCGCTAAATAAATTACCAATTTGTAAGGTAGCATCGCTAAATTTTCATCTCGCTAAAATTTCCATTTGTATAGTATTAGGAAATAGAATGAAACTAATATTTTTTTTTAATTTAAGACAATATACAGGTAACGGCTCTCTCTCTCTCTCTCTCTCTCTCTCTGATATATAGTACTTTGTATTCAAGAGTACTTCAGTAGAAATGGCCAAATATTGAATATTGAAATATGCATTTGTAAAACGAGAATGTCTTTAAGGTTTTTCAAAGAAAATTAATTTAATTTGATCTGTAAATTCAAAACAAAGACACAAAAGATTGAAATCTATAAAAACATAAAAATGTATATAACACTTGCTTTGCATCTGGGTGCAAGGGACCAAATACATCATCTGTATTACTATATGATATGTAAAAAATCCAGAACTGAAAATATATCCAAATTAACATGTTGGAATATAACAAGAGGCTAATGATAAATGGTAGTCTTTTATAACACTGTCCCCCGAATCTTTTCAAGTAAAGAATGAAGATTGTTTGGTAGAATGTCTCAATCAACCACAAGGCATAACCTAGTATTATCGTCCATTTCTCCATTCGGTGGTATGCGAAACCCACTCCCAAAGCGTAAAAAACGAAATTTCCAAACGCACAAACTATGTAAATTTTATCGTTATCCAAAAAGTAATCACGTAAAACGTCCTTGTTAAGAAACTTCGTTTGCAGTTTATGTACAATGTGAAATCCACAAAAAATAGACATGATAATAATAATACTCGGGAAAATGACTGTCAATTGCCATTCATTTGTCAAAATTTCTGAATGAGAAATTCTTCGAGAAACTGAAATACCCATTGAGGGTATAAAACAGAGTACGGAAACAAGCATATATAGGAATTCTCTTTTGGAAATTCTCCTCTGTGTTTTGCCTTCATGGAAAACATGATCGGATGAAAGAAGCGAAACCATTTCACCCTGTTCTGATCTTAATGTGTTCGTCGAAACGCTGCGAAGAAATATGCTAAGAATTATACATATCGAAAGGAAGTTGTATTCCTGTTCCAGTGGGACTAGAAAGGGACGCAAAGGAAGTATCACCTTTTTTGCAATATCTGTATTCCAAAAACAGAAAGTGGGATTCTTTTGAAAGGAAGGTATTTTGCGATTTAGTGTTATATTATATACCCATGCTCCGGTATTTGTTAAGAAAATAAAACTCAGAAAGCAGTTAACAATTTTGTTCAAGGTTAGGCGAAATCTGGAAATTCTAGATAAAACAATTGTTTGGATAAGTACAAATAGTGGTTGTCCAATTCGACATATTCCATCTGCAATATAGGTTTGTCTAAGTTCAGATGTGTCGAAAGCTTGCAAAGAACATGCACACTGATAGTCAGCAATCGCACTGAGAATGGAGTAAATTGTTGATCCAACACCAAAGATCCACAGTAAAACGAACACTAAGTTAAATACGGAGGGAGAGCTTGAGGTAGTGGCTATATGGGTGCTATATCTAGTTCTAACTAAAATCCATAAAATAATCCAGCAAGCTGCAGCAGTTATTATTGTAGCTAGTCTAAAAACAGGTAATATTACATATCCAACATATTCATAAAGACCCGTGATTGTATATATGTAGACGAATACAACACCAGCAGATATGACACTTGTGGTTACAATTACAGATAACATATTCGTTATGATAGACACCCTCCTTCTATAATCCGTAAAATGATATTGTAACAAAATATTGTTTATGGTCCCAATATTCTCTGAAATTATTTTGAAAGGAATAGCCTTCGTTTACCTACAATGCATACACTCTCAATTTAATATTGATTCATAATCTTACATATTTGAAATATAGAATAAATCTACATGGATAAATAAACAAAAGATGAAAAATAAAGCGTTATAATAAGATAAAAATCAAAGGTTTTTTGAAGAAAAAAATCGAAAACTTTTTAAAAAGAAAACGCATTTACCTCCTTCCTAACTTGAGACTCTCAATGTAATTATGTTTAAGATACATGTATAAGCCATCGTTGGTTGATTAATTCTTTGATTAAGAACATCCTAGTAGAAAATGTTCATAGTATCAAATTAATTATCTATTTAAATATTTTTTTTACTTCATGATTTCCGGACAAGTTTTTCCATTTGTCTATTTTATTGTACCAACGTAAAGTATATGAAAAATCTCGATACAGACATACGGACCATAAAACTCGGATGAAAGCACTTTTGAACTCAGTTTGACTCTTCCTGCACATACTCAATCTCTTTTGCTCTTTTGTAAAAGTGAGACTGTCAGTGTGGTATTACCTCAGAGAACAAAAGTTACAGAACGTATGAATTTATTCCTAGCGTCATGGCAATAAATACCAGAAAGCTAGTGTTTTCAGTTACTATTCTTAATTTATTATTCGAATAATGAGGGAGGAAGCCATAATTTTATAATTGTTGGACTGTTAAGGTGAAAATGAAAATTCTCCTTAAAACATTCTAAATATTTACGAGGTAATACGGAAAAAGAGTTCTTGATCTAAAATTTTTAATCACGCAGTTATGATAAGGCTGTCCGAAGGCTTAAAATGCCTTAAAAAATACATTTTATTTCGTGCTGGATTTTAATCTTAATATGCAATCCTTGCTTCAAATTGCAGTCAACCTGAGATGATAGTTTAATCCGGTATTATAATTATGCATTTTTGTCATGTCACATGACCGTGTTGATCACGTGACAGACATTTATGACATTCCTAAATGTTGCACAAAAATTGCTTCGGCACAAGTGCAAAACGAAAATATTGTGGAAAGTTTGTAACACAGATCAGTAAATCGTGTTCTCTGGTACATAAAAAGTGCTGGGGGCATATTTAATTTTTACTCGTTAAGAAAATATTTTACGAGAAATTCGACTTACCTGCATTAGAAGGGGTATTTTTCACTCTTTATCGCGATTCATACAAAAATGAATAAACTACACACAATCCCCCAGCAAAATTCAGTTAAAGGACATACTTCTCTTCTAGTTTCACACAGAATATTTTCAATTTGTCCTTGTTTATCACTTGTGCTAGTCCAATATAAACACGATTTATAAATTCTAACTCTGCCTACGAACGTGTAAGGGGAGCGTTTCACATATAATTTTTCGCTCTTGTTGAATTTGTATATCGGACAAGCGAAAGAAATAGGGATATTTTAAATTCAAATGTTCAACATAAAAACAGCACATTAGAGCTTAAAAACATTCCTAATACTTGAGATAAACAATAAGACCCCAAAATAAATCTACATGCTATGTAAAAAATTATTACACTTTCCCCGTCATGTCGGCTCACGTATGCAGTGACTTGACGTCATATTCTATTATGACGTCATATCTAGGTAGTTCAGAGAAGTTACTACAGTTTGAACTATTTGAAATTTTACGGGCAGCCTTATTCTAGCTGCGCAGTATGAAAATCAAAATTCTGAAAGCTAATTACACACCATATTCCAAGAGATGAATTCATTAAAATCATGCCTCTGTGGAAATCATAATTCTTTCCAATATATAAATGTGCTGCAAATAAAAAGTGTCGGGGAAGTTCAGCAAACCTGGTCGATCGCATCATCTCGGGTCTTTCCGTCAGAGGTCAGAAAAACAACCTCGAATGTATTACCATCATTAGATGTTAAAAGTTGAAACACTTCCTGTTTATTCATATGTAGGATAGCCAGAATTACAAGTCTCCTCTATAGTATATTTTAAGTAGCAGGGTTACATTCAAAACAGTTAAACTCTTTACTCCACAGATAAGAGGTCTTCCAACATTTATTTCAAAGTTTGTGTATAGGAGGTTGTCATGGCGTCTACATAGGTTGTTTTTCCGCTAATCGGAAAGGTCCGAGAAGTTCCGATTGCAAGCATGGCGTCTATAAAAAAAGACTTTTTGACCCCACCCTCGGCACATAGCTAAACTGTCTTTTCAAAAAAATATTAGTTATCCAGGTTCAGTCAAGAAGGTACGAGAATTTACGCCGGGTTTTTCAAACACCGTTACTGGCTTCAAATTAAGACCTTTACTCGACATTCAGGGCCATTGAGCAGTGAGATATCTTGATCGTGCCAAGCCTTATAGTGACACTGGTATTGAGGTCTCAGCCAAAACACCCGCATGTTTTCACTTCAAAGTGCTGAGCACTTTGCGTTAGGAACAGTTCTACCTAGTGCTTTATCGAATTAGGCGAAAAGAGTTTGAACTATCGACCTTCCTATCATGAGGAGGAAGCGCTACCAAATGAGTTGTTTCAGTGAAGATTTTTCCGGAAATACCTGCTCATTTAACCCCCACTTTAAAAGCAGGGGAAATAGTGTGATGGGGATGTGCGTCCGTCTGTCCTTCTGTCTGTATGCTCGTCCGTCCGTGAAGCTTTTGGGTATCCAAAACTCCTCTTATACCAATGAGTGGAATTTAACAAGACTTTCACAGAATGTTTGCTACAAAGTGCCATTGTGCACCTCTTATTTTATTTTTTGATTGGTCAAATATTTTGGATTTCCCATAGCAAAACTCTGACACTGTCATTCTTCCTATAATACCGGTATGTAGGGGTACCTATCTCTTATCAGCAACTCTCCTATACCACTGAATAAAACTGAATGATACTTCTTTATTAAATAATGCCGTTGTGCACCTCCAATCTTACGTGTTTATCTGGTCTCTCAAACCATGCAAAGCATGGATTTGCTATCATAATCATATGGGAAGCGTGAAGTGTCATTCTTTGAGTCCGGTGCTCATATTACCTCTAGTATTTCTAATTATACGCAACCATTATCTGAAGTTAGGCCATCAGTAATGTCAGAGATATCAAAGAATGATTTGTTTGTTTTGTCCAGTTTCTAAGACAAACAAGCATTGATGGCGTTTGAATGAAGAATCTAGAATTCTTCTGGCTTTAATGAGATTCTGAATTTCCAAGAGTGCATATTAATACTGCCTTCAAAATGAGAAGATCGTTTGAATACTGACACTTCATACGAAGTTTTCGAACTTCATCTTGAATCTTGATACAGAAAATATCTTGTTTCCAAATACTTAGTATATTGTATCACAGCTTAAACGTAAAGTTTTAACACAACCGGAATACTGAATCAGTTTTCCTTTGTATTCATTATTGTTTTAAAATTCTACTTGCTACATTCGTGTCACTGTTTTAAACCGTCAAAGTGAAAATAATATTGGAATGATGGGTTCTATAGCTAGTATCTCTCCAAACACACGAACTGGTTGAATTTGACCAAATATTTACAACAAACTTCAAAATTCCACGAGACTCATTGGAATACTCTTCGAAGCAAAATTGAACATAAAATTTCTGGTCCAGTATGCAAATTGCATTAAAAAGGATGCCATCCAATAAGCCAAGTGTACCATTTATTTCAAATTAGATCAAAAATATCAAGATACAAGCAAATTTAGAAACCAATTTTTTACCCTTACGGATTTGAATCCTAAGGAGTTACATACAAAGCTTGTTTTCCCATGAGAGATCATAAAAACTAAGTACTTTTTAAATATCTGGGTCGTCATAATTAAAATAATGATAGTATCCACAGTGAAAACTTCTTATGTAAGAACCACATTGGCAGGAAATGATGAAGTTGATTGTGACTTTATTGATTTAAGACTTTACGGTAAGAGTTACATAATTATAAGAGGAATAAATCACTATGAATACAAAGCAATGTCACACTTTTATTTAGATGAAATAAAAAGCAAGTCATTTTATATTTATAAATAAGTAACGGTAGAAATTATTGCGCCGTGTGATTCGACCATGTATTGACCTCTGACCTCTGAAAAAACTTCATACAGAATTGAATATATTTTCACTCTGTATGTTTATATAATGGAATGATACCACAAATGTATATATTATGGCTGAAAGATGTACAACAGCAAGAACTTTATCAAGAATTCACAGTCATTATAAGAAAATTCACCAACAAAGAAGGACAACAAAGTCTGAGATGGATGAAAACCAGATCTTATGACAAGTATAGACCATGCCTTATACATGTAACCGAACATCATAAAGTTACAACCTAGATTAAAGAAACTTGACGTTCACAGTAGGATCTTGGAAACCGAATGAATGAAAACTTGTATTTAGGACAGACTATACGTTCCTCAATACTACAAAACTCTTTTCAAGATTTTTTGATTGAAGTATTGCTACTTTTAAATGTTTACTCACAAAAAATGGAGGTACCTTACCAGGTATTTTTGCAAGATAGCAGAGGGAAGTACCTCATATATAACCCTTACGGAAAAAAATTAATCTTACAAAACCAACCGTTTTAGTTTTTTCAGTTTTTTTTAATGATCAGAAACTGGTTTAGAAATCAGGTTATCATTGAAATTTTGAATATTTTTCATACATATAAAAATATACAAAACAGATATTTGAGGAACGTTTCGTCTGACCTTAAAATACAAGAAACCCTCTTGATTCCGTGCATTCATTCATCCAAAAAAATTAAAATCAGCTTAATATCTAGAAATATTGAACAACCTGTGGCTAATTTTGTTTTAGCCTCTCTCTAAAATTGAGTGACTGAATGTTGGCTATTTAATGCTTAAGATGTGGATTGACCTTGAATCATACACGTGAATACAAGCAGAAAAAACCAAAAATTCATTTTTAGGATTAATGGTTTTGTTTATTTAAGGATGGAATTTATTTAGTAACTAAGAGAATATTTTTTTTCACTGGTGCCAGGCACTTTTTTGAATACTTCTTTTAAAAATCCTATCTTTGGAAGGAAATCAATTTTGTTTCCATCAGAAAGTCAGGGAATTTTCTGGTAGTAGCATTATCTTTGGTTTCATTTGTTCTAATTAGCGGTCTCTTTATTTAAATTGTCCAATTAAGATGCATAAAAATACTGTCAAAATAACTATTTTTCTTGGGG
>PRKT01000058.1:1180224-1197426 GCA_003671525.1 Saccostrea glomerata | reverse complement strand
AAATGCACAAACTATGTAAATAGTATCATTATCCAAAAAGTAATCACACAGAACGTCATTGTTAAGAAACTTCGTATGCAGTTTATTTACAATGTGAAATCCTTGAAAGATAAACACAATAATAATAATACTGGGGAAAATGACTGTCAAATCCCATTCATCTATTAAAATTTCTGAATGAGAAAGCCGTTGTGAAACTGAAACAGCAATGGAGGGTAAAAAACAAAGTATGGAAACAATCATATACATGAATTCTTTTTTGGAAATTCTCATTTGTATTTTGCCTTCCTGGAAAACATGATTTGATGAAACATGCTTAGCACTTTCGTCCTGTACTGATCTTAATGTGTACGTCGAATAGCTGCGAAGAAATATGCTAAG
The DNA here is from genome assembly GCA_003671525.1 of Saccostrea glomerata. Lineage (NCBI taxonomy): Eukaryota > Metazoa > Mollusca > Bivalvia > Ostreida > Ostreidae > Saccostrea > Saccostrea glomerata. Next base: position 1,197,045 of record PRKT01000058.1, on the reverse strand, counting down.
AATTACGCAGATGGAAAGGAAGTTGTATTCCTGTTCCAGTGGGACTAGAAAGGGATGCAAAGGAAGTATCACCTTTGTTGCAATATCTGTGTTCCAAAAACAGAAAGTGGGATTCTTTTGAAAAGAAGGTATTTTGCGATTTAAAAGTGTTGTATTATACACCCATGCTCCGGTATTTGTTAAGAAAATAAAAATCAGAAAGCAGTGAACACTTTTGTTCGAGGTGAAGCGAAATCTAGATATTCTAGATAAAACAATTGTTTGGATTAGTACAAAGAGGGGTTGTCCAATTCGACATACTCCATCTGCAATATAGGTTTGTCTAAGTTCAAATGTGTCGGAATCTTGCAAAGAACGTGCACACAGATAGTCAGCAATCGCACTGAGAATGGAATAAATTGTTGATCCAAGACCAAAGATCCACAGTAAAACGAACACTAAGTTAAATACGGAAGAAGAGCTTGAGGTAGTGGCTATATAGGTGCTATATCTAGTTCTGACTAAAATCCATAAAATAATCCAGCAAGTTGCAGCAGTTATTATTGTGGCTAGTCTAAAAACAGGTAATATTACATATCCAACATATTCATAAAGACCCGTGATTGTATACATGTAGATGAATACAACACCAGCAGATATGACACTTGTGGCTACAATTACAGACAACATATTTGTTATGATAGAATCCGTAACATGAAATATTGTTTATGATTCCAATATTCTCTGTAATTATTTTGAAAGGAATAGTCTTCGTTCACCTACAATGCATACACTCTCAAATTAAAATTGATTTATAATTTTATATGTTTGAAATACAGAATAAATTGATAAATATACAAAAAATAAAAAATAAAGCGTTACAATTAAATACAAATCAAAGGCTTTTTGAAGAAAAAATTAGAAAACTTAAAAAAAAAAACGCATTTACCTCCACCCTAACTCTCAATGTAATTTTGCTTAAGATAATGTATAAGCAATCGTTATTACTTGTTAGGTTGATTAATTCTTTAATTGAGGACATCCAAGCATGAAAATGTCCATGGTATCAAATTAATTGTTTAAATAATCTTTTTTACTTCATGATTTCCGGACAAGTTTCCCCATTTGTCTAGGTTATTTGACCAACGAAAAGTGTACGAAAAATCTCGATACAGACATACGGAACATATAAAACTCGGATGAAAGCACTTTTGAACTCAGTTTCATTTTTCCTACACATAATCAATCTCTGCTGCTCTTTTGTAAAAGTTCGACTGTCAGTGTGGTATTACCTCAAAGAACAATAGCTGAGGGAAAAAATACAATTTTGCAGAACGTGTCGTCTTACTTTAATGGTTTTCCAAATTTTTACTACAGTTAAGGAAACCATGGCATGATATCAAATATTGTTGAGGACAAAACTTCTCCAGTTAAGTTTTAATATTCCTATATGTGTCAAATCTCCTCCATATAAAAAAGCTTTCATAGGACTTCTTCAACTGATAAATACATGCATTACAAATCTTATTATCACATCTTGTGGAGGTGAGGTAACTCACATTGCAATTATCAATAAGATCTATCAATTAGTATAAATTCACACTTAAGAATTCATCATTATTTAAAGACATAGAAAATGTAATTTATTAAACAATGCAACATTTGAACTCTGTACACAGTATGGAAGAAAAATATAATATGAAAATATTCATGGCGTAATAGCAATTAATACCAGAGAGCTAGTGTTTTATGTAATTATTCTTATCCTCTTATTTGAATAATGGGGGGGGGGGGGAGCCATGATTTTATAATTGTTGAAAATTCTCCTTATAACATTCGAAATATTTACGAGGTAATACGGAAAAAATAAGAGTTCAGGAAACCATTTTTTGATCTAACATTTTTAATCAGAATAAAAATCAAAATTCTGAAACCTAATCACACACCATATTCAAAAAGATTAATTCATTTAACGAGGCCGAGTCTCATTATTTCTGCCCTAGGGATTTTGATAATTTTTTGATAATTAATCTTTACAATCATTTTTATTGTTTTAGGATTAAAAAATCGAATGTTTACCACCCCGATTTCTTAGTGGGCCATCTTAAATGTTGTTAAACTTTACTATTGGACCCTATGGGAATTTGTTGGAAAATCGCAAAATTATTACATTTTTTCAATATTTTTTGTACTTCTGCCCTAGGGATTTCTTTTTCATTCAAGTAAATGAAAGTAAATGTAAAAAGTCACCAAATTGTGAAATTTCAAAAAAGTTCGCCATCTCGATTGGTCTAGGTTGTAATTACTAAGTTTATTTTTTCGAAGCCAAATACCTCTAAAATTGCCATATTACGGTATAAATACATCTTTGCTGATGAATTAACGGTGCTTACAATTTTTTTCGGCATAAATATCAATTTTTAAATTGTTAGTATGTTTCGTGGGAAGTTATGTCATTAGCTTTTAGTATAATATCCATGGACGTCTTGAACATACAAGCGAGTCATGCGTCATTCTTCAGCATTATACATTGCAGGGTTCTCCATCATTTCAGATTTTACTGTGTTGCATAGTTTACGCAAAGTACTAATATTTCGCGGTATTTTCACGAACAAATTCGCAACTGAATCACAATTCATTATGATTACAAAAGATTACAAGCACACACTTATATAAAATTGCTAATTCGTTACACAAATGGTATTGTCGTACATACTGATAAAAGGGAAAAACGGTCTGAAAAGCAGAGGAAATTCTGATCGATATTCGAACTACTTAACATTTTTGAAAGTAGATTTGCCGTCTTCATTTATCATGTTTCTTGATCGAGTTACCGCATTACAAAAAAGGAACTTCAGAACAGTAAAATATTTTAAAGAGTTCCTTGAACATGCTGAAATTTCAAATTTTTCGGCAATTTATTTACATCAATTAAATGACTTCGGTACGATGTTATGTTTGACTTTCACTGTAGTGCTTATATAATTTTAGAGCCCTGGCTCTATAGGAAAAACATATTTAAATATTTTTCATAAATAATACAATGTATTTTATTGCAACTACCAATTAACCGGTACATTGAATTGTGAAAACAATTCATTTGTCTTAAAGTTGTTCCGTCATGCGTAAAGTCCGGCGAGGGTCTAGGAGATAAATGACTGATTACTCAAGGTGAAGCCCTAGTAATTAAATGTTATAACTTTTTGAATTGAAAGATGGTAGAATTGTTTGATAAAGGTTTCAGTTAGAGAGAATTTGTGTGTTTAGATTTTCTAATTATCACAAAATTTTTACTGTGTCGCATGCATGAAACTTAAACCGTTACTCTGTCGGAGAAAATTTTACTGTGTCGGGAGCAACACAGTAAAACAGCTCATGGAGAACCCTGCATTGCTTACAAAATCCGAAAATGATGACGTTGTTAGAGCCATTTCAACGTTCTTTTTCCAATAATTGTCGTAAAATCATATTTTCAGATCAGTAAGAGTTACAAATAATGTTAATTTTGTATTAGAATTAAAATAATTAATGACTGCATGAAATTAAAAAGCTGCGCAAAGTGATGCGCACTTGAATTAGACTCGGCCTCGTTAAATCATGCTTCTGTGGAAATCGAAATTCTGACATCCACAGCATATTCCAATATATGAATGTGCTGAAAATGTAAAGTGTCGGGGGAGTTCGGCAAGCCTATCCAATCACATCATCTCGGGTCTTTGCTTCAGAGGTCAGAAAAACAATCTCGAATGTATTAACATCACTGGATGTTAAAAGTTTATACATTTCCTGTTTATTCGTATATAGGATACCCGGAGTTATGTCTCCTTTATAGTATATTTTCATTAGTAGCATTACATACATATATACAGTGGAACATACATACATATATATACAAAGGAGCCTCATTTATCTGGACACTTTAGTTCCTAGTCATTTTGTTCGGATATGTGAAGCGTCCCGATATCTGAATTACCGGTTAAACAAGAAAAATAGCATTAAAAAATTCCGTTCCGATGAAAAATCGTCTGGATACTGAAGCGTCCGAATATCTGGCGTCCGGTATCTGAAGGTCCACTGTAGTTAAACTCTATACTCCACAGATAAGAGGTGTATTAACATTTATTTCAAAGTTTGAGAACAGGAGGTTGTCATAGCGTCTACATAGGTTGTTTTTCCGCTAGTCAGAAAGGTCCGAGAAGTTGCGATTGCAAGCCTGGCGTCTGTAAAAAAAACTTTTTGACCCACCCTTGGCATCCAGAGAGAAATTAAAATCTTCATGTTCAATGTACCTCCAATCATCTTTTTTTAAATACGAAGTTTCTTCTACCCGAATGTTAGAGAAGATTAAGGAAAAAGGAATTTAGTTGGATTGACAAATGAACAAGCGGATAAAAATAACAAAAATATACCTAAATTTTCCTATAAAAAAGTATATTAGTTATCCAGGTTCAGTTAAGAGGGTACGAGAAATTACGCCGGGTTTTTCAAACACCGTTACTGGCTTCAAATTAAGACCTTTACTCGACATTCAGGGCCATTGAGCAGTGAGGTATCTTGATCGTGCCAAGTCTTTTCGTTACACTGGACCTTGGCATTGAGGTTTCATCCAAAACACCTGCATGTGTTCACCGCAAAGTGCCGCACGCTTTCCGTTAGGAAAAGTTCTACCTAGTGTTTTATCGAATTAGGCCAATAGAGTTTGAACTGTCGACCTTCGAATCATGAAGAGGAAGCTCTACCAAATGGGTGTTTAAGTGAAGATTTTTTTTCGGAATAACCTGTTCGTTCAACCCCCACTTTAAAAGCAGGGGAAATATAGTGATGGGGATGTTCGTCCGTCTGTCCTTCTGTCTGTATGTTTGTCCGTTCGTGAAGCTTTTGGGTATTCACCTGTTATCCACAACTTTTCTTATACCAATGAGTGGAATTTAACAAGACTTTCACAGAATATGTGCTTCAAAGTGCCATTGTGCACCTTTTATTTTATTTTATGATTGGTCAAATATTTTGGATTTCCCATAGCAAAACACTGATAGTCATTCTTTCTATAATACCGGTATGTAAGGGTACCTATCTCTTTTCCGCAACTCTCCTATACCACTGAATAAAGTTGAATGATACTTTCACAGCTTCTTAATTACATAATGCCGTTGTGCACCTCCAATTTTACGTGTTTATCTGGTCTCTCAAACCATGCAAAGAATGGATTTGCCATCAAAATCATATGGGAGGCGTGAGGTGTCATTCTTTTAGTTCATGCTCATATTACCTCTAGTATTTCAAATTATAAGCAACCATTATCTAAAGTTAGACCATCAGTAATGTCAGAGATATCAAAAAATGAGTTGTTTGTTTTGTCAAGTTTCTAAGACAAACAATCATTGATGGCGTTTGAATCAATACCTTAGAATTCTTGCTTTACTAAGATTCTGAATTTCCAACGATTCATATTTATACGGCCTTCAAAATGAGAAGATCGTTTGAACACTAACACAACATATTAAGTTTTTGAACATCATTGGAATCCTGATACAGAAAATATCTTGTTTCCAAATACAGTACATTGTATCACAACTTAAACGTAAAGTTATAACAGCATAAAGCAACTTCCTTGATGGTGTCATCATGTGAAACCCACGTGTACTTCGGGGTAGGTATATTTACTCTCAATTTTCTTTCTTAAAAGCCGCACAGGGCATATTTTTTCTGATCTTAAATGTTTGTCTCAGTATTAATCTTTATTTTCTATTTCATGAATTATCTGCTGATAGTCTAGTTAATTGATAAATTTAATTAAAGCTGTATAGTAACATATAGTTCCTTGCGTGAGACCTAAAGGAAACCATATTATTGAAAACAAAATGTCTTAAAGTTAAGTCTTGAATTCTTTTGTATCTGTCAAATCTCCTTAACATAAAAATGCTTTTATAAGACTTTAATTGATAACAACATGCTTACAAATCTTATCATCACATCTTGTGGACGTTACTATGAAAAAATAGAAAATATAATTAATTAATCAATGCAACATTTCAACTCTGAACACATTTGTTAATATGTTTTAACAAATATTTATTAGTTGAAAAGTTATAAAACAAATTGGAGCAAAATGTCATTGAAATAAAATCTTAAAATTTGTCCTCACATACTTTCCGAGCTTGAAAAAAACAGTCAACTCTATAATTTGAACTTTGAGTTCTCCAATTTTCATATAAATAACATAATTATATCGTTCCTGAGATCTCTGTCTGTCATTAAAAGAGCAATAAGTAATGATTGGATGTACCAAAAATTGAAAAGTATGATTTAGACGGTAATACATTGTATCTTCCCTGGAAGTTTCATATTAATCAGTGTATATGAAATTCAAAATAAGTTAAAGGTCAATTTAAACCATTGAAAAATTATTTTAAATCTACATACGAATGTTGATAAGATTTTTTAATTAACGTTCTCGATAGCCAAATGGTAAGGCTCTAACTTTATAATCGGAAGGAACTGGGTTCCAATCTCGTTCACGACACTTTGTCAAACCTTAGATTTTGGTACATATAATCGTCGGATTTACGACTTGATGAATTTTAATAAAATATATATTAGTGGTAAGCCTCACAATTTATAATAGGGAAGAGCAGGGTTCTAGATTGATCATCTATATATCAACTTCATGTCATATCCCACTGAAACTCAAAAATATTTTTATTCTTTCCTATATGTATATGTGTTATAAAATAAGCTCTTTCTATAGACTTTTTTATTGAAATGCAGCAAAACGTACAAGTATACGACGTCATGTGACGTCAAGGACTAGACCTTCCAAAAGTCTCGTATAGTTTACTTTCCATTCGGATGAAAGTCTGATCACGATACCAAGAGTGAGTACAATCACTTTAGCTCAATCAATAGAGCACTCGCTCCGGTCCGTGATCGAGATATCATGCATATATGGGCTCGAACCTCATCCGCTACGGACCTAGGTCGATACAAGATAGATACTGGTAGTAACTGTTCCCTCGCCAAGAGCTCGACACCTTGAAGTGGAAGTTGTGGGTCTTTCGGTGATACCTTAAAATCCGAGGCCCCGTGCCAGGGTTTGTATTGGCTCGTTGAAGAACTCTCACTGGTCTTGATCGCGGAGTAAAAGTCTAAATTTGAAGCTTTTCACCAGCATGACCAGTATAAAGTGACGTTTCTGTATGCGTGAGAAATTCTCAAACGGCACGTAAAACATCATACAATCAATCAATTCAACAGTGAATATTTCGTTTAAAGCAAACACTTCTTGAAGTCAGTTTTGCAGTTTCAGGTATTTATCAACAAAATTATTATTGAATGCTGTCGTAAATATTAATTAGTGGTATTAACGAAATTTTAAATTTAGAATTCAATAAAGCATTGTTACCACACTTAAACTCATTTATACTCATCATTAGGAAATCAATTATGATTTTTTTTAAAAGTTGAATTTAGAAAATTATGAATATTTTACATATCCTTGCAAATAAATTGATAGATAAGTTAATTAAAAATTATTCAGTTCCATCCCTATTATTAATACAGGGAAAAAAAGAAACGTAATGATCAATGACATTTGGTTTTCAATGACTTTTTTCTTACTTATTCTTAGTTTGAATTATTATTGCAAAGGTATAATCAGATCAAGTTAATCTTTATTCAATTCTTCGTCAATTACAAATGTCAAAATGTTGTTTCCACCAAACTTAGACTTTGAATAAAAGATAACAAATAATAAATGGCTGTAATTGAGAGTGAAATTAAGTCTTTTTGCCACTCTCATACTGGTATAATTTTTTAAGAATCAGAATGTTAAATCTTATTGAGAAGTTTAACATTTTCATTTATAAAAATGTCATTCAAGATATCAGCTAAGATATTATTGTCAGATACCCATGGGAAATTATCTACCCATTACCCGTGGGCAAATTAGCTGAAATATATATCCAGAAACAATTTGCTAAACTCTGAGCACATCACGGACACGCGTTAGACTATAGCTGTAAGGATATGATGTTAATTTCTCATTTGAAACATTTTATTACTATACGATTAATAATTTAGTTTCTGATATTTAAAAAATGTATATACCAAACAAACAAACAAAATCAATTTTTCTAGAAAATCAGTCTTGTCTAAAGAGAAAAGAAAAGAATTAAACAAATATCATATAATCTAATATAGATGACAAAACAATGTAAATAGTATCGTTATCCAAAAAGTAATCAAGCAGAACGGCACTTCTAAGAAATTTTATATTCAGTTTTTGTACAATGTGAAATCCTTGAAAGGTAAACTCTATCATAATAATATTCGGGAAAATGGCTGTCCATTGCCATTCATTTGTTAAAATTTCTGAATCAGACAATCTACGTAAAACTGACACTACAATGGCGGGTACAAAACAGAGTATGGAAACAAACATATATATGAATTCTCTTTTGGAAATTGTTCTTTGTTTTGTGCCCTCTTTGAAAATATGGTTTGATGAAACAAGCGTTGTCCCTTCATCCTGCGTTGATTTTGATGTGTACAACGAGTAGCTGCGACGAAATATGTTAAAAATTACATAGATCGAAAGGAAGTTGTAATCCTGTTCCAGTGGGATCAGTAAGGGATGCAAAGGACGTATCACCCTTGTTACAATGTCTGTATTCCAATAACAGAAAGTGGGATTGCTATAGTTTTGAGAAGAAGGTATTTTGCGATTTAAAAATGATGTATTAATCACCCATGCTCCCGTATTTGTCAATAAAATAAAAATAAGAAGGCAATGAACAATTCTGTTCAATATGAGGCGGTCTCGGGAAAATTTAGATAGACAATTGTTTGGATAAGTACAAACAGTGATTGTCCAATTCGACATACACCAATAGCAATGTGGGCTAGTCTAACAGATGTGCTGGAATCTTGCAAAGCACACTGAATTTCCGCAATCGTAATGAGAATGGAATAAATTGTTGATCCAAGGGCAAATATCCACAGTAAAATCAAAACTAACTTAATGGCGGATTGAGACCTAGAGGTTGAAGCTATACATATACTTGATCTTGTTCTGACTAAATTCCATAAAATAATCAAGAAGATTGTAGCAGTTATTATTGTGACGATTCTAAAAACAGGTATTAATATATGTCCATAAGATTCAAGGAGCAAAGTGTTTTCATATACGTGGGCAAATACAACAATAGCAGCTATGACACTAGTGGTTACAATTACAGAAAGCATATCTATAAGGATACGATCTCCTTCTACAATTCGTAACCTGAAATATTCTTTGTGATCCCAATTTTCTCTGCATTCATTCCGAAAAAGCACGTATAACCTTCGTTAACCTACAATACGTAATCTCACAATTTAATATTGATTTATTAATTCATATATTTGAAACTATAGAATAAATGTACATGGATAAATATACAAAAAAGAAAAGCTTTACGATAAAATACAAAGATTTTTTGAAGAAAAACTGCAAACTTAAAAAAAAGCATTTACCTCCTCCCTAGCTTGAGACTCTCAATGTAAATACGTTTAAGATACATGTATAAGCAATCCTTATATACGTTAATGTTGATTAATTCTTTAATTAAGGATATCATAGCATGAAAATGTTCGTAGTATCAAATTAATTATTTAAATAATATTTATTACTTCTTCATTTCCGGACAATAACAGTTTTCCCTTTCGTCTATTTGATGGTACCAACGAACATTAAAAATCTCGATACAGACCTACGGACCATAAAACTTGAAAGAATGAAAGCACCTTTGAGCTGAGTCACTTTACCAAATCAATCTCCTTTGCTCTTTTCTTAAAATGTCAATGTCTCAATACCTCAAAGAAGAAAAAATAAGGAAAGAAATACAATATTGCAGAACGTATCGTCTTACTTTATTAATTTTTCAAATTTTTACAGTTAAAGAAAACCGTGTTATGATATCAAATATAGTTAAGGACAAAACTTTATCCAATGGAAGTTTTGATTATTCCTGTATGTGCCAAATCCCCTTTATATAAATTTACTTTCATAGACCTTCTTCAGTTGATAACTTCATGCATTACAAATCTTATTATTACATCTGTGGCGGTGATGTAATTTAGAGAAAATAACAAATGTAATTTAACAACGCAACATTTGAACTTTTAACACAGCAAGGATGAAAAAATCAGTATGAATTTATTCCTGTTCCAAGACCATAAACTGGGAATAGACTTATTTAAAAATTTAAAAGTTATATAACTTTTGAAATAATTTTGATAATGAAACAAAGTTTTCATTATATGTTTGAATTTAAATTTATTCAAAACCTAAAAGTTTTAAGCAATATATTCGATAAAACTCATGTATTAAGAAATCAAAATTTTGACTTAAGTCTGTTGTCATTTTGGCCTTTTGGCCTAATGTAACGACAATAAATACCCTTATGTTGGTGTTTTCAGTTACTATTCTTCGCCTCTTATTCCTGTTATATGGGAGGAAGCCACAATTTTATTCTAGAAATAAAAAAGTTGTTTTGGCCAAAATCATCCCCAAGGGTGAAAACCACGCCTGCAGGACACTCCAAGACATACCAAAATATAATTGGGCTGTAAAAATTGTGAAAGGATCTCAGGGAAGACCATAAAATGAGAACAGACTAAGGTCAAAATTGAGCCGTGAGGTAACTTTATCGAGGCAAACCCTTTCGTGACACTGGACTTTGGCATTAAGGTCTCATTCAAAACTATTTACTTCATAGTGCCGAGGACTTTACGTAAGGGACAGTTCTACTTAGTAATTTATCGAAATGGGGTTTGAGCCAAAAACCTTCCAATCATAAAGGGAGAGAGCTCTCTATACCAGCTGAAGTGATTTAGCGAAGATTTGTTCGGAATTACTTTAACCAACTTTATTCGGGTGCGAGAAAAATATAAGTTTCGAGACCAACTTTAATTTGTGAATATTTATTTGTTTTCCATTATATTGGTCAGTCGCGAAAATTGATCGTCGTGGATTGATGTCAAAGTCAAACTGACGAATCGCAAATAAAATATGACGAAAATAATAGTTGGTTTACAGTACCTACTCATCAAACCCCGCTTGAAATGCAGAGAGTCAGGGTAACATAGTGCTGAATGAAATAATCAAACTTTTTAAGACAAAAAATCATCGATTACGTTAAAATCAAGAATTTAGAATTCTTCTGGCTTTAGGAAGATTCTTTTGGTAAAGTAATGATAGTATCCACGTTGGGAAACTTCTGATGTATGCACCACATAGTCAGGAAATGATGAGGTCGATGGAGACTTTATTGATTAAGATTTTACGTAATTAACATATAGCAAGATATACCAGTCTTGGGAAACTACCTTTATGCTGGTTTCATCAGTAGAATAAATCGACAAGAGAATTTAATCAGAGGAATAAATCACTATGAATACAAAGCAATGTCACACGTTTATTTGGATGAAATAAACAAAGTCACATTATTATGGCTTAAAGATGTACAACAGCAAGAACTTTATCAAGAAATAAAAGTCATTACAAGAAAAATTCACTAACAAAGAAAGATAACAGAATCTGAGACTGGACGAAAACCAGATTTTATGACAAGTATAGACCAATTCTTGACGTTCGTAGCAGGAATCTTGGAAACAACATGTATAGAAACGTATTCAGGACAGATGATACGTTCCTCAATAATTTATATAACTTTTTTCAAGATTTTTTTTATTGAAGTATCGCTACTTCAATATATTTACTAACAAAAAAATGAGCTACCTTACCAAGCGTATGAGCATAGGGTAGTATTTTGTATATAACGCTTATAGGAAAAACCTTAATCTTACAAAACAAACCTTTTTAGTGTTTCAGTTTTTTTTAGATGATCAGAAACCGGTTTAGAAATCAGGTTTTCATTAATATTTTGAGTATTTTTCATGCATATAAAAATAAACAAATCAGATATTTGAGAAAGGTATCGTGTGACATTAAAATACAAGAAACCCTCTTGATTCCGTGCATTCATTCACCCAAAGATTTAAAAATGTGCCCAATATATTAAAATTATTGAACAACCTGTTGCTAACTTTGTTCAAGCCTCTCTCATGAATTGAGCAACTAAATGCTGGTTATTTAATGTTTTAGGAGTGGATTAACCTCGAATCATACACGTTTTGATTAATACAAGCAGAAAAGGCCAAAAATGCTTTTAGAGAATTAATGATTCTGTTTAGTTACGGATGGAATTTAATTAGCAAATTAGACAGGATATTTTTTTTCATAAGTGCCAATCACGAGTTTGAATACTTTTTTAAAAACCCTGTCTCATAAAGGAAATCAATTTTATTTATAGCAGAAAGACAGTGAATTTTCTGTTAATAACATTATCTTTGATTTTCCATTTGTCCAAATTAGCGGTCTCTTTATTGAAATTGCAAAATTAAGGTGCATAAAAATAGTTAACACACACATATACGAGGGTTGTCCCATAAAATCGTGGACAACGCGTTTTTCTCGAAAAGTAATGGGCGCACTAAGCTGAAAATTTCAGTAAATGTTTATCATATTTAAGTGCATGATAATTTTTTTGATAAAATAAAGGCAAAAATAAAGATTTTATTATGCTTGAATGAGCACGGGGTATTGTCCTACGGCGCACGGACAAAAAACCAAGGTTTTATTAAAGAATACACAAGTTTGAATTCAAAATAAAAGTTTTAATACATAAGATTTGGATTACAATTATCCCAATTCAATTCAACATCAAGTTTGTAGTCTTTGTAAACATTTTAAGGCATTTGGTTAATTTTTGGCAGTTTCTCGAGCATTCGAAATGGGAAAGTGGTAAACACAACACAGGAAAAATGGCGACGTTTTGTGACGTTACGGCGCACCGGAGAGCAGTTCCGTTTTAATTTGGTGTTGTAATGACACCTTTAGAACTTGAAATGACCATATAAGAAAATAGATTATAAAAATATCACCATATCTTAAGTATACAAATGAAATAGGAGTTTTCTTAGCGAATTCTTTTTTGATCGAGCCCCTGGGAAGTACAAAACATACGGACAAACTCCTAATGTAATAGCAAAAGACGCTGTCACAGTAGACCGCCGATATGAGATTTTCTATTATTTGAATGATGGTGAGAATATTGTCCGTAACTTACTGATTAATCTTCAGAAGATCGCAAGAGGGTGTCAATTGGTTCTTCGGCTGTTTATGGAGACTAAAGAATGTGTATCAATGAAATTCCTAAATTTAAGTCGGACTTATCCAACTTCATTTTCAGCAAAGATTAAACGTGACGCCGTTTTACACACTTTGACGTTATAATCCATGCGCCGTAAGGTGATACAATACATGGCATAAAATCTCATAATTTGTTTATTTATGCATATATTTATCTGAAATTTGTTGTGCATATTACTAAAATATGTACTAAAAAATAGTGAAAATTTCAGAACGCAGTGATATTTATTTTTTACATTAGACAAATTGTCCACGATTTTACGGGACAACCCTCGTACTTACGCAAAAACAAGAAAACAAGTTTGAACAATGTACCAACTTTACCTTCTTATGTTGAGTACCTTCTTATAGTAAGTAGAAGGAGGAAGGAGAAAACATTCTTGAGGTTCCTTAACCTTCTGCTCTTTCATATGAAATATTGGTTTGTAATCGTAATCCAAGAGATGCATCATAGTTTGCAGAACAAAATAAAACACAATATTTCAACTTGGCAAACCTATAAAGAAATACCGTAAATCTGTCCATAAATTTTTAGCAAATTTGCGAGTTCATTGCATTCGCAAAAATATTTTTCTTAAAAATATATTACCAATAAGAAAATGTAAATAAAGCAGTGGTTATTCGCAAAATTTTGAAACGTAAAAATTAATCAACACCATTTTGACCCGAATTCGCAAAATAAAATCGACGTGAAAATTTCCAGATTTACGGTAATATAGACATTATAGTTATCTTAGAGACAAGAGTTATCTTTCTTATCAGAGTATCAATGAACCTTAATTATACCCGCACTTTCAAAAGCAAGTTCGGGTAAATTGTTGTTACTCATGTCCGTCTGTCCGTCCGTCTGTCACACTTTTCTTCCCTGAACTCCTCCTAAATTTTACACAGTAGCCTAATCATCTTTTGGGAGATGGTTGGTGGTGTCATGTAGATGTGCAGTAAGGTTTTCGGAATTTTGATTTTGTCCCGGGGGGTCAAATGGGAATTGAAAAAAGGCCGATTTTTTATTCAAAAAGCTTCGTCTTTCCTGAACTCCTCCAACATTTTACTCAGTAGCCTAATCATCTTTTAAGAGATGGTTGGTGGTGTCATGTAGATGTGCAGTAAGGTTTCGGAATTTTGATTTTGCCCCAGGGGTCAAATGGGGTCGAAAAATGACGTTTTTCAAGCAAAAAACACCGTCTTCCCTTAACTCCTCCTACATTTTACACAGTAGCCTAATCATCTTTTGGGAGATGGTTGGCGGTGTTAAATAGATGAGCAGTAAGGTTTCAGAATTTTGCTTTTTCCCAATGGGATCAAATGGGGTCGAAAAATGACGTTTTTCAAGCAAAAAACGCCGTCTTTCCTTAACTCCTCCTACATTTTACACAGTAGCCTAATCATCTTTTGGGAGATGGTTGGCGGTGTTAAATAGATGAGCAGTAAGGTTTCAGAATTTTGCTTTTTCCCAATGGGGTCAAATGGGGTCAGAAAATGACGTTTTTATGCAAAAGGCCCCGTCTTCCTTGAACTCCTACATTTTACTCAGTAGCCTTATCATCTTTTTGGAGATGGTTGGTGGTATCATGTAGATGTGCAGTAAGGTTTCGGAATTTTCATTTTGTCCAAGGGGGCAAATAAGGGTCGAAAAATGGCGGGGGTTTTTTTATGTAAAGAGCTCTTTCTTCCCTGAACTCCTCCTACATTTTACAGAGTGGCCTAATAATCTTTAGCGAGAGTTATTTGTTTGAAAATCACATAAAACATCAATGTCCGGGGGTAAAAATCATAGCATGATGCGAAACATCTCATTATGGGCAATGTACACATCATGTGTGAAAGTCTTATCTCTTCTCAATCAAAGGTTATGAGCAAATACAATATTTTTGAAAAGTAGCTTAAACTTCAAGGTCACAGAGTCAAAAGTCATGATACATTTGGGAAGGTACGTCTTATCACAGGTAATATACATGCATGTATAATATGAATGCCCTATCTTTTCTCTTTCAAAATAATCAATTTAAACAATTTAATTTTTTTAAAGTAGATCATACTTCAAGGTCAAGGTCATGGGGAAAAAAATCATAGTGTATTTAGAATGGCGCATTGTCACAGGTAAATACTAATACACATGTTTTATATGAAAGTCCTGTCTCTTCTTATTCAAAATATATGACCATGATGACCAAGGTTAAATTCATTGTGACAGACGGACAGACTGACATACAAATAAGATTTAATGTCCCCTACCGTTCGCGAAAATGAGGGACAATAAATGTCCTTGCTGTTCTTGAGGAGAAGATTTATGATGGAAAAAGTCCCCTGCATATTTCTATGTAAATTGGTTGAAATTGGCCCAGATGTTCTAGAGAAGTTAAAAATATGAAAAGTTTGCAGAGAAACAGATAGATGACAGACAAAATCTGATCAGGAAACCAGAAAAGCTATAGCTATTAAGGAGCCAAAAACCTATGATTCACAAGTATTTGGAGAGGGTTACTGTTTCTGAAAAGCTGGGTTTTTTTCAAGAATTTTTTAAGAAGCTGAAAATCTATGACATGTATCCATGTTGAAAAAACTGCACATTTCAGATAAAAGTTTATGATTGAAAATAGTTAATTAAGGTGCTTTGAGTACAAAATAAAGCTAAACTTGTATAACTAATTCAACCTCAGAGCTTAGTCAATTTTAATATGCACTATTAACCTTTTCAATTCTAATGCTAATTATTTGTAAAATATTTATATCATCATTTCTGATTCAAAGTTGAGTTTAAAACATGTACATGTATACTGTGTGTTGTTTTTTTTTTAGCAATTTGTTTGTTTGTGTGAAAACATCTCTCTCGGGAATTTTTCTCTCATGGAGACACCACCCCTTAAAAATAAAGAAGAAAATATATGTTTGTGAAACACTGATGCCCCGTATGGCAGCTTTAAGCGAAGGTTGAAGTTTCTCAAATATAAAACTCCAAGGTCAAAGGGTTAAAATTGTTGGTATCAAAAGGAAAGTCGTGTCTCAAGGAATATACATGTGAAATAAGAGAGAAATCGATAATCCCTAGTACTTCCTGTTCTAAAGTTATTGCCAAGGTTTAAGTTTTTTAAGTGGATCAAACACTAGGGTCAATGTCAAAAATATTTATTCCTGTTGAAAGTTCAGAATGAATACACATGTTAAGAATGAAGGCCTTAGCACCAAGTTAAAATTTAATTGGTATTTTTCTTGTAAAATTGGGTCAAAATCCAAAGTCAAGAGATCAAGAGGTAAAAACATTGTGGTAGCCAAATTAAAGGTCTTGTCACAAGAAATTTTAAAACCTATGGAATGTGGAAGCCATACATGTATGTAAACATAGCCCAACCTAGAAGAAACAGACATAATAAAAACACAAGAAACAATATTTAATATAAGAGTCAAATGGAAAACTTTTCTACTACTTTGGAATAACGAGATCATTTATCATTTCGGGTACAAGGAGTGACTAGGGAGATTTGAACCCCCTCTCTGGAATTTGCAAAGTTATTTAAATAGGACTGTATACTGAAGCAGACTGTATACTGAAGCAAATAAAAATGACTTTGGATACACCCCCACCCCCCACCCCC
>PRKT01000058.1:1151940-1178785 GCA_003671525.1 Saccostrea glomerata | reverse complement strand
CCCCCCCCCCCCCCACAACACCCACCTTACCCCACCCCTTCTAGATCCGCGCATGTGTGATAATTACAGAATTATATTTTGACGTTTCCTTGGAAAGCGCAATATAAAGGAGTGTGTATTTAGAGACAAACATCTAAATGCGGGTATTACTGTCTCATGACAGCATCTAATTGAATTTATTTTGTTAATTGATTTTATAATAGTGAAGTGTTACTGTCTTGTGGTAGTATATTTTTACACCGTTTTATGTACATGTATTTATAAAACAAAGTAGGATACCGAACTCTAAAAATCGTGCTTCGTATGCATTGGGAACCTGGCCACACCTTTGGTGTTTCCAAGGATCCTCTGGCCTGTTCTCTATTGTATTGTCACCTGCGTGGCGCAGTGGTTAGAGCGTCTGCTCTAGAGTCGCGAAGTGAGGAGTCAATCCTTACGTCGCAGGTTCGAATCCCACTGCGGGACGTGGAGACCGGTCCTTCGGATGAGACCGTATAAACCGAGGCCCCGTGTCGCAGTAGGTGCTGGCACGATAAAGATCCCCCACTGCTCAAAGGCCCTGAGTGCCGAGCATAGGACAAAATTTGTAGCCCACCACCGGCAAGTGATGGTGTCTCCATATGAGTGAAAAATTCTCGAGAGGGACGTTTAACAATATACAATCAATCAATCAATCTCTATTGTATTGTTTAGAACTCAAGATTTATGAGGTTGAGCACTACTTCATCTATATCACCTGGCCATATCAAACAGAAACCGGTACCACTGGACATCGTGAACTTCCAGGGGTGGACAACAAGGATACTACAAAAGTTTGTCATGACCTCTGATTAAGATTCAGGTACATGGAACCTTATTTCGGGTACATTTGATATCCTCTAAAGCTGTGGAAGCATTTATCACAATATTTGAAAATCCGCGGAAGCTCGAAAGTAGGTTGACAAGAGATCTAATAAAAATTGAATAATAATATTTTGCTCCGATAGGTCATACATAATCATACATAATGGATCACAGGTACCATATGTACTCCATAATTTTCTCTCAATTCCTTCTCAGACGTTGAAAGAAAACTGATTTTCTATTAGTTTATGATTTCACTGCAAAAATTTCCATAAATTTGGAAATTGTCCCTCTGCACCAATTTCCTTGAAGAAAAGACACGAAATCAGATGTGCCATTTTCTGCTTGCTCTAGTTAGCACCTGCAAATAGTGACATATACAAAAAAACCATAATACATGTATCACATCAGCATTCGTTTTTCTAGAATAAAATTTAATTTCGATACATTCCTCGAGTCGTTCCATACTTACTCAGCAATATCTTGGGTTTATGATTTCCTTATTTGTTTGAGAAGAGGTTTAGAGCATCTTATACAATATAAAAGTCAAAGAAAGATTCTTTAAGAATAAGAAAAAATAAGGAAACAGTTTATGTTTCACGGATGTGTTCAATTTGGAAAACTCTCACACATCATTGAGGACTAACTGACAATTGTGCGTATTAGACTATAGCTGTAAAAATCTGATGTTAATTTTTCATAAGATTTTCTTACTATACGATTGCTGATCAATAATTAAGAATATTATACTTTCATGTAAATTAGTTGAATCTGATTGGTCAAGAAACATTTGTTAAAAATCACTATTACCTGCTGAATAATGAAGCCACGCCCTCCATCGTAGCAACAGTCAACATTGCTTGACGACGGGTGATATTCCACAAAAAAGTGACTGCGCAGAATTTATGCGCGCACGGTTCACTGTTATATGTATGTATATAAAACATTCAGTATAAAATAATAAATATTGCATGTAGTTGAGTGTAAGATTGAAAATTTTCACCCCTTGGTTGACAATGGTTTTCTTGGGGTGAAAATTTTCAATCTTACACTCAAATAAATGCAATATTTATATATTCTGATCTTTTGAGAAAAAAAAATGTGTCTACAAAACACATACCAACACAAAACGTTTTTCTTGAAAAATTGTCTTTCCTTAAGCGCAAAAAAAAAGAATTTAACAAATTTTATAGAATCAATGAAAAAAAACATTACAATGATATGAGAAAACATTATGAAACTCATTATATTTTTTCAATATAAAGATATATACATATACCGGTAAACTCTCTCTCTCTCTCTCTCTCTCTCTCTCTCTCTCATACTTAAGTCTACATGATATTTTGTACATTTTGTATGTAGCATATGTACTGGTATTTTGTAGTCCTCAATAGCTTTTAGAAGACTACTTGGTGGACGCCATTCATGCATCATCAAAGACGTTTGAAAAACGATGTTGATATAGTTTGCCTTACTCAGTTATATTGTATGTACATTTTGAAATATTATGACATTTTGAATTTAATTGAGAAAATGTTATACATTCTTAACAAAAAATTCTCATTAATGTAGAATGAATTATTTGACTCTGATATCAAAATTATTATTGGATGTCACTGATATATTCTACTTTGTATTCAAGAGAACTTCACTAGAAAGTACCAAACATTTTTGAAATATGCATGTGTAAAACAAGAATTTCCTTTAGTTTTTGAAAGAAAAATATTTTAATCTGATCTGTAAATTCTATACAACGACATGAACGATTGAAATCTATAAAAACATAAAAATGTATATAACACCTGCTTCGCATCTGGGTGTAAAGGACCCAGTACTCTATACTTATCACTATATGATATGTAAAAAATCCAGAACTGAAAATAGACCCAAATTAACATGTTGGAATACAGCAGGAGGCTAATGACAAATGGTTGTTTTCTATAACACTGACCCCCGACTCTTTTCAAGAAAATAATGAAGATTGTTTGATAGTATGTCTCAATCAGCCACAAAACATATTCGAGTACTCTCGTCCATTTATCCATTCGATGGTATGCAAAGCCCGCTCCCAAAGCGTAAAAAACAAAATTTCCAGAAGCACAAACTAGGTAAATAGCATCATTATCCAAAAAGTCATCACGCAAAATGGCATTGCTAAGAAACTTTGTATTCAGTTTATGTACAGTGTGAAATCCTCGAAAAATAGACACAGTCATAATAATACTCGGGAAGATGATTGTCAATTGCCATTCATTCGTTAAAATTTCTGAATTAGACATTCTTTGTGAAACTGAAACAACCATGGAGGGTACAAAACAGAGTATGGAAATTATCATATATAAGAATTCTCTTTTGGAAATTCTCCTTTGTTTTTTGTCTTTGTGGAAAACATGATTGGATGAAACAAGCATAGCACTTTCATCCTGTGTTGATCTTAATGTATTCGTCGAATAGCTGCGAAGAAATATGCTTAGAATAACACAGATCGAAAGGAAGTTGTATTCCTGTTCCATTGGGACCAAATAGGGATACAAAGGAAATATCACCTTTGTTGTAATATCTGTATTCCAAAAACAGGTAGTAGGGTGGTTTTGAGAGCGAGGTATTTTGTTAATATTAAACACCCATGCTCCCGTATTTGTTAATAAGATAAATATAAGGAAGCACTGTACAATTCTGTTCAAGGTGATGCGAAATCTAGAAATTCTAGATAAAACAATCGTTTGGATAAGTACAAAGAGTGGTTGTCCAATTCGACATACACCATTAGCAATGTAGGTTTCTCTAACAGATGTGCCGGAATTTTGCAAAACACACTGAATATCAGCAATCGCAATGAGAATGGAATAAATTGTTGATCCAAGGGCAAATATCCACAATAAAACCAAAACCAAGGTAATTGTGGATTGAGATCTGAAGGTAGAAGCTATATAGATACTAGATCTTTTTCTGACTAAATTCCATAAAATAATCAAGAAGATTGTAGCAGTTATTATTGTGGCGATTCTAAAAACGGATATTAATATATGTCCATAAGATTCAAGAAGCCATGTGTTTTCATATACGTGGGCAAATACAACAATAGCAGCTATGACACTCGTGGTTACAATTACAGAAAGCATATCTATAATGATATCCTTCTACAATCCGTAACATGAGATATTCTTTGTGATCCCAATTATCTCTGTATTCATTTCGAAAAAGCACATATAATCTTCGTTTACCTACAATACATAATCTCACAATTTAATATTGATTTATGATTTATATATTTGAAACTATAAAATAAATGTACATGCATAAATGTACAAAAAATAAAAGTTTACTATAAAATACAAAGGTTTTTTTTTAAGAAAAAGACTGAAACTTTAAAAATAAAAAATAAAAAAAGCATTTACCTCCTCCCTAACTAGCGACTCTCAATGAAATTATGTTTAAGATACATGTATAAGCAATCTTTATATACTTGAAAGTTAATTAATTCTTTAATTAAGGATATCATGTCATGAAAATGTTCGTAGTATCAAATTAATTATTTCAATAATATTTTTTACTTCTTCATTTCCGGACAATCTAAAGTTTCCCCTTTTGTCTATTTTATTGTACCAACGAACATTAAAAATCTCGATACAATTTTACGGACCATAAAACTTGAAAGAATTAAAGCACTTTTGAGCTCAGTCTCACTTTACCCAATTAATCTCTTTTGCTCTTCTGTTAAAATGAGACTGTCAATATCTCAATACCTCAAAGAAGAAAACAATGAAGAAAAAAAAACAATAAAACGGAGGCGGGGCCTAATTTATATGGAAAAACTTTACTGTGACGTCAAACAAAAATATGACTTTTATGTAATTCTCATAATACCAGAAAATAAAATAATTTGCAGCTTTAAAGTTTATTAGCATATAAAACAACAATAACACTTATCAATGCATTAAAAAAGTTACAAGTCAAATCTCGGTTATAAACAAATCACTGATCTCGATGAACTTGTCAATCATGACGTCATTTTGGTAAAAATGATGTATTTCATGTGCTGTGAGAGGCAGATTGAGGAATTTTTTAGCAATGAAAAATGCGTTTTATTATAAAAGAGAGTATTATTTACAGGTTTTAAATAGGCTATTGATAACAATGTATATCCTTTATTTTGTGCGATTTATCATTCACTATCGAGAGAATGTATTTAAATAATTTTGTCGTGTTTTTATGTTCATGTTAGGTATATTTTACATCGAGGTGCTTAAATCGTTCTTTCGCAAGAGCATACACTAAATAAATCTTAACCATTTTTATACCCTCCGCTTGAAAAGCGATAGGGTATATTGTAATCGGTATGTCCGTCCGTCTGTACGTCCGTCTGTCTCTACGTCCGTCCGTCTGTTACGCTTTGGGGTACCCATCTCTTATCCGAAACTCCTCTCATACCACTGAAAGAAATTTAATGACACTTTCATAGAATCTTTAAAACGTATTGCCAATGTGCAACTCCTATTTTACTTTTTGTTTTGATATATATTTTGGATTTTCCAGTGCAAAACATGGATACTGCCATTGTATTCATATTGATGGCGGGTGTATTATTTAGTGAGCTCATTGCTCACAGTACCTATAGTTTAAATATAAATAAAGGATATGTTCCTTAACTTGAAAAGTGCTGCTGCTTTCTTTAAATCGAGAGCGTGACTTTATATGTACACAATTTTTTTTTAAAGTCATGCATATTTCGACATCGGTCTATTTACTTGAAATTTAAACTATTATATCACGAATTCTATTCAAAGCAGCAGCACTTTCCAGAAAGTACAAAGTACACAGAAACAATTAATAGCTTGAATTTTTAATTTCAAATAGGGTATGCCCTTGCGATAATGAAATTTGTTAATGACCTACATTCAGTACATCTACTATGCATTCATCACGTGACTGCCCATCGATGGGACCAAACTTCATACAGTTCAGAGTAGGTTATACTATGCTATTTCCATAAGTATTTAAGTTCTGTGATAATAAAACAGCTGAATAAAATTAAATTCAGTTTTTTAAAAAAAACTCCCGTTTTTGCACTTCTATTTTCCGTTCATTTCTCATAGTAAGCCTTAAAAATGCTGCGTATCTTTATCGCGGTAAACCCTGTCGTGAACTGGACATTGGCATTAAGGTCTCATCCAAAACGATTAACTTCAAAATGCCGAGGACTTTGCGTAAGGATCAGTTCTACCTAGTATTTTATCAAAATTGGGTTTGAGCCAAAGACCTTCCAGTCATGAAGAAAGAAGGATATGGAGATAACGAACAGTATTCAATCTCAAAGTCCATAAAACAATACAAAATAAGAGCAGAGCAAACACGGACCCCCGAAACATCAGAAGTGGGATCAGGTGCCATGGAGGAGTAAGCACTCCTGCCGACCGGTCACACCCGCCGTGTGCTCCTTGTCATGATCAGGAAATAACGGAAAAAATCTGTCGTCAATTCAGTGTATAAATAATGGACTAACAATTCGTATGAAAAACGTCAGTCAGCATTTGACTCAATGATAAATTGAATTTGTTGACAAGGTCATTGTGTCGACTATAGAACTTACGAAATGATGACTTTAAACGAGACTGCTGATATTCTTGTTTCATCAACTTGCTTGTCAATGATTTACCTCGTTTTAAAAATTGTTCATACGTAGTGCATGCTCTTGCGTATCGAATCAACTGAGATATATATACTCCGTATGCAGGTGATGAAGGTATATTACTGCAAAAGTAAGGGAAGTTGAGGATAGAAAAGTTAAAGTCATCACGTTTATCATATAGCTTGGTTGTTAGATTACCATTAGTGTCCTTTTCAAGTAAAATATCCAAGTATGCAGCAGAAGTGTCGGACTCTGTGGTATCTTTTACCTCAAGAGAGCTCTCTACCAACTGAAGTGTTTAAGAGAAGATTTGTTCGGAATTACTGTAACCAACTTTTATTCGCGTGCGAGAAATATTTATGAGTTTCCAGACCAACTTTCATTTGCGAATATTTATTTGTTTTCCTGGTAGGTACTAGTAAGCTTTCTCGGTCGCAAAAATTGATCGACGTGGATTGATGTCAAAGTCAAACTGACGAATCATGAATAAAAGATGACGTTAATAAGAGTTGGATTACAGTACCTAATCATTAAATCCCCGCTTGAAATGCAAAAGGTTAGTGTAAAATGGTGATAGTGATGTTTGTCCGTCTGTACGTCCGTCCGTTAAGCTTTGGGGTACCAATCTCTCATCCGCAACTCCTGTTATACTACGGAATGAAATAATGAGACTTTTTAAGACAAAAAATCATTGACTGCGGTTAAATCAAGAATTTAAAATTCTTCTGGCTTTAGGAAGATTTTTTTGGTAAAGTAATGATAGTATCCTCGTTGGGAAACTTCTGATGTATGAACCACATTGTCAGGAAATGATGAAGTTGATGGAGACTTTATTGATTAAGATTTTACGTAATTAACATAGCAAGATATACCAGTCTTGGGAAACTACCTTTATGCTGGTTTCATCAGTAAAATAAATCGACAAGAGAATTTAATCAGAGGAATAAATCTTTATGAATACAAAGCAATGCCACACGTTTATTTGGTTGAAATAAACAAAGTCACATTATTATGGCTTAAAGTTGTACAACAGCAAGAACTTGATCGAGAAATCAAAGTCATTACAAGAAAAACAAGCGTTTGTGCAAGATAGCAGAGGGTAGTATTTCGTATATAACCCTTATGGGTAAAACCTTAATCTTAAAAAACCAACCCTTTTAGTGTTTCAGTCTTTTTAGATTATCAGAAAGCGGTTTAGAAATCAGGTTGTCATTGATATTTTGAGTATTTTTCATACATATAAAAATATACAAAACAGATATTTGAGGAAGGTGTCGTCTGACATTGAAATACAAGAAACCCTCTTGATTCCGTGCATTCATTCATCCAAAAAGTTAAATCAGCTTAATATCTAAAAATATTGAACAACCTGTGGCTAATTTTGTTCTATCCTCTCTCTAAAATTGAGTGACTGAATGTTGGTTATTTAAAGCTTCAGATGTGGATTGACCTTGAATTATACACGTCAATACAAGCAGTAAAGGCCAAAAATGCATTTTTAGAATTAATGGTTCTGTTTATTTAAGGATGGAATTTATTTAGTAACTTAGAGAATATTTTTTTTACTAGTGCCAGGCACTTTTTGGAATACTTCTTTTAAAAACCCTATCTTTGGAAGGAAATAAATTTTTATTTCCATCAGAAAGTCAGGGAATTTTCTGGTAATAGCATTATCTTTGGTTTCATTTGTCATAATTAGCGGTTTCTTTATTGAAATTGTCCAATTAAGATGCATAAAAATACTGTCAAAATAACTATTTTTCGTGGGGTTTCATTTTCGTTGTTTTCAAGGAATGAAGAGACGCACGAATTAATGTCCACCATGAAATGCAATTTTTAACATATACTGTAAGTCGTTTTAATTCCACGGTGGTAAAATTTCACGAATTCTGAAAAAGTACCAATTGCGATGGTTTTAATTTCACGCTGCAAGAACTTCATTTTAATTTCGTATTCGTAAACATTCTTTTAAAACCAATGACAGCATTCACGTTGGATTTATTTTCCAGGAAAAATGACGAATCGCGAACATAGTGAAATTAGAACCATCGTGATTATTTGCCAATCTAAAGTATTACTTCTGAACATTTCTTCAACCGCGAAAGCAAATCCCCTTGAAGCAATATATTTATACGCAAAAACAAGAGAACAAGTTTGAACAATTTACTAACTTAACCTTCTTATGTTGAGGACCTTCTAATAGTTAGTAAAACATTCGTGAGGTTCCTGAACATTCTGTTTTTTCATATAAAATAGTGTTTTAATTTTTATGATTTTCCAAATGTAATCCAAAAGATGCATCAAAGTTTGTAAAACAAAATAAAACAATATTTCAACATGACAAATCTGAAAAGAAACAATTGACAATTATGTCATTAAGAGTTATCTTTCTTATCACGGTATCAGTGAACCTTGTTTGTATTTTTTTTTTTGGTAAATTTATCTTATAATAGTGAAGTGTTACTGTCTGTGGTCGTCTTTTTTTGAGGTTTTTTAACATCGTTTCATGTACATGTAAATAAAAAACAAAGTAGGATACCGAACTCAAAAAATTGTGCTTCGTATGCATTGGGCACCTGACCTCACCTTTGGTGTTTCCAAGGGTCCTTTTTTGGTCTGTTCTCTATTATATTGTTTAGAATATTTATGAGGTTGAGCACTCTTTCTATAAGACCAGGCCATATCAACAGAAACCGGTAGTCATGGACATCGTGAACTTCCAGGAGTGGACAACAAGCATACAACAAAAGTTTATATTGGATTTCTGATAAAGATTCAGGTACACGGAACCTTATTTCGGGTACATTTGATATCCTCTATAAAGCTGTGGAGGCATTTTTCACAATATTTGAAAATTTACGTAAGTTTGAAAGTAGTTTGACAGGTGGTCTAATAAAAATTGAATTACAGCTTAATAATATTTTGCTCCGATAAGTCATACAAAATGGATTACAGATACCATATGTACTTAACAATTTTCTCTTAGGCGTTGAAACAAAACTGATTTTCTATCGGTTTACGTATTTTACTGCAAAATTTCCATAAATTTGGAAATTTGTCTCTCTGCACAAATTTCATTGAAGAAAAGACACGAAATCAGTTATGTCATTTTCTCTTTAGCATCAGCAAATAGTGACATATACAAAAAAACATAATACTAAGATGCACATCAGCATTCGTTCTTCTAACAATTTTAAAATTTCGATACATTCCTCGAGTCGATCCATACTTACACAGCAATATTTTTATGTTTATGATTGCCTCATTTTTAGATGAGGTTTAGATTATCTGATACAATATAAAATCAAACAAAGATTCTTTAAGAATAAGAAAAGGAAGTTCAAAACGTTGAATGTACATTCTTAAAATGCACATTAAGAAATTGCAGGGGTTGTTTGCAACTATGTACCTGTGTATCTATAGATACGAATTTAATGAATATGAGCTTAAATAAATAATTGTATCAGAATGAAAATAAATACATTGGGAATATAACCTATAGTTTTGAGATGTAAGCGGTTTCATTTCTTCCTTTATGTATAATGCATATATTGCTGTATCATTATATTCATTATACAATATTTCTTCGTGAAAAAAACTTTTTCTATATATCTTCAATTAAAAGTGATTTATTAATATCTCACGCAAAAAAATCGATCAACTATCGCATGTTTACTAAAAAAAAAAAGAGAGAGAGAGAAAGTGTTTCTATTATTTGTACAACTAGGCCATTCCAAGTTTTTTCTCTGTTTAGCGTCCACCCATCTTTCAAAAACCTACCTACCTATTCGCAATAAACACACAGGCCAAAACATAAAACATAGGCTTAAAATTCATAAAAATGACGCCCTTCAAATGATTTGCTCTAAGTAAACTGCTTTAATAGAAGAAATATCCATTCTTAAGCAAAAACAAGGGATTAAATGCTGAAAATACACCCAATTTCACTAACTGTACAGAATTATTTTAAGAAATTGACAAAAATTCAAAAAATTCAACTAAATTAATCAATTTTAGGACTCCTGATCTTGTGTGTTTTTTCTTATATTGGGTGTCCAAAACCAAGGCTCACGCGGATGCTAAACATAAAAACTTGGAATGGCCTTACACTAAAATATACTCAATAGTCCAATGGAAAACGTTTTCTATGTTTAACTTAAGAGCAGAATGGATTTACATTGTCATTTTAGCAAATTATCCTTCAAGAAACAAGACTATCCAATAGTCTCGATTAAAGTCATCATTTCGTAAGTTCTATGGTCGATACTAAGACCTTGCCAGCAAATAAAAATTATCATTGATTAAAACGCTGATTGATGTTCTTCATATGAACTGTTAGTCCATCAGCAGGGGATGCTCACTCCTCCATGGCACCTGATCCCACCTCTGATGTTTCGGAGGTCCGTGTTTGCTCTGCTCTTGTTTTGTATTGTTTTATGGACTTTGAGATTGAATACTGTTCGTTATCTCCATATCCTTCATTTATACACTTAAGGGACGGCGAATTTTTCTTTTATTTCCCGAACATGACAAGGAGCACACGGCGCATGTGACCAGTCGGCAGGGGATGCTCACTCCTTCATGGCACCTGTTCCCTCGTCTGATGTTTTTGGAGTTCCGTGAAAAACAGTGAATCGGATGAGTGCAGAGTTTAACGTATTGAACAAACACGGTGAATCGTACTCATTAACAATAACCGAGCAACAGATTTTATAGAATCTAGCTCGTGCCCTGTTTACAGAAACAGTTTAACTTTCACAGATATGTTCAATTTGCTAAACTCTGCACACATCACTGAACACTGACTGACACACGTGGGTATTAGACTTTAGCTGTAAGAAGCTGATGTTAACTTTTCATAAGTGAAAGATTTTATTACTATACAATTGCTGATCAATAATTCAATTTCTGATTAAAAAATGTATCTACAAAACACACACACACCCTCTCTTACACACAAAAGGAATATTCTTTGAAAACCAGTCTATTCTTAAGAGAAAAGATTAATTGATTGTAAAAAATTTTAACGCCTCTCTCGAGTTTTTTTTCACTCATATGGAGACGCCACCACTTGCCGGTGGAGAGCTGCAAATTTTGTCCTATAGTCGGCAATCAGGGCCATTGAGCTGGGAGGGATCTTTTTCATGCCAGCACCTATTGCGACAAAGTTTATACTGTCTAATCCGAAGGACCAGTCTCCACGTCCATCAGTGGGATTCTAACCCGCGACGTAAGAATCAACTCCTTACTTCGCAACCTAGAGCAGACACCCTAACCACTGCGCAATCCATGCGACTCAAAAGAAAAGATAAAAATAATTTTTGATAGAATCTATTTAAAAAAAGCAACATTACATTGATATGGGGAAATTGAATGAATGAATATAATTATATTTTTTTTTTATTCTAAAGCAATATACATGTACATGTACCGGTAAACTCTCTCTCTCTCTCTCTTTCTCTCTCTCTCTCTCTCTCTCTCTCTCTCTCTCTCTCTCTTATATACTTAAGTTTACTTGAAATCGTGTACATTTGTAGTACATGTACGTCAATATCTTTTAAAAGCCTGTCTGAGGGATGTCATGCATAAATCATCATAGACCTTTGAAAATCTATTTCAATTTAGTGTTTTTTAATCAGTTATTTAATGTAAATGTTGTAATATGTGACATTTTCAATTTTATTGAGAAAATTTTATACACTCTTAACAAAACGTTCTTATTAATGTAGAATTAATTATTTGGAAGTAGAATTATTAATGGGTGTCACTGATATACACTGTATTTTACTTTGTATTAAAGGGAACTTGACTAGAAATTGCCAAACATTTTTGAAATGTGAATGAGTAAAACAAGAATTTCTTCCTTGCGTTTTGGGGAGAAAATATATTTTAACCTGATCTGTAAATTCTATACAAAGACATGAACGATTGAAATCTATAAAAACATAAAAATGTATATAACACCTGCTTCGCATCTGGATGTAAAGGACCCATTACTCTATACTTATCACTATATGACATGTAAAATATCCAGAACTGAAAATATACCCAAATTAACATGTTGGAATAGAGTAAGAGAGTAATGACAAATTGTAGTCTTATATAACAATGACCTCCAAATCTCTTCAAGAAAAGAATGAATATTGTTTGGTAGTAGGTCTCTATCAGCCACAAAACATATTCGAGTACTCTCGTCCATGTTTCCATTCGATGGTATGCAAAACCCGCTCCCAAAGCGTAATAAACGAAATTTCCAGAAGCACAAACTAGGTAAATCGCATCGTTATCCAAAAAGTAATCACACAGATCGTCATTGCTAAGAAGCGTCGTATTCAGTTTATGTACAGTGTGAAATCCTCGAAAGATAGACAAAGTCATAAAAATACTCGGGAAAATGACTGTCAATTGCCATTCATTCGTTAAAATATCTGAATCAGAAAGTCTTTGACAAACTGAAACAACCATAGAGGGTACAAAACTGAGTATGGAAACAATCATATATAAGAATTCTTTTTTGGAAACTCTCCTTTGTTTTTTGCCTTCGTGGAAAACTTTACTCGATGAAACAAGCATAGCACTTTCATCCTGTGCTGATCTTAATGTGTACGTCGAAAAGCTGCGAAGAAATATGCTAAGAATTACACAGATCGAAAGGAAGCTGTATTCCTGTTCCAGTGGGACAAGAAATGGATGCAAAGGCAGTATCACCTTTGTTGCAATATATGTATTCCAATAACAGAAAGTATGATTGCTATTGTTTTGAGACGGAATTTTGTGATTAAAAAGTGATATATTAAACGCCCATGCTCCCGCATTTGTCAGTAAAATAAATATTAGAAAGCAATGAACAATTCTTTTCAAGTTGA
Source organism: Saccostrea glomerata (assembly GCA_003671525.1). Lineage (NCBI taxonomy): Eukaryota > Metazoa > Mollusca > Bivalvia > Ostreida > Ostreidae > Saccostrea > Saccostrea glomerata. The sequence goes on along the minus strand of PRKT01000058.1, from coordinate 1,165,447 downwards.
TGCGACTTCTGGAGTTTTTTGATAAAATAATAGTTTGAATAAGTATGAAGGGTGGTTGTCCAAGACGAGTTACACCATTAGGAATGTAAGTTTGTCTAACAATTGTACTCAATCCTTGCATGGCACACTGAATGTCAGCAATCGCACTGAGAACTGAGTGAATTGTTGTTCCAAGACCAAATATCCACAGTAACACCAGCACTAATTTGATGGTGGGTTGAGAGCTAGAGGTAGAAGTTATATAAATTCTAGATCTCTTTCTGACTAGAATCCATAAAATAATCCAGAAAGTTACAGCAGTTGTTTTTGTGGCGAATCTAAGAACAGGAAATATTATATGTCCAACAGATTCATAGAGCCATGTTTTTTCATATAAGTTGAAGAATGCAACACCGGCAGCAGTGACACTCGTGGTTACAAGTACAGATATCATATTTGTCACGATAGACGACCTCCTTCTACAAACCGTAATATGAAATGTTGTAACAGTTTATGATCCCAATTTTCTCGGTAATTATTTAGAAAAGCATCTCAATTTCATATTGATTTATTATTTCATATTTTAAACTAGAAAAAATAGACACAATGAATTTAAATTTCCCGATAAAGTACAGAGATTTTCTGAAGAACAAATGGAAAACTTCGAGAAATACACTTACCTCCTACCTAATGTAAAACTCGTAGGGCAATGGTGTTTAAGATATGTATAAGCAATCGTTATGTACATGAAGGATGATTAAGTCTTTAATTCAGGAAATCAATGTGTAGTATCAAATTTCATTATTTAAATAATATTGTTTTTACTCCATGATTTCTGTACAATTACAGTTTCTCTCTTTGTCTATTTTATACACATGTAGTACCAAAGAAAATTATTTAGAATTCAAACTCGATGCAGACCCACGGACAATAAAACGTATAAGCAATCGTTATGTACATGAAGGATGATTAAGTCTTTAATTCAGGAAATCAAAGCATAGTATCAAATTTCATTATTTAAATAATAATGTTTTTACTCCATGATATTGTACTCCAACATGTTAATTTGGGTCTATTTTCAGTTCTGGATTTTTTACATATCATATAGTGATAAATATAGAGTACTGGGTCCTTTACATCCAGATGCAAAGCAGGTGTTATATACATTTTTATGCTTTTATAGATTTCAATCTTTCATGTCTTTGTATAGAATTTACAGATCAGATTAAAATACCTTTCTATCCCAAAACTAAATGAAATTCTTGTTTTACACACGCATATTTCAAAAAAGTTTGGTAATTTCTAGTGACGTTTTCCTGAATACAAAGTAGGATTTATCAGTGACATCCAATAATAATTTTAATACCAGAGTCGAATACAAAATAATTAATTCTACATCAATGAGAATTTTTTGTTAAGAGTGTATAAGATTTTTTCAATTAGATTTTAAATGTCACAATATTTCAAAATGTACATAATATAACCGAGTAAGAAAAACTATATCGAAATAGATTTTCAAACGTCTTTAATGATTCATGAATGGCGTCCACCAGGCAGTCTTCTGAAAGCTATTGAGGACTGCAAAATACTAGTACATATACGTACTACACAGGTACACAATATCAAATTAACTTAAGTATGAGAGAGAGAGAGAGAGAGAGAGAGAGAGAGAGAGAGAGAGAGTTTACCGCTACATGTATATTGCTTTATATTAAAAAAATATAATGAGTGTCATAATATTTTCTTATATCAATGTAATGTTTTTGATTGATTCTATGAATTTTGTTAAATTCTTTTCTTTTCCCTTTAGGAAAGACCAGTTTTCAAGACAAATCGTTTTGCGTGGGTCTGTGTTTTATAGATACATTTTTTTTCTTCAAAAGATCAGAATCTTAATTATTGATCATCAATCGTATAACAATAAAATCTTATGAAAAATTAACATAAGATTTTTACAGCTATAGTCTAATCCGCACAATTGTCAGTCAGTGCTCAGTGAAATGTGAGAGTTTAGCAAACTGAACACATCCGTGAAACATAAACTGTTTTTGTAAACAGGACACGAGTTCTGTGATTGTTAATGTTTACGTTTCACCATGTGTGTTCATTTTGGTAAATAAACTCTGCACACTTCTGATTCACTGTGTTTCACGGATCTCCAAAACATCATAGAAAAATATAAAAAAAATTAACGAAGAAATATTGTAAAATGAATTCAATGATACAGTAATATATGCATTATACACAAAGGAAGAAATAAGACCACTTACATCTCGAAACTATACATTATATACCCAATGTATTCGTTATCGATTAAACATAATTATTCATTAAAGCAGATATATATTAAAGTCGTTTCTATCTGTAAACGTTTAATTGCAAACAACCCCTGCAATATCTTGATTTGCATTTTAGGATGTATGCACAATGTTGTGAACTTCCCTATCTCATTCTTAAAGAATCTTTGTTTGATTTTATATTCTATAAGATGCTCAAACAAATGAGAAAATCATAAACAAAAAAATATTGCTGTGTAAGTATGGAACGACTCGAGGAATGTATCGAAATTTTAAAAATGAATATTAAGTTGAAAAGTCGTAAGTTTTTCAGCTGTTGATTTTGGTAAAATCTTGCGATTCAAATTGTCCAGAAGTTCATAGGAATTTCTGAGTATCCACAACTGATTCACACCACTTCTATAATATATTGTTGCACAGTACTCCTGGAGTTTTTCCTTCACTACTGTCAATATTTTAGTGAGGAGTAACGAAAGAGGCTTGGTTGAATATACCTTAATGCCAAGGCCCAGTGTCAGGACAGGTTTTGCCACGATAATGATACCTTGAGGCTCAATTTTGAATAGTCCGTTCTCATTTCATGGTCTTTGAGCCTAGTTCCTTGAGATCCTTTGACAATTTTTACAGCCTAATCATATTTTGGTTTGTCTTGGAGTGTCCTGTTGGCGTGCTTAAAAGTGTTGGAATTGTGGTTTTCACCCTGGGGATAACTTTGGCCAAAACAACTTTTTTCTATAGTATTATTTCTGTGGCTTCCTCCCATATAACAGGAATAAGAGGTGAAGAATAGTAACTGAAAACACCAGCGTAAGGGTATTTATTGCCGTAACACCAGACCAAAAGACCATAAAATAAGAACAGACTCAAGTCAAAATTTTGAATTCTTTTTACATGAGTTTTATCGAAAAAAAATTGCTTAAACTTTAAAGTTTTGCATGAAATTTAAATTCAAACATATAATGAAAATGTTTTTTCATTATTAAATTATTTCAAAAGTTATACATATATTTTTTAAAATTTTGACTTAAGTCTATTCTCAATTTATTGTCTTGGGACCAGGAATTAATTCATACTGACTTTTTCTTCCTTGCTGTGTTAAAAGTTCAAATGTTGCTTTGTTAAATTACATTTTCTATTTCTCTATGTTAGGTCACCAGCACAAAATGTGATAATAAGATTTGTAATCATGTAGTTATCATTTTAAGAAGTCCTATGAAAGTACTTTTATATAGAGGAGATTTGACACATACAGAAATATTAAAAACCTGACTGGAGCAAGTTTTGTCCATAACTATTTTTGATACCATGACATTGTTTTCCTTGACTGTTAAAATTTTTGAAAAACCAATAAAGTAAGATGACACGTTCTGCAATATTGTGAACTTTCCTCAACTACGGTATGTACTCGCCTGTAAGTCGTTTCGCCAATACGTCGGTTGTATTTTTTGGAGTTATTTGGCAGGGATTTGCCATGGACCCGCTTATAAGTCGGTACAGCGTTTTGCCAGAATCAAATGACAATTTGTAATAAGTGCTCTGATGTTTTACCCTCATTTCAACTAATATTTTTTGAAATGAAGTCGATATTTAACGTGATTAAAAATAATAAACTTATAATACATGTACATGTATATAAAATACATGTGATTTATGTATATTTTATAATTCAGAAATGATATAATATATCAATACTTTGTTCAACGATAGCTGTTGAAAGTATTTAGAGAATACTACGATTCGCCATCCTGAAAAAGACCAGTCTTTTTATGACTCGCCTATAAGTCGGACATAGCTTTTGAACTTAAATTTTACTCGAAAATACCGACTTATAGGCGAGTATATACGGTATTTTTCTTTGAAGTGTTACCGTATTGACAGTCTCACTTTTACTCTCATTTCAACTAATATTTTAGAAAAGAAGTCAATATTTAACTTGATTAAAAATAATAAACTTATTAAATACGTGTACATGTATATAAAATACATGTGATTTATGTATATTTTATAATTCAGAAATGATATAATATATCAATACTCTGTTCAACGATAGCTGTTGAAAGTATTTAGAGAATACTACGATTCGCCATCCTGAAAAATACCCGTCTTTTTATGACTCGCCTATAAGTCGGACATAGTTTTTGGACTTAAAATTTAACTCGAAAATACCGACTTATAGGGAAGTATATACGGTATTTTTCTTTGAAGTGTTACCATATTGCCATTCCCACTTTTACAAAAGAGCAAAATAGATTGATTGGGTAAAGTGAGTTTGAGTTTAAAAGTGCTCTCATCTAAGTGTAATAGTCCGTGGGTATGTATCGAGATTTTTAATAATCGTTGGTACTTTAAAATAGACGAAAAGGGAAACTGTTACTGTCCGGAAATCATGAAGTAAATAAATATCATTTAAATAATTAATTTGATACAACGAACATTTTCATGCTATGATATCCTTAATTAAAGAAATAATCAACTTTCAAATATAGAAAGATTGCTTATACATTATTTTAAACATAATTACACTGACAGTCTCAAGTTTGGGAGGAGGTAAATGCTTTTTTCTATGTTTTCTATTTTTCTTCAAGAAACCTTTCAGTTTGTATTTTATTGTAACGATTTTTTTGGTATATTTACCTTAAAATATTTAATCTATAGTTTCAAATACTAGTATATAAAATAATTAATCAATATTAAATTGTGATATTATGTATTGTAGGTAAACGAAGATTATATGTGCTTTTTCGAAATGAATACAGAGAAAATTGGGATTAAAAAGAATATTTCATGCTACGGATTGTAGAAGGAGATTGTATCCTGATAGATATGCTTTCTGTAATTGTAACCACAAGTGTCATTACTGCTATTGTTGTATTTGCCCATGTATATGAAAACACACGGCTCCTTGAATCTGCTGGACATATAATATTACCCGTTTTTAGATTCGCCACAATAATAACTGCTGCAGCCTTTTGGATTATTTTATGGATTCTAGTCAGAGCAAGATCTTGTATCTTTATAGCTTCTACCTCTAAGTCTCAATCCGCCATTAACTCAGTTTTGGTTTTACTGTGGATATTTGCCCTTGGATCAACAATTTATTCCATTCTCATTACGATTGCGGAAATTCAGTGTGCTTTGCGAGATTCTGGCACATCTGTTGGACTAACCTACATTGCTAATGGCGTATGTCGAATTGGACAACCATTGTTTGTGCTTATCCAAACAATTGTTTTATCTAAATTTCCCAGATACCGCCTCATATTGAACAGAATTGTTCATTGCCTTCTTATTTTTATTTTATTAATACGGGAGCATGGGTGATTAATACATCACTTTTAAATCGCAAAATACCTTCCTCTCAAAACTATAGCAACCCCACTTTCTGTTATTGGAATACATACATTGTAACAAAGGTGATACGTCCTTTGCATCCTACACTGATTCCACTGGAACAGGATTACAACTTCCTTTCGATCTTTGTAATTTTTAACATATTTCTTCGCAGCTACTGGACGTACACATTAAAATCAACGCAGGACGAAGGGACAACGCTTGTTTCATCCCACCATATTTTCAAAGAGGGCACAAAACAAAGAATAATTTCCAAAAGAGAATTCATATATGTTTGTTTTCATACTCTGTTTTGTACCCGCCATTGTAGTGTCAGTTTTACGTAGATTGTCTGATTCAGAAGTTTTAAAAAATGAATGGCATTTGACAGCCATTTTCCCGAATATTATTCTTATATCGTTTACCTTTCGAGGATTTCACATTTTACAAAAACTGAATACAAAGTTTCTTAGCAGTGCCGTTCTGCTTGATTACTTTTTTGATAACGATACTATTTACATTGTTTTGTCATTTGGAAATTTCGTCTTTTACGCTTTGGCAGTTGGTTTCGCATGCAATCAAATGGAAAAATGGACGATAGTACTCAAAAATGTTTCATGGTTGATACAGACATACTATCAAACAATATTCATTCTTTACTTGAAGAAATACGGAAGTCAATGTTATATAAAACTTCCATTTGTCATCAGCCTCTTGCTGTATTCCAACATGTTAATGTGGTTATATTTTCAGTTCTGGATTTTTTTCTTACCATATAGTAAAAGGTACGAAGAACTGACCCCTTTACGCCCAGATGTGAGGTGCGTGTTATATACATTCTTGTGTTTTTATAGATTTCAATCTTTCATCTCTTTGTATAGAATTTACAGATCAAATTAAAATATTTTTCTTTCCCAAAACTTAAAGAAATTCTTGATTTGCACATGCATTTTTCAAAAATGTTTCGTTATTTCTAGTGAGGTTCTCTTGAATACAAAGTAGAATGTATCAATAACATCCATTAATAATTCTAATACCAGAGCCAAATAATTGATTTTAAGTTAAAGTAATTTACGTAAACATGGTTAGGAGTGTATTTTAAATGTTATCTATCAGGCAGAGAGAGAGAGAGAGAGAGAGAGAGAGAAAGAGAGAGAGAGAGAGAGAGACGTAACATGCATATACCCTTAATTTAAATTTATAATTAGGTTTATTTTATTTCCTAATATCCATTTAATATCTTTTTTAGAAAATTGAATAAATGAGATTTGTTTAATTCTTTTCTTTTCTCTTTAGACAAGACTAATTTTCAAGAAAAATAGTTTTTGTGGGTTTGTTTTGTATATATATATATATATATATATATATATATATATATATTTAAATATCAGAAACTTATTCATTAATCGTATAGTAACTAGAGGTACTGTGAGCAATGAGCTCACTAAATGATATCCCCGCCTCCATATGAATATTATGGGAATGTCTATGTTTTGTTGTGGGAAACCCAAAATATGTGTAAGATCAAAAAGAAAAATAGGAGGTGCACAATGGCAATATGTAATAAAGATTCTGTGAAAGTTGCATCAATTTTTATTCAGTGGTATGAGAGGAGTTGCGGATAAGAGATTGGTACCCCAAAGCGTAACAGACAGACGGACGGACGGACATAACGATTACTATATAACCTCTCGCTTTTCAAGCGGGGGTATAATAAAATGTTTCACATGAGAAATCAACATCACATAATTTGTTTGACACATGAGCTATGGAACCCACCACTCCAATATTATTTTCTCAATGTTTTAATCAGTGATACGAAAGAAGCAAGTAGAATTAACAATATTGAATATAAAGGAAAACTGATTCAGTATTTCAGTTTTATTATAACTTAACGTTCCAGCTGTGATTCAATAAACTTTAAAATCGCATATTATCGTGGGGTCGAATTTTCGAGGTTTAAGAAAAAAGTATTGGTTATTTGGGATTTGATGTCGTGGTGGGAGAAGTGTTGAATAGTAATGCATATGAAATTTTCGTTTCGTAGTGATCATGAATTCTTGGGTCTCTCCATATCTCATAAACAACGAGAATAAAAACCCCACGATATACCAGTATTTGGAAACAGGATTACTTCTGTATCAAGATTCCAATGAAATTACTTAACTTAATATGAAGTGTCAGTGTTCAAATGATCTTCTCATTTTGAAGGCCGTATATTTATGCATCGTTGGAAATTCATAATCTTAAAGCCAGAAGAATTCTAAATTCTTGATTCAAACGCCATCAATGATTGTTTGTCTTAGAAACTTAACAAAACAGACAAATCATTCTTTGCCATCTCTGACATTACTAATGACCTAACTTCATATAATGGTTGCGTATTATTTGAAATACTGGAGTTTATATGAGCACTGAACTCAAAAAATGATACCTTACGCCTCCCATATGATTATGATGGTAAATCCATGTTTTACATGGCTTGGATGACCAGATAAAAACGCAAAATTTGAGGTGTACAGCGGCATTATGTAATAAAGAATCTGTGAAAGTATCATTCAATTTTATTCTGTGATAAAGGAGGAGTTGCGGACAAGAGATACTAGAGTAGGTACCCCATACATGCCGGTATTATAGAAAGAATGACGGTGTCAGTGTTTTAACTATGGGGAATCCAAAATATTTGACCGATCAAAAAATAAAATAGGAGGTAACAATAACACTATGAAGCTCACACTCTGTGACAGTCTTGTTAAATCCCACTCATTGGTATAAGAGGAGTTGTGGATAACAGGTTGATACCCAAAAGCTTCACGGACGGATGAACATACAGACAGCAGGACAGACGGACAAACATCCCCATCACTATATTTCCCCGGCTTTTAAAGTGGGGGTTAAATGAGGTAGTAACTCCGAAAAAATCTTAAAATCACTAAAACAATTCATTTGGTAGAGCTTCCTCTTCATGATCGGGAGGTCAATGGTTCATCCTCTATTGGCTTAATTAGATAAAACACTAAGTAGAACTGTTCCTAACGCAAAGCGCTCTTCACTTTGAAGTGAAAACATGCGGGTTTTTTGGATGAGACCTCAATGCAAAGTCCAGTGTCAAGAAAAGGCTTGGCACGATCAAGATACCTCACTGCTCAATGGCCCTGAATATCGAATAAAGGTCTAACTTTGAAGTCAGTAATGGCTTTTGAAAAAAAAACCTGCGTAATTTCTCGTACCCTCTTGACTGAACCTGGATAACTAATATACTTTTTAAAAAAGAAAGTACATTTTTGTTACTTTTACCCACTCGTTCATATGTCACTCCAACTAAATTCCTTCTTCCTCAAACTTCTCTTACATTTGAGCAGAAGAAACTTCGTATTAAAAAATGATTGGAGGTACATTGGAGATGAAGATTTGGATTTCACTCTGGATGCCAAGGGTGGGGTCACAAAGTCGTCTTCATTTTTTATACAGACGCCAGGCTTGCAATCGCAACTTCTCGGAACTTTCCGACTGGCGGAAAACAACCTACGTAGACGCCATGACAACCGCCTTTTCAAAAATGAAATAAATGTTAGAAGACCTCTTATCTGTAGAGTAAAGAGTTTAACTTTATTAAATTCAATGCTACTACTTAAAATATACTATAGAGGAGACTAATAACTCCAGCTATCCAATATACGAATAAACAGGAAATGTATAAATTTTTAACATAGTATTACAATGATGTTTAAATATTCGAGGTTGTTTTTCTGACATCTGTCGGAAAGACCCGAGATGATGCGATTGGCCAGGCTTGCCGAACTCACCCGATACTTTTTATTTGCAGCACATTTATATATTGGAATATGATTGTGGATGTCAGAAATTCGATACTTAAAAATTCTAAAGAACTTTTGGACAATTTGAAATCACAAGACTTTGCAAAAATCAACAGCTTAAAAACTTACGACTTTTCAACTTTATACACAACAATTCCCCACGACAAATTAAAATCCAGGCTTTTTGATATCATTGACAGCTGCTTCTTCAACAAAAATGGAACTCGTAAATTTACTTACCTCGTCATTGGTCATTTGAAAAATTATTTTGTTAAAACAGATTCTGATTGCACACATAAGTACTCTGAAGTTGACATCAAGAAGATGCTTGAGTTTCTGATTGACAATATCTATGTGGTTTTTGGAGACCAGGTATTCCAACAATCTATTGGAATTCCCATGGGTACAAATTGCGCTCCGTTATTAGCAGACTTATTTTTATATTCATATGAAGCAGAATTTATGCAAAATCTTTTGCGTGAAAAGAAGAAAACACTTGCTGTGGCCTTCAACTCGACATTTAGATATATCGACGACGTATTGTCAATTAATAATGATAATTTCCATTCCTACGTCGACACGATATATCCTGGTGAGCTTGAGATAAAAGATACCACAGAGTCCGACACTTCTGCTTCATACTTGGATATTTTACTTGAAAAAGACACTAATGGTAATCTAACAACCAAGCTATATGATAAACGTGATGACTTTAACTTTTCTATCGTCAACTTCCCTTACTTATGCAGCAATATACCTTCATCACCTGCATACGGAGTATTTATATCTCAGTTGATTCGATACGCAAGAGCATGCTCTACGTATGAACAATTTCTTAAACGAGGTAAATTATTGACAAGCAAGTTGATGAAACAAGAATATCAACAGTCTCGTTTAAAGTCATCATTTCGTAAATTCTATGGTCGATACAATGACCTTGTCAGCAAATACAATTTATCATTGAATGAAATGCTGACTGACGTTTTTCATACCAATTGTTAGTCCATTATTTATACACTGAATTGACCACGGATTTTTTCCGTTATTTCCTGATTATGACAACGAGCACACGGCGGGTGTGACCGGTCGGCAGGGGATGCTCACTCCTCCATGGCACCTGATCCCACCTCTGATGTTTCGGAGGTCCGTGTTTGCTCTGCTCTTATTTTGTATATTGTTCAATGGACATTGAGATTGAATACTGTTCGTTATTGCCATATCCTTCTTCCACAGAAGCATGATTTTAACAAATTCATCTTTTGGGATATGGGGTAATTTTGATTTTCATACTGATTAAAAATTTAAGATCAAGAAATGTTTTTACATACGTCTGGTTCCCAGAACTCTTATTTTTTCCGTATTACCTCGTAAATATTTAGAATGTTATAAGGAGAATTTTCATTTCCACCTTAACAGTCTAATAATTATAAAATCATGGCTTCCACCCCCATTATTCAAGTAAGAGGTTAAGAATAGTCACTGAAAACACTAGCTTTCGGGTATATATTGCCATTACGCCAATAATAAATTCATATTGAATTTTTTTCCATACTGTCTATAGAGTTAAAATATTGCATTGTTTAATAAATTACATTTTCTATTCTCTTAAAGTTACCTCACCTCCACAAGATGTGATAATAAGATTTGTAATGCATGTAATTGTCAGTTGAAGAATTCCTATGAAAGCTTTTTAATATGGAGGAGATTTGACACATATAGGAATATTCAAACTTAACTGGAGAAGTTTTGTCCTCAACAATATTTGATATCATGCCATGGTTTCCTTAACTGTAGTAAAAATTTGGAAAACCATTAAAGTAAGACGACACGTTCTGCAAAATTGTATTTTTTCCCTCAGCTATTGTTCTTTGAGGTAATACCACACTGAAAGTCGAACTTTTACAAAAGAGCAGCAGAGATTGATTATGTGTAGGAAAAATGAAACTGAGTTCAAAAGTGCTTTCATCCGAGTTTTATATGTTCCGTATGTCTGTATCGAGATTTTTCGTACACTTTCCGTTGGTCAAATAACCTAGACAAATGGGGAAACTTGTCCGGAAATCATGAAGTAAAAAAGATTATTTAAACAATTAATTTGATACCATGGACATTTTCATGCTAGGATGTCCTTAATTAAAGAATTAATCAACTTAACAAGTACATAACGATTGCTTATACATTATCTTAAGCAAAATTACAGTGAGAGTTAGGGTTGAGGTAAATGCGTTTTTTTTTAAGTTTTCTAATTTTTTCTTCAAAAAACCTTTGATTTGTATTTAATTGTAACGCTTTATTTTTTATATATTTATCCATGTACATTTATTCTGTATTTCAAACATATAAAATTATAAATTAATTTTAATTTGAGAGTGTATGCATTGTAGGTGAACGAAGACTATTCCTTTCAAAATAATTACAGAGAATATTGGAATCATAAACAATATTTAATGTTACGGATTCTATCATAACAAATATGTTATCTGTAATTGTAACCACAAGTGTCATATCTGCTGGTGTTGTATTCATCTACATGTATACAATCACGGGTCTTTATGAATATGTTGGATAGGTAATATTACCTGTTTTTAGACTAGCTACAATAATAACTGCTGCAACTTGCTGGATTATTTTATGGATTTTAGTCAGAACTAGATATAGCACCTATATAGCCACTACCTCAAGCTCTTCTTCCGTATTTAACTTAGTGTTCGTTTTACTGTGGATCTTTGGTCTTGGATCAACAATTTATTCCATTCTCAGTGCGATTGCTGACTATCAGTGTGCATGTTCTTTGCAAGACACATTTGAACTTAGACAGACCTACATTGCAGATGGAGTATGTCGAATTGGACAACCCCTCTTTGTACTAATCCAAACAGTTGTTTTATCTAGAATATCTAGATTTCGCCTCACCTCGAACAAAAGTGTTCACTGCTTTCTGATTTTTATTTTCTTAACAAATACCGGAGCATGGGTGTATAATATAACACTTTTAAATCGCGAAATACCCATTTTCTCTTTTTGGAATACAGATATTGCAACAAAGGTGAGACTTCCTTTGCATCCCTTTCTAGTCCCACTGGAACAGTAATACAACTTCCTCTCGATATGTATAATTCTTAGCATATTTCTTCGCAGCATTTCGACGAACACATTAAGATCTGAACAGGATGAAATGGTTTCGCTTGTTTCATCCAATCATGTTTTCCACGAAGGCAAAACACGGAGGAGAATTTCCAAAAGAGAATTCCTATATATGATTGTTTCCGTACTTTTTTTTATACCCTCAATGGGTATTTCAGTTTCTCGAAGAATTTTCTCGTTCAGAAATTTTAACAAATGAATGGCAATTAACAGTCATTTTCCCGAGTATTATTATTATCATGTCTATTTTTCGAGGATTTAACATTGTACATAAACTGCATACGAAGTTACTTAACAATGACATTCTACGTGATTACTTTTTGGATAACGATACTATTTACATAGTTTGTGCGTTTGGAAATTTCGTTTTTTACGCTTTGGGAGTGGGTTTCGCATACCACCGAATGGAGAAATGGACGATAATACTAGGTTATGCCTTGTGGTTGATTGAGACATTCTACCAAACAATCTTCATTCTTTACTTGAAAAGATTCGGGGGACAGTGTTATAAAAGACTACCATTTATCATTAGCCTCTTGTTATATTCCAACATGTTAATTTGGATATATTTTCAGTTCTGGATTTTTTACATATCATATAGTAATACAGATGATGTATTTGGTCCCTTGCACCCAGATGCAAAGCAAGTGTTATATACATTTTTATGTTTTTATAGATTTCAATCTTTTGAGTCTTTGTTTAGAATTTACAGATCAGATTAAAACTAATTTTCTTTCAAAAACCTTAAAGACATTCTCGTTTTGCACATGCATATTTCAAAGATGTTGGTAATTTCTACTGAAGTACTCTTGAATACAAAGTAGAATATATCAGAGAGAGAGAGAGAGAGAGAGAGAGAGAGAGAGAGAGAGAGAGAGAGAGAGAGAGAGAGAGAGAGAGAGAGAGAGAGAGAGAGAGAGAGAGAGAGAGAGAGAGAGA
>PRKT01000058.1:1133928-1151501 GCA_003671525.1 Saccostrea glomerata | reverse complement strand
GATGTGTTTGTGAAACACTGGTGCCCCATATGGCAACATAGCGAAAATCAAACTTTTCTTAAATGCAAAGTCACTGGAAATACAATACTGAAATATGAAAGAAGACCAATGTTAAAGTTGTTTCAATCTTTTGAGTCTTTGTTTAGAATTTACAGATCAGATTAAAACTAATTTTCTTTCAAAAACCTTAAAGACATTCTCGTTTTGCACATGCATATTTCAAAGATGTTGGTAATTTCTACTGAAGTACTCTTGAATACAAAGTAGAATATATCAGAGAGAGAGAGAGAGAGAGAGAGAGAGAGAGAGAGAGAGAGAGAGAGAGAGAGAGAGAGAGAGAGAGAGAGAGAGAGAGAGAGAGAGAGAGAGAGAGAGAGAGAGAAAGAGAGAGAAAGAGAGAGAGAGAGAGAGAGAACCGTAACCTGTATATTGTCTTAAATTAAAAAAAAAATATTAGTTTCATTCTATTTCCTAATACTGTATAAATGGAATTTTCTAGCGGGACGCAAATTTAGCGATTTTAACTTAAAATTGGTAATTCATTTTAAGCAAGAATTATTTTTTAACCATTTTTAAAAAAGCTCACTAAAGAATCTATTACAAATAAATCGATATTAATAATTAGCAATATTAATTTTAAGCGATCTTGGCACCCTCGCTAATAATGCCAAAATTAAATCCTAAAAATTCTATTCATACGTTATCAATTTAATGTCTTCAAAAAACCAGATGTGTTTGTGAAACACTGGTGCCCCATATGGCAACATAGCGAAAATCAAACTTTTCTTAAATGCAAAGTCACTGGAAATACAATACTGAAATATGAAAGAAGACCAATGTTAAAGTTGTTTATCAGTACTAAAATCTCCAAGGTCAAAAGATCAAGGTAATTGGTATCCAATGAAAGGTCTTGCCACAAAAAAAAACACATTGGAAAATAAAAGCCTTAGCCCTTACCGTTCAGAAGTTATGGTCAAGGTTAATATTTTTAAGAGTAGGGCAAACTCCAAGATCAAGGTGAAAGGTCTTGCAATCAAATGAAAGGTCTTGTCATAAGAATTAAATATGTAAAGTATGAAAGCACTGGCCCTAACCCTTTACAGGTTATATTTGAAGAATGCTTGTTAAAAGTAGGTCAAAAGTAGGTCAAATTCCAAGGTCAAAGTTCTTGATATCCAATGAAAGGTCCTCTTTCAATGATTACATGTGAAATATAAAAGCCCTATCCCTAACTGCTCAAAAGTTATGGCTAAGGTTAAAGTTTTTTCTTAAGAACAAAAATCGCCAAGGTCAAGGTCAAAAGGTCAAGGTTGTTGGTATCCAATGAAAGGTCTTGCAACAAAAAATACATACGTGAAGTATAAATATCCTGGTATATACTGTTCAAAAGAAATGATCAAAGTAAAAGGTTGGAGTTTTTGTGTAAAAGTGGGTCAAACTCTAAGATCAATGTCAAAAGGTCAAATTTGGTGGTATACAAAAGAAAGGTCTTCTCATAAGAAATACACATGTGAAATATGAAAGTTCAAGATGTGTCAATTAAGCTTGCCAAAAAAATTGAAGTTTGAATAAATTTTAAATGAAATCAGATTTTTAAGGTTCATAAACCCTCTGCTCACTCATATGAAATTTTTCTTGAACTTTTATGATTTTCCAAAGAAAATGTATATGCTGAATGAAATACAAACAATTATAGCATGGCTTGCGGGGCAAAATTTGACAAAAAGTCTTTGACGTCACATGACATCGTACACTTGTACGTTTTGCTGCATTTCAATAACAAAGTCTATAGAAAGAGCTTATTTTATAACATATATACATATAGGAAATGAATAAAATATTTTTGAGTTTCAGTGGGATATGACATGAAATTGATATATAGATGATCAATCTAGAACCCTGCTCTTCCCGATATATAAACTGTGAGGCTTACCACTTATATATGTTTTTATCAAAATTCATCAAGTCGTAAATCCGACGATTATTTGTACCAAAATCTAAGGTAAAAAAGTGTCGTGAACGAGATTGGAACCGAGTTCCTTCCGAATAAAGCTAGAGCCTTACCATTTGGCTATAGAGACCGTTAATTAAAAAATCGTATCAACATTCTATGAAGATTTAAAATAATTTTTCAATGTGTTAAATTGACTTTTAGCTTATTTTGAATTTCATATACACTGATTAATATGAAACTTCCAGGGAAGATACAATGTATTACCGTCTAAATAATACTTTTCAATTTTTGGTACATCCAATCATTACTGTAGATTCCTTATTTTTCGCGAGTACTTTTATTGCGAACTGGGTCTTAAACGTCAAATCGCGAGAATTATAATTCGCGAATGAACGATTGATCATTAGAATTTAAATAGATTTCAGCACCATAGAAATAAAAGCGAGTAATTTTTTTTCGCGAGTGACGCTTCTCGCGAAATTACGCGGAAATCAATTCCTCGCGTATCTACAGTACTTATTGCTCTTTTAATGAGATTTTGGACGTCTTTCGACCGACAGAGATCTCAGGAGCGATATACTTATGTTATTTATATGAAAATTGGAGAACTCAAAGTTAAAATTATAGAGTTGACTGTATTTTTCAAGCTCGGAAAGTATGTGAGGACAAATTAGATTTTATTTCAATGAATTTTGCTCCAATTTGTTTTATAACTATTCAACTAATAAAAATTTTGTTAAAACATATCAACAAATGTGTTCAGAGTTTAAATCTTGCATTGTTTAATTGATTATATTTTCTATTTTCTCATAGTAACGTCCTCGAGATGTGATATTAAGATTTGTAAGCATGTTGTTTTCAATTAAAGTCTTATAAAAGCATTTTTATGTTAAGGAGATTTGACAGATACAAAAGAATTCAAGACTTAACCTTAAGACATTTTGTATTCAACAATATGGTTTCATTTAGGTCTCACACAAGGAAATAATTTAACTATATGTTACTATACAGCTTTAATTAATTTTATTAATTAACTAGACTATCAGCAGATAATTCATGAAATAGAAAATAAAAATTAATGCTGAGACAAAAATTTGAGATCAGAAAAAATATGCCCTGTGCGGCTTTTAAGAAAGAAATTTAAAAGTAAATATACCTACCCCGAAGTACACGTGGGTTTCACATGATGACACCATCAAGGAAGTTGCTTCATGCTGTTATAACTTTACGTTTAAACTGTGATACAATGTACTGTATTTGGAAACAAGATATTTTCTGTAGCAAGATTCCAATGATGTTCAAAAACTGAAGTGTTAGAGTTCAAACGATCTTCTCATTTTGAAGGCCGTATAAATATGAATCGTTGGAAATCCAGAATCTTAGTAAAGCCAGAAGAATTCTAAGATCTAGATTCAAACGCCAACAATGATTGTTTGTCTTAGAAACTTGACAAAACAAACAAATCATTTTTTGATATCTCTGACATTACTGATGGTCTAACTTCAGATAATGGCTGCTTATAATTTGAAATACTAGAGGTAATATGAGCACTGAACTAAAAAAAATGACACCTCACGCCTCCCATATGATTATGATGGCAAATCCATTCTTTGCATGGTTTGAGAGACCAGATAAACACGTAAAATTGGAGGTGCACAACGGCATTATGTAATATAGAAACTGTGAAAGTATCTTTCAATTTTATTAAGTGGTATAGGAGAGTTGCGGAAAAGAGATAGGTACCCCTACATACCGGTATTATAGAAAGAATGACTGTCAGTGTTTTGCTATGGGAAATCCAAAATATTTGACCGATCAAAAAATAAAACAAAAGGTGCACACAATGGCACTTTGTAGCACACATTCTGTGAAAGGTTTGTTAAATTCCACTCATTGGTATAAGAGAAGTTGTGGATAACAGGTGAATACCCAAAAGCTTCACGGACGGACGAACATACAGACAGAAGGACAGACGGACGAACATCCCCATCACTATATTTCCCTGCTTTTAAAGTGGGGGTTAAATGAGCGGGTAATTCCGATAAAAATCTAATGCTCAAACAAATGAGAAAATCATAAACAAAAAAATATTGCTGTGTAAGTATGGAACGACTCGAGGAATGTATCGAAATTTTAAAATTGTTAGAAAGATGAATGCTCATATGCATCTTGATATTATGTTTTTTTGGTATATGTCACTATTTGCTAATGCTAACTAAAGCAAGCATAAAATGGAACATCCGATTTTGTGTCTTATCTTCAAGGAAATTCTTCTCAAACGTTAATAAATTTTGTAGTAAATTACGTAAACCGAAAGGGAATCAGCTTTGTTTCAATTAACGTTTGAGAAGAACTTGAGAGAAAATTGTGAAGTACATAAGGTGAAGTACATAAGGTACCTGTGATCCATTAATTACGGCTACCATTATACCTACTGAAGCAAAATATAATAATTTAATTTTTTTTAGATCTCCTGTCAAACTACTTTTGAACTTCCGCGAATTTTTACGTATTATCATGATAAATGCCTCTACAATATCGGAGGGTATTTAAGGTACCTGGAGCGAATTTCGGTATACATGTACCCGAATGTTTATCAGAAAGTTACTACAAACTCTAACAAGTATGCACTCCTGAAAGTTTACGATGTCCAGAGGTACACGTTTCTGTTTGATATGTCCTGGTATTAAAGATGAAACAGCTCTCAATCTAAAAAATCTCTCAAACAATAAAATAGAGAACAGCTAGGGTAATAGCGAGGACTCTTGGAAACACCGAAGGTGGGGTCAGGTGCCTGTCGCAAACGAGGCAGATTTTTCAGAGTTCAGTATCCTACTTTGTTTTATATTTACATATGCATGAAACGGTGTAAGAAAACAATCAGTAAAAATGACATATCAGAAGACAGAAGACTTTCAGTTTTATAAGATTAAAATTATACAATTAAGGTTCATTGATACTCTGATAAGAAAGATAACTCTTAATGACAAAAATGTCTTTTAATTCTTTATAGATTTATCAATTTGAATATTGTGATTTATTTTGTTCTGCAAACTATGATGCATTTATTAGATTACGATTACAACATTTCTTTTGGAAAATCATAAAGATTAAAACAATATTTTATATGAAAGAGCAGAAGGTTTAGGAACCTCAAGGGTATTTTACTTACTATAAGAAGATACTCAACGTAAGAGGGTAAAATTGGTAAATTGTTCAAACTTGTTTTCTTGCTTTTGCGTAAGTTTGTGAGTCTAACTATATTTCATGCACCTTAATTTGGCAATTTCAATAAAGAGACCGCTAATTAGGACAAATGGAAAACAGATAATGTTATGACCAGAAAATTCCAATGTCTTTTGGATGAAAATAAAATTTATTTCCTTCTTGAGACAGGTTTTTTAAAAGGTATTCTAAATCGTGGCACTAGTGAAACAAATATTCTGTCTAATTTGCTAAGTAAATTCCATCCGTACCTAAACAGAATCATTAATTCTCTAAATGCATTTTTGGCTTTTTCTGCTTGTATTGACGTGTATGATTCAAGGTTAATCCACTCCTGAGGCATTAAACAACCATTAAGTTAATCAATTTTAGTGAGCAACCGGTTGTTCCAATAATTCTAGATATTGGGCGCATTTTAAATTTTTTGGATGAATGGTTGCACGGAATCAAGAAGGTTTCTTGCATTTTATTATAATTTTTTATTCATCCGCTTTCAATATAGTTTACTCTAAACTTAAAGTTTAAAAAACAATAAACCCTTTATCAACTTCATAACTGTCTGACAATATGGTTCATAAATCATGTATGTACATCGTCAGGATTCAAACCCGTGAGTGTACCAAAGTGTTTCTACATGTACACTGTACTTGTCTTGATATTTTTGTTCTGATTTGAAATACTAGTAAATGATACATTGGCTTACTGGAGGCATCCATTTTAAGACATTTAATGTTCAATTTTGCTTCAAAGACTATCCCATAAGTTTCAGTTTTGGTAAGGTGCCATTGATACTCTAAAGCAAGGGAACAAGGCTTCATTCCATATAGACTCCTACTTAGTTATGTGAACGCATCGTTTGTAATATGTTAAGTTAGATGTAAGATTCGGCTGTTGGAGGTACATTTGAGGAATTTTTTTCATAGAATTTTTATCATGAAAGTTTGTTGTAAAATATGTGGTTAATAACCAGTTGATTTCTTCGGAGAGAAACTTGAATCCAGCACTCCAATATTATATTTCAACAATGACTGATTTAAATATTTGACATGAAGAGCAATTAGAATTAACAACGGATGGAATCATATGGAAAAACGATTCAGTATTCCATTTGTGTTATGTTTACGTTTTAGCAGTGACATTTGGAAACAAAATATTTTCTGTATCAAGATTCCAATGAAATCCCAATACTTTGTTTGGTGTCCAAAAACATCTTCTCATTTTGAAAGCCATATTAATATGCATCGTTGGAAATTTAGAATCTTCCTAAATTCAGAAGAATTCTAAATTCTTGATCAACGCCATCAATGATTGTTTGTCTGGGAAACCTGACAAAACCAAAAAAATCTCTCTTTGATATCTCTGACACTATTGATGGACGTAACTTCAGATAATGGTTGCGTATAATATGAAAAACTAGAGTATTCGTAACACTGAGGTCACTAATTGATCAGGTCTCGTATGATTTCACATGTTTCGCCATAGGAAATCAGAATAAGGTGTCAAATCAAAAAGTAAAATTTAAAGTGAACAATGGCACTTTGTAATAAAGAATCTGCACAAGTACTATTTTTTATTCAGACGTATCGGAGAAAATGCGGATAAGAGATGGGTACCCATAAATTCTATAGAAAGAATGGGAGTGTCAAAGTTTTGCTATGGAAAACCGAAATTTCTGTCCAGTCAATATTAAAGTACATGTAAGCACAATGGCTTCTTTGTAAAAAATGTTCTGTGAAAGTCTCATTAAATTTCATTCAGTGGTGTAAGAGGAGTTGAGGATAAGACACGGGTACCCCAAACCTTAACGGACGGACAGACGGACGGACATCAACATCACTATAAAATACCTCCTGCTTTTCAAGCGGGGTTTAATGAGTAGGTAATTCTCAACAAATCTTTACTTAATCACCTCAGTTGGAAGAGCACTCTCTTTGTGATTGGTTCCTTACGCAAAGCGCCTGGAACTCTTAAGTGAAAAGTTACGGTTTTTTTTAGACGCAAGACTTTAATGCCAAGGTCCAGAGTCACGACAAGGCTTAGTATGGTAAATGACCCTCAATGCTCAATGACCCTGAGTAAAGGTCCAAATTTGAATCCCTTCAGGGTATTGAAAAACCCAGGGTAAATATACCCATCCTCCTCATTGAACCTGGATATATACTTTCTGTAGAAAGTTCCTGTATATTTCTGTTATCGTTGTCCTCACGTTCAAATGTCCGTCCATCTAACAAACTTCCTTCTTCCTCAAACTACAGTCACGTTAGAGCAGTAGACACCTCATATTTTGAAGAAAAAAAATTATTGCACCTTGAACATATGCAGAAAGATTTCAATCTCACCTGGGTGCAAAGGGGGGGGGTGATGTTTTTTCTACAAACACCTGGTTTGCTGAGCTCCTCTGATAAACTTGTTTTCCTTTGATCAGTAAGGCTTAAGGATTTTAATTGTTTTTTCCTGGGGACTAAATGAATGTTTAAAAGTTATTTCTTTTTACAACAAACCTCTAACAATTTTTAAAATACGATGAAATTAGTTTTCAGAATTTCAATTTTCATCCTGATTGGTTATTTGAAGTCAAAAAATTATTTTCTACAAACGCTTGGTTACCGAAACTATTATTCATCCAAAATATCCCGTAAGTATTTAGCATGTAATAAGGAGACTCTTGTAGATGCGCAATAAAATACTAGAACTTTTATTTTCACCCTAACAGTCAAATAGGGCTAATAAGCCTTTCTTTCTGAAAAACCTAGTACCACGAAATCCTCTTACAGTAACCCATTCATATTTTTGAACATGATTGGGAGTGCCCTGTTGATATGAATTAAAGTTTAATTTTAAAACAAATCTTCTCCTTATGTCCCTGATTTATACATAATAATAAAATAGCACAGTGATATTTTGGTATGTCTTGGTCTCCTGTGGTTTGCTTATATGTTTTGAAATTTTTGAAATTTTTTTTTCATGAGGACGATTCCGGCCAAAACAACTTTGTAAGTTATAGTATATAATAATTATAAAATTGTGGCTTCCTGTCCCATTACACTAATAAGAGATTCGGGATACTAAGAGGAAAACACCAGCGTGCGGGTATTCATCTAATCTAATTCACACTGTAATTTCATAGTTTAATTTATTACATTTTCTATTTTCTCAAAATTACATTACCTCCATGAGATTTGATGCTTAGATTTAATTTGTAATGCATGTACATGTATTTATCAGTTAAAGTAACCTTATGGAAGCCTTTTCATTTCAAGGAGATTGAATAGATAAAAAATATTCAAAACTTTCAAACTTGAGGAACTTTTGCCTTCAATAATATGGTTTCCTTAACTGTAAAATTTGAAACCAATTGATTAAGACGACACGTTCCGCAATATTGTATTTCTTTCCTCATTTCTTTTCTTTGAGATTTTGCCACATTGGCAGTCTCACTTTTACAAAAGCACAAAACAGAGTGATGGGGCAAGTGATTTCAAAAGTACATTCATCTGAGTTTTATGGTCTGTGGATCTGCACCGGGTTTGATTTCTAAATAATTTTCTTTGGTATGTGTATAAAATAGACAAAGGGGGAAACTGTAATTGTGCAGAAATCATGGAGTAAAAACATTATTATTTAAATAATGAAATTTGATACTATGCTTTGATTTCCTGAATTAAAGACTTAATCATCCTTCATACACTATTATTATTATCTTTCAAGGATTTCACACTGTACATAAACTGAATACGACGCTTCTTAGCAATTACAATCTGTGTGATTACTTTTTGGATAAAGATGTTATTTACCTAGTTTGTGCTTCTGGAAATTTCGTTTATTACGCTTTGGGAGCGGATTTTTCATACCATCGAATGGAAAAATAAACGAGAGTACTTGAATATATTTTGTGGCTGATAGAGACATATTACCAAACAATCTTCATTCTTTTCTTGAAAAGATTCGGGATCAGTGTTATGTAAGACTACCATTTGTCATTACCCTCTTACTCTATTACAACATGTTAGTTTGCGTAAATTTTCAGTTGTGGATTTTTTACAAATCATATAGACATAATGATAAGTATAGAGTACTGGGTCCTATACACCCAGATGCGAAGCAGGTGTTATATACATTTTTATGTTTTTATAGATTTCAATCGTTCATGTCTTTGTATAGAATTCATAGATCAGATTGAAATATTTTTCTCATATTTCTCATTTTTTGTAGTAAAATGTTTCACTTATGAAAAGTTTACATTAGATTCTTGCAGCTATAGTCTATTACCCACGTGTGGTAGTCAGTGATGCGTGCAAAGTTTAGCAAATTGTACACGAGTTCTGTTTTTGTTACTGTTTGCGTTTCACCGCGTGTGTTCATTTCGTTAAACTTTGCGCACATCTGATTCACTGCGTAGCATTGTTAAGGCTTGAAAAAGGGGGCGGGGCCTAATTTATACGGGAAAAGTTTACTGTGACGTCACATAATTATATCACTTTTATGCATTTCTCATAATACCTGAAAATGAATGTATCAGCATAATAAACAACAATAAAACTTATCAATGCATTAAAAAAACTTGCTAGTTATTTCCAATGTTGCTGGTTATAAGCAAAGCACTGATAGCGATGAACTTGTAAACATGACGTCATTTTGGTAAAATTGACGTATTTCATGTACTGTGAGAGGCAGATTGAGGAATTTTTTTAACAATGAAAAATGCTTTTTATTATCAAGCAAAATATTATTTACAGGTTTCAAATAGTCGATTAATACCAATGTATATCATTTGTTTAGTGCGATTATTCATTAACTATCAAGAGAATGTCTTTTATTAATCATGTCGTGTTTTTATGTACAGGTTACGTACATTTTACAATGAGATGCCTCGTAAAATCGTACTTTCGCAAGGGCATACACTAAATAGATCTTAACCATTTTTTGAATATAAATAAAGGATATGTTCCTTAACTTGAAAAGTGCTGCTGCTTTCTTTAAATCGAGGACGTGATTTTATATATACACAAAATATTTGGTAAAAGTCAAACACATTTCGACATTGGCCTATTTACTTGAAAATTTAACTATCAAAACGCGAATTCTATTCAAAGCAGCAGCACTTTTAGAAACTACAAAGTATGCAGAAACAATTAATAGATTGAATTTTTAATTTCAACTAGGGAATGCCCTTGCGATATTGAAATTTGTTAATGACCTACATTCACTACACGAACTATGCATTCATCACGTGACTGTCCATCGATGGGACTAAACTTTATTTTGAACTCAGTCTCATTTTACCCAATCAATCTCTTTTGCTCTTTTGTAAGAGTGAGACTGCCAATGTGTCAATAATATCTTAAAGAAGAAAACAATGAGGAAAGAAATACAATATTGCGGAACGTGTCGTCTTACTTTATTGGTTTTCCATTTTCTACAGTTAACAAAAGCATATTGTTGAAGACAAAATCCTCCAGTTAGGTCTTAAATATTTTTGTATCTCTCCAATTTCCTTCACATAAAAATGCTTTAATAAGGCTACTTTAAACTGATATCTACATGCATTATAAATCTTATCATCACATATCGTGGAGGTGATGTAACTTTGTGACGTGACATCTCGTTCGTCGTCAGTACTTCCTGTTGTTACAGGATGCAAATGTAAAAAAGACGTATTTTCTAACTTTTTTGTTTTTCAATATTTTTGAATTATTTTCGCATGGTAAATAGAAACCCTTGTAATGATGCTTGATATAGAATTTGTTTGAAAATTGATAAATCCAAACTCTAGATATTAACATTGAAAAATCTGAAGCGAGTCCTAAATGGCGGCTGCCTCCGTAGACTTCGCCATTTCGCAATAGGGGTTTATAGATGCAGCCGAGCGTTTGCTTGAATGAAAATAATGTATGGATAAATGAAATGTAAGAAATACTTGGATTGACACGTCGTAGTTACGTTAAAAATCCGTGTTAAACTCAGTTTTAATCCAGAGTGTTCTCAAACGTAATCTATAATTGGTTTTAGCCGGTTCTCAAAGTAAAAAAAAAAAGATGTGACTACATGTACAAATGAAATACGATATCTACAACCTTTTGTTTTGCATAATAGAAAAACAGATCTGAAATCATGGTTATAAGTAATAGTTTTTCAAGAAATAATATATATAGTAAGTGCAAAACGTGACCTCTGGGATTTTTCCCATGCACACTTGTGTCATATTAAGCTTATAGAAAAGACAAAGATCGCTTAATAAAGTTTATACAAGTATTTTTTTCTCAAAAATCTAATGCAACCTAATGAACATATTAAATGGTGTCTGATTCCTTGACCGTCGTAGGGCGAGGTATGTTTTTTTGGCGAAACATTCCAACCTTTTCATGAAAGTGTAACTAGTCAGATTTCTTTTATTAATTTAATTCAAGCTATCACACCTTTTTGATAGAACATTCCATAGAAAAGGTGCAAAGATTAACTCGTGGCGTTTTGTGCGGCGAAAATATGAATGGTAACCCGCTTTTCATAATTCTAAGGCACATGCACTATTGTAGACATAAGTACAAGTAGATGAAGAAACAGTGGTCCGAAGAGCGCAGAATTTAGCGCTGGATTTAAAACTTTATACAGTACAGAGTGGGTTATACTATGCAATTTTCATAAGTATTAAAGTTCTGTGATAATAAAACAGCTTAATTAAAATAAATTCAATTTTTAAAAAATCCCCCTTTTTTGCACGTCTATTTTCCGTTGATTTCTCATAGTAGGCCTTCACAGTGTTGCGTGTTTTTCACTGACCTTCAAAACATCAGAGATGGGATCAGGTGAGAGTGGGCATCCCCTGCCGACCAGTCACACGCGCCATGTGCTCCTTGTTATGATCGGGAAATAACAGAAAAAATCCGTCGTCTGGGATTTTAGTGTATAAATAATGGACTAACTATTATTATGAAAAACGTCAATCAGCATTTTACTCTATTATAAATTTTATTTACTGGCAAGGTCAATGTATCTACCATAGAACATACGAAATGATTACTTTAATCGAGACTGCTGGATATTCCTGTTACAGTAACTTGTTTGTCAACAATTTACCTAGTTTTAGAAATTGTTCATACGTAGAGCATGCTCTTACGTAACGAATCAACTGAGAGATAATTTTTTAAAATGACAATGTAAATCCATTTTGCAAATAAGTTAATTATAGAAAACGTTTTCCATTGGACTACTGAGTACATGTTAGTGTAGTTGTACAAATAATAAAAGAAATATTTACTCTCTCTTTATTGAACATGCAAAAGATGGTCAATTTACTTGTTTCGTAAGATATTAATAGATCAATTTCATTGTAGATATATAGAGAAAATTTAAAAATGTTTAAATCAGAAATATTGTACATGCATAATGAATTCAATGATACAGCAATATATGCATTATACTTAAAGGAAGAAATGAGACCGCTTATATCTTGAAACTACAAATAATATCCTCAATGTATTCGTTATAAATCTGATATAATTATTTATTAAAGCTCATATTTATCAAAGTTGTATCTATAGGTACAGGTATAGTTGCAAATAACCCCTGCAATTTCTCGATGTGCGTTTTACGAACGTACACAAAACGTTTTGAACTTCCTTTTCTTATTCTTAGAGAAGCTTTGTTTGATTTTATATTGTATCAGATACTCTAAACCTCTTCTAAAACAAATGAGGAAATCCAGGGGGTGGGGGGTCAGAAAGCTACAAACGCCAAATTTTGTGAACTCCTCTGATACTCTTCTAAGTATTGTTCATTTTTATATTGGAATATGAATTTGGGTGAGGGTGTCTTATAGATGTGCAAAAGATGTATCAGAATTTCAATTTTCCACAGAAGCATAATAATCTTTTAGAATATGATGCGTAAATAGGTTTCAGAATGTTGATTTTAGGTCAAAATTTTTTTTCTACATATGCCTGGTTCCCTGAACTCTTTATTTTTTCCATATTACCTCGTAGATATTTGTAATGTAATTGTGGTTTCACCCTATGGAGATTTTGGCCAAAACAACCAACTATGAATGTTGCATTGTTCATTTACATTTTATATTTTTTCTAAGTTAGTCACCACCACAAGATGTGATAATAAGATTTGTAATGCATGTAGTTATCAACTGAAGAAGTCCTATGAAAGTAATTCTATATAAAGTAGATTTGACACATACAGGAATATCCAAAACGTAACTGGAGAAAGCTTTCAAAAAAAAAAAGAAAAAAGAAGAGAACCAATTTAGTCAGACGACACGTTCCGCAATATTGTATTTCTTTCCTCAACTTTTTCTTTGAGGTAATTACACAATGGCAGTCTCACTTTTACAAAAGTGCAAAAAAAATTGATTGGGTAAAATGAGACTGAGCTCAAAAGTGCTTTCATGCTTTCAAGTTTTATGGTCCATGGGTCTGTATCGATATTTTTGATATATGTTGGTGTTATAAAATAAACGAAAGGGAAACTGTAATTGTCCGGAAAATCATGAAGTAAAAAATATTATTTAAATAATAAATTTGATACAACGAACATTTTCATGCTATGATATCCTTGATTAAAAAATTAATCGACCAACAAGTACATAAAGATTGCTCATACATGTATCTTAAACATAATTACATTGACAGTCTTAAGTTAGGGAGGAGGTAAATGCTTTTTTTTAATTTTTCATTTTTCTTTCCAAAAACCTTTGTATTTTATTGTAAAGCTTTTATATTTTATATATTTATCCATGCACATGCCAAAGTTACAAAAATATAAAAAAATAACAAATCAATATTAAATTGAGAGAGTATGCTTTGTAGGTAAACGAAGATTCTGCCTTTCAAAATTATTACAGGGAAAATTGGGATCATAAACAACATTACATGTAACTGATTTTAGAAGGATGTCTTCCATTGTTATAAATATGTTATCTGTAACTTTAACCACAAATGTCATAGCTGCTGGTGTTGTATTCGTCGAATTGTATACAAACACGGGTCTCTATGAATGTGTTGGACATATAATATTACCTGTTTTTAGATAAGCCACAATAACAGCTGCTGCAACTTTCTTGATTATTTTATGGATTTTAGCCAGAACGAGATATAGCACCTATATAGCTTCTACATCAAGCTCTCGTTCCGTCGTTAACTTAGTATTGGTTTTACTGTGGATATTTGGTCTTGGATCAACAATTATATAATAGAATTTTTCAAAATGCTTTGCATTTACAAAATGGATGGAAAATTGTCTTTTTACCTTTCCGATCGCCATAAGATTTTCCTATTTTTTCAAGCGTAAAATTCCTGTAGTGTTCATAGTAACCCATAATGCAATTCTCATTCAGCTGATTTGTCAGTCAAAGTCATGCTGGTGCCTCGTTTGCTAATATGACGCCAAAAAATATAGTATCGGTTCCCATTCAAAAATTTGTCCTGAAAGAAATTTATATTCATGGATGCAGAAAATTGTATCATAAAGAATACTTATTTGAGTTTGAATGAATTCAAAAAAGATCAATTGAAGATCATTTCTACAGAATGATATTATAGGGCGTTGAAATCTGAAACGCAACATAACTTTTCTGTTTACCATGTCTCCACGTGCTACTCACTTTCTAGCCACATTTCCGTGAATAATTTACCCTATCTCGCTGTAGTCTCGCTACCTCTCGCCAGGGCCACTGCCAGAGCTACTCTGAACTCCTCGGATTTTATAATTTGCAGAATACCGAAAAATAAAATGTTCCGAACACATTAGGTGAATAATCGAGCAACAAATTTATAGAATCGAGCTCGTACCCTGTTTACAGAAACAGTTTAACTTTCACAGATATGTTCAATTTGCTAAACTTTGCATACATCACTGAGCACTGACTGACACACGTGGGTATTAGACTATAGCTGTAAAAATCTGATGTTAATTTTTCATAAGTCAAAGATTTTATTACTATACAATTGCTGATTTAAAAAATGTATCTACAAAACACACACACACAAACACACACACACACCCTCACACACCCTCTCTCTCACACTCACACACACACACACACTTACACACAAAAGGAATATTCTTTGAAAACCGGTCTATTCTTAAGAGAAAAAATTGATTGATTGTATAATTTTTAACGCCTCTCTCGAGATTTTTTTTTCACTCACCACTTGCCGGTGGAGAGCTGCAAATTTTGTCCTTTACCCGGCACTCAGGGCCATTGAGCTGGGAAGGATCTTTTTCTTGCCAGCACCTATTGCGACAAAGTTTATACTGTCTCATCCGAAGGACCAGTCTCCGCGTCCCACAGTAGTATTCTAACCCGCGACGTAAGGATAAACTCCTTACTTTGCAATTCTAGAGCAGACACCCTAACCAATGCGCAACCCAGGACACTCAAGAGAAAAGATAAAAATAACAAATTTTTTTTAAGAATCTATTTTAAAAAAAACAACATTACATTGATCTGGGGAAATTTAATGAATATAATTATATAATTTTTTTTATTCTAAAGCAGTATACATGTTCCAGTAAACTCTCTCTCTCTCTCTCTCTCTCTCTCTCTCTCTCTCGTATACTTAAGTTTACTTGATATTGTGCACATGTGTAGTATGTGTACCTCAATATCTTTTAAAAGCCTGCATGATGGATGCCATGCATAAATCATCAAAGACCTTTGAAAATCTATTTCAATTTAGTTTTTCTTAATCAGTTATACCCGGTATAATGTACATTTTGTAATATGTGACATTTTCAATTTAATAGAGAAAATTTTATACAATCTTAACAAAACGTTTTTTATTTATGTAGAATTAATTATTTGGTATTAGAATTGTTAATGGGTGTCACTGATATACATTGTATTCTTTGTATTCAAGGGAACTTGACTAGAAATTCCCAAACATTTTTGAAATGTGTATGAGTAAAACAAGAATTTCTTCCTTGCGTTTTGGGAGAGAAAAAACATTTTAACCTGATCTGTAAATTCTATACAAAGACATGAAAGATTGGAATCTATAAAAGCATAAAAATGTATATAACACCTGCTTCGCATCTGGATGTAAAGGACCCAGTACTCTATACTTATCACTATATGATATGTAAAAAATCCAGAACTGAAAATATACCCAAATTATCATGTTGGAATACAGCAAGAGGCTAATGACAAATGATAATCTTATATAACACTGACCCCCGAATCTTTTCAAGTAAAGAATGAAAATTGTTTGGTAGTATGTCTCTATCAGCCACAAAACATATTCGAGTACTCTCGTCCATTTTTCCATTCGATGGTATGCAAAACCCGCTCCCAACGCGTAATAAACGAAATTTCCAGAAGCACAAACTAGGTAAATCGCATCGTTATCCAAAAAGAAATCACGCAGAATGTCATTGCTAAGAAACTTCGTATTCAGTTTGTGTACAGTGTGAAATCCTCGAAAGATAGAGACAATCATAATAATACTCGGGAAAATGACTGCCAATTTCCATTCATTCGTTAAAATTTCTGATTCAGAAATTCTTTGTGAAACTGATACAACCATGCAGGGTACAAAACAGAGTATGGAAATAATCATGTATGAGAATTCTTTTTTGGAAATTCTCCTTAGTTTTTTGCCTTCGTGGAAAACTTGATTCGATGAAAAGAGCGAAGCACTTTCGTCCTGCGCTGAACTTAATGTGTTCGTCGAATAGCTGCGAAGAAATATGCTAAGAATTACACAGATGGAGAGGAAGTTGTATTCTTGTTCCAGTGGTACAAGATAGGGACGAAAAGGAAGTATCACTTTTGTTGCAATATCTGTATTCCAATAACAGAAAAGAGGATGGTTTTGAAAAGGTTTTTTGCGATTTAAAAGTGATATATTAAACACCCATGCTCCCGTATTTGTTAATAAAGTGAATATAAGAAAGCAGTGGACAATTCTGTTCAATGTGAGGCGAAATCTGGAAATTCTAGATAATACAATAGTTTGGATAAGTACAAAGAATGGTCGTCCAATTCGACATAAACCATTAGTAATGTAGGTTTGTCTAACAGATGTGCTGGAATTTTGCAAAGCACACTGAATATCCGCAATTACAATGAGAATGGAATAAATTGTTGATCCAAGAGCAAATATCCACAGTAAAACCAATACTAAGTTAATGGCGGATTGAGAACTGGAGGTAGAAGCTATATAGATGCCAGATCTTGTTCTGACAGGCACGTAGTATCCGGGGGGGCCAGGGGGGGCCTGGCCCCCCCCACTTTTTTCCCCAATATGACCTTTTCTATAGAAAATGTCTATTGAAAAGGTGGTCGGCCCCCCCACTTTTTATCACAGTATATACATAGCAAGGAAATATAGGAAAAAATTGGAAGTGAAAGGAAGTTTGCCTTGAAAAAAGTTGGCCACTACCCCCC
>PRKT01000058.1:1117491-1133172 GCA_003671525.1 Saccostrea glomerata | reverse complement strand
CGACCGGTCACATCCGCCGTGTGCTCCTTGATTTGATCGGGAAATAACGGAAAAGGCAATAAGGTCATCTGAAAGTACAAAGTGAGACCTTTTTGTTTTCATTAGCTGGGATTGAATGTGTTGCTGGTAATCCTTCCTAATACTTTCATAAAATCTGCTTCATGTTTGTCATCAATTAAAGCGCATCGGTACAATGCATATGGTTTGACAGCCATCAGTAAGGTTATACCAGTTTTAACTCATCATACCCAAACTGTTCTCAACTTTCTTTTCCTTCTTCCGTCTTACCTGGTATAAAAAAAAACATGTGTCACAACAATGTAGTTCTGTGCTTTCTGTCTGTTCAACTATGGGTGCAGATTTAGAAGCCGAATCCTGTGCTCATGGTCATGTGTACAGTCATGAACAATAGATAACAATGAAAAGCAAAAATTGTGACAAAAATGTTTAATAAATAATTGAAAGATCGTTAGCTATCGTATCCAACCGTAAAATTGCCGTTTAAACACGTGATTAGACGTCAAAACCCTTACTGCTGCCGTAATTACAACGAAAGAAAAAGCGGTTCGCCGCCATTATTCGTGAGTCTCTGTATTGTTTCCTTGTCGCTTTCCTACTACAACCGAGACAAAATTTACGGGGTTTACGGTTAGATACGGATTATCTTGTATAATCGTATATTTTCCCTACTGCAGTCGTCGAAATCCTTGAGTAAGCGTAGACTTACGTATCACGGATAAACCCGATACATCACGAAAGTCTATACGGTGGTCCCACGGTGATGGTAGGCATACAGTAGGGGTTAACTACGATATACAAGAAATGAAGTTTCATCGCGGTTTTCCACGACTTTTTTGAACAGTCGTAGCAATTTACGGATCGTTCAGGAGTAATCCGAGTTAACAGGGCTCACCACGGAAATAATAACGGACTGACTGCGGATGTCTAAGAATTTTCACGGATCCCTAAATCGTAGCTTACCGTGATCTAAAATCGTGACAGTGTGACTGGGGCTTAAATGTCAAACAAATAATCGCAGGGTTCTTTGCAATCATACATGTACCTATAGATCCGAAAACAATAAATAAGAACTTTGAATCATTTTATCAGTTTAATAACGAATACATTTTAGAGTATATATACAGTTTCGAGATGTAAGCTGTCTCATTTTTATCAAGGTATAATGTATATTGCTATGCTTGTAAAATGTAACTTTATTCGATAATCTTATGATGAAAATGCAAAATCTTTTAATGCATGTTCAATATCTTGTGATGTATGTGGAAGTTCTTTTGATAAGGATGTATATACAAATTCTTGTAATGAATGTTCAAAATCGCGTGGTGTATGTTTTATAATCTTGTGATGTTTGTGCATCTTGTGATGTATGTTTTATAACATTGTGATGCATATTCGATATTCTTGTGATTTATGTTCAAACTCGTAGGTATTTAGAAAGGTCATGGCACAGGTAATATACATGTATAGTATGAAAGCCATATGTCTTCTTATTTAAAAGTTTTGGCAAATATAAAGTAGTGATTTTATTTTGAAATCAATGCCTGTCAGATCCCAGTTAAAGGTCACAGGGTCAAAAATCATAGTGCATTAAAAAATTATTATTATGATCAAGTTTTTGTGACAGACGGACAGACTGACAGACGAATGAGAATTAGTGTCCCCTCGTTTTTGGCGAAAGCGAATGACAAAATATGTAGCAATTAATAAGGGTTAACGAAATGCTTCTTAGCAAGAAAAAAAGTCCCAAGGATTTTTTTCTACACGTGACCTTTGTTGCAAAACACCTGTTCCCTAAAACAATTTCTCGGATTTCAATTGTAGGGCACCTATAAGAATTTAATAACTCAAACAGGATACTTTTTCGTTGTTGAAGAACAGGGATACCTTTCTTCTACACTGATCAATAGTGGATGTAGGTGTCCAGTCGAAAAAATTGTCAGCAATGGTTTATGTGATAGGAAAAAATGAATAACTAGATGTAACGTAGTCAAACAAATGGTTTTTGGACTGAGATTTGTATGGTACTTGGTAATCATAAAATGAATTTTCATTGTGGGGTGGGAATTGAAAAATGAGTTTATTTTTATTGCCAAAATAGGAATAATAAACAAAATATTTATAAACATGGGGGTGTTACACATTATTTGTGCTCTTCTAAAACGTAGAAGTACACAATCCCCAGTGCCAACAATACCAAGAAAAAAGATAAAAATCTTTTTTACGTTGAGCTTTTTTTTTTTTTAAATGGCATTACGTCATCGAACATTATATTTTTGGGATAGTAAGCTAAAGCTGTCGGTCTTATTAAATTACGGATATTTAATCACACTGTATGTAGTTTTTACTCACTATAGGTTTATGCTGATCGACATGAAGACCTATTTGGTTTCTTTTTGCGTTGTAAAAATGGTTACAGATGTACATTTCACATTTACGCAAAAACATATATAGAACAAAATGTTTGTAATCTTGATTAAACAATTTACATGTATTGAATAGAAAAGACGGTTTTCTTTTGGAATAGCGGATTTACAATATCTACCCGTTTCAATATACAAGGGGTGGGCAATGATCCTTAATTCTGTTAATACATAGCTATAACTTTTTTTCAAAGGTAGTTTTTGAAAAATGCAATTTGTATTCATTTTGATTGAAATTTTGCTATAAAACTTTCCAGAGTCTTTCTTATATTTAACAGTTGTTCATATATCTTGTTATACCCCGCCTAAAAAATAGGAGGGTATACTATAATCGGTATGTCCTTCCGTCCGTCTGTCTGTTACGCTTTGGGGTACCCAACTGTTATCCGCAACTCCGCTTATACCACTGAGTGAAATTTTAATGAAAATTTTCACAGAATCATTATTACATATTGCCATTGTTCACCTCCTATTTTTATTTTGGGTTTCCCAGCCACAGCAAAACATGGACTTTACCATTATAACCATATGGAAGGCGGGGGTATGGAACGCCGTCACTGCCTTATAGCAGAACACAACGATTGCATTGCGTCATCCTTCCATTACATTATGTCAACACTTTATGACATTAACTCACAATACTATTACATTATGTCAACCTTCCATTATATTATGTCAACTCTTTATGACATTAACCCACAATACTATTGCAATATGTCAACCTTCCATTATATTATGTCAACTCTTTATGACATTAACCCACGATACTATTGCATTATGTCAACCTTCCATTATATTATGTCAACTCTTTATGACATTAACCCACAATACTATTGCATTATGTCAACCTTCCATTATATTATGTCAACTCTTTATGACATTAACCCACAATACTATTGCATTATGTCAACCTTCCATTATATCATGTCAACTCTTTATGACATTAGTCCACACTACTATTGCATTGTGTCAACCTTTCATTACATTATGTCAACTCCTTATGACAATTACACACACTACTATTGCGTTATGTCAACTTTCAATTACATTATGTTTAGTCTTTATGGCATTAACTCGTACTTTAATTACATTGTGCCAATCTTCCATTGCATTATATCAGCTCTTTATGACATTAAGTCAAAACAATTTTACGTGGTGTAAAAATGTTTTTATATATTTTCAACTCATTATTACATTATCTGCACTCTCTACTATTTGGTCTAAGTAGTTCATTACATGATGTGAATTTATCTTTAACTCAATATCAATTCGTTATAATACGATGTCAGAATTTCATTACATTATCTGAAAAAATTGTCACATGTGGTCAATTCTTTTACTACTTTATGCCTTCAATATGCTACATGACGACGTGAATCAATTTCATGATGTGAATTTGCCCTTACTTTTTGACAAATCGTTATTACGTTATGTCATTGTGTCTTTACATTGTGTCAAAAATGCTAAGCCTCTTGTCAGCATACATGTATCTTAGGCTATTTCATCTCATATCAGATGTGAAAAGCTCATGTCATACTGTGCGCACTCTTCTACATTATGTCGATTCACTATTACGTTATGCGAACACGGGTATCCTCGGCCTTTATATGAGCATAACGTATTTTCCGCTTTCCGAAAGCACTAAAAATGGCGGGAGAGAAAACTGTCATAAATCAAATTCTCAGCGATTTGGGAATTGCATCTTTAAATGAAAACTTTAAGCGAAAAATGATTGACAATCTTGAAACATGCAAAGCCTTAACACTGCGACTGTGAATTAAAGTCACGCGCCGAAATTCAATGGCGTTTACTTTTATCTGATAATTAAATAAATCAAATATGAGTCGTGCAGCATTTTTTTTCTGAATTGCTTTTTTTAAATAAAAGTCTTAAACTTCTGATCTTACTCAGAACACTGAATTTTTTATCAGTCTTTAACTCTCCTTTTTTAAAGTGTAAACAGATATATCGTATAACACACGTGCACTGGCGGGTTGGGGAGGGGGGCAGAAATCCCGCCCTACCATCTTTAATCACCAAAATATACATAAAATTAATAAATTTATTAGTTTTACAATGTAGGACATTGCATTACTTTCAAATTAAGTTTAGCTGAATTAAATTGAAAACTTTTTTCTATAAAACTATAAAGCTTGCCGGGGAGTTTTTCCGCTTTCCTCCTTTGGTCACCAACTCTATACCGTCCCCCTTCTTTTTTCAAGATTCCCATATGTGCCACAAATATGTGCCCATGCATGCTTATTAAGGCATATTCAATTGATTTAGAAGAGGGACTGGTAGATTTTTGTAACAGAATTCTGGTCTTGGACTGGTTGAAAAAATTACTGTAACTAATTCCGTGACATAGTATTTATTTGAAAGAGGATGTCAGCCAAAAAGAAAAAAAATATTTACCCGAAAAAAACTCGACAAGCCCAAAAAATTGTCCAAGCCCGAAAATCCTATTTCGGAGAGGGGGTCCGACTTCGATCAGTCCTATATTTTTTCAGTTATACTACATTACCCCTAGTGGACTATACTTCAACAACAAGTGGGGGTGGGGGTTGTACTTTCAATAAACATGACATTTTCTTAAATAAGGTTATGTCTGGGAAAAGAGGGGGGCTGATATTATGTGTCTATAATTCGTCCTACTCAATCGGGACCCCCCCCCTCTTACGAGTCATTAAAACACGGTCGTCAATATTCATTATTATATACATGTACTAGATATACAGCTTTCAGATAATGTATTTTCACATCAAAACTTTTGGAATCAACATGATAAAGAGTTAACACAATATAATTAAAGATATTTTTTAAATCACATAAGAAAGAGTTGACATAACGTAATTATATATCCACATCACGGAATGGAGTTTTGACATAATGTAATAAAGTGTTGATATAATAAAAAGATATGTTCACATTATGTTATACACTTTTAACACCACGTAAAGCACTGACATAAAGGTAAGATGTGTTCACCTCACATCATGATGCTCTCGTCGTAAAATAAAGATAAATCCATATCACGTAATAATGCGTTGATATAATAGACATATACATTCTCCAAAAGGAATGGACTTTTGACTTCATGTAATGATAAGTTTAATTATAAAACACAATTTACTTGACGTAATGCAATTTTGACCTCACATATTAAAGAAATGAAATAATATAAAGAAACATTCATTTCACGTAATAAAGTTTTAACACAATGTGAACATATTTTCACTTCATATAATGAACTTCCGACTTCAAGTTATAAAGTGCTGACATAATGGAAGAATGTGTTTACTTCATGTAATGTAGCATTGACATGATGTAAAGATATTTTTACATCATCCCATAAGAAATTGACATAACGTAAAGATATGTTCACATCACGTAATGATAGATTGACATAATGAATGCATAGTTTTATGCTATAAGGCAGTGATGGCGTTCCATACGGGGGTATCATTTAGTGAGCTACCTCTAGTTTTGGTAATGCTCTTGTAATTTGTTTTGCAAGGTTGAGTGAGAGATATACATTTGATTTTTATAGTAATGAAGACAGTTTTCTTTGCCACTAAATCTAGGTACATTTTTTTAAATTGTCTTCATTAAATGCAGAAACCACTAAATAATATTATAATCATGTTTGCATTCTATTTACTTCAGTATCCGATAATATAAAAAAACATATTTTCATAACATAAATAGTACAAAAGAAAACGACCAAAGATTTGATGTCTTTCTATGTACCAAAATGAAAATGGTTTGAAGGCATTAAATCATATTTTAAGTCATTATCCATATTTTAGATCAACGTATTATAATTGATATTATCATTAATTGATATACATGTAATTTCAACAAACATTTACAGGAAAATTGTATTTGATAGCATAATATGCTTTTCTAGCACATCCTGATAGCTGCAAATTACATTTTCCCATCAGATTTGAAAGCATATACATGTTTTATATTCTCTTTCTTTTGTATTATATCTTTCTTAAGACTCTCTCGTAAAGAACATAGTCTGGAAAGAAATTTTTTCTCCCCTTTACAATCATTCATTATGACTCAAATATATACTTCAGGCTGAAGTAGGCATACGTTTCTATAGTAATTGAAAAGTATATTAGTATTTAATGAATAATTTGTCAGCTTTTTAGTAATTTTGCTGCATGTGGATGATCAATAAATTTACCTCATTGATTTTTAGCCTGACAATATTTTTGTAACATTTTGTTCTTCTACATTGACACATAGCGTTACCTTCTTCGATTTCATTATCTACGGTAAAACTTTATAAATAAATGAAAACATCTCTACATGTGTATGTCTGTTCAGCAGTCATTGGATTAAGTACACGTAAGTACTGTTAAATTAAGGGTTTATTGTGTTTCCCCCATGATTTACTATAGAAATCATCTAATAAATTTATAGTAGGATGAAAATCAAATAAATATTTGTAAAACTTGGAGAATATATATGAAATTCTTATCTGCATTAGAAATGCATTATTTAAGAACAATCACTCTTTCATAAATCTATTCCATTCCATTACAGTGAAAAGTGGAAAGATGTTTTTTGTCGTAATAATAATCTTCGTCTCTCAAATTGCGACAACTCTTCAAGGTAAGTTTAAAGATTGAAAAAAGACACCATTTTTGCGTTTGGAAAATATATTTCTTAAAATTATTTGCTAATGAATTCCTAGGGGCAAAATGACATGTGCATGGGTTGTAAGAATGTAGTACCTTCCAAATTAGTGCACTCGGCTGGTTGAAAGCGTTACGGATTCTGCAAACACTTCTGGACAGTTGTGTCGACTGGAAAAAGTTATGCTGTTGCTGATATTCATGTGGCATCGATTATATGAAGTTGACAATTATATTTTAAGGATTTCATCTCTAATGGGACCAAATCCCCTACCCTTAAATATCCGTCAAGTAAATAATACTCTGATATTATATTAAATCATTTTATAGTAGAAAAGGATTGACCGCGAGAAAGTTTCAAAAATATCCTTAATTAAGCAGTACTTAATTAGCAAAGATTGCATTGAAGTCTATGGGAAAAAGCGTTTTTTCAAAATAAAAATTCAAAAAATTTGAATATCTATAAATTCTGCGGTGGAAAGATGCAATGAAACATTAAAAATAGAATGACAATTTAAAACAATTTTTTTACCATGTAAATCCTATTTAATTGATTTTTTTTTTTACTAATTTAAAAAAGATGAGATAACTCTTACCAAAATTTAAGGTCATAAATTAGGACACATCCCACTATACATACGAATAGTAATATATAGGAAGTATGTCTAAATAAACTGAATATTCAATGCCTATATATCTGTTTTGTATTCAATTTCATTGAATTTGTTCCTATTAGGGATTGAATACTTTAAAGGTGCATGGACACAGATTTGAAGTTATTTTCTGTATAATATTACATGTGCATTTTTATAGCATTTCGCACAAAAATAAATTAAAAATCTTATTTCATTAAAAATTAAAGTTCTAAAAACTTGACATTTTTTGGCGAATTTGATTGACACATCATTGCACTTTCACAAATTTCAATTTTATTCTTAATACTTAGGAATAGTGGCAATCTTGTTGTGTATAAAATTATAAATTAAAACTATTAAAACTGAAATCCAGAAAAAATCAGAGTAGAAATGTCCGAAAGCAAACCATTCACACAGTATATTGTCAGTCTGTGCAGTTGTGGTGAGTAGACTTTAACAATTGAACGCACCCGATGAATCGTAAAGATCAACAATAACAGAGCTCGTGCCCTGTTTACTAGGGCTGGGTATAGGTGTGTTTGTAAAACACTGATGTCCTCGTATGGCAACACAGCGAAGATTAAACTTCTCTTACATGCAAATTAAATATTTTGGTACCCAAGTAAGATCTTCTCACTCAAAATACATGTACAATTATAAAATATGAAAGCTTTAGTAACACCTGTTTAAAAGTTATGGACAAGGTAGGCCAAACTCCAGGGTCAAGGTCAAAGAATGAAAGGTCTTGTCACAATGGTAACATATGTGCATGAAGTACAAAAGCAGTAGCTCT
Source organism: Saccostrea glomerata (assembly GCA_003671525.1). Taxonomy (NCBI): domain Eukaryota; kingdom Metazoa; phylum Mollusca; class Bivalvia; order Ostreida; family Ostreidae; genus Saccostrea; species Saccostrea glomerata. Next base: position 1,124,651 of record PRKT01000058.1, on the reverse strand, counting down.
AATCGTTTAAAAGTTATGACCACGGTTAAAGCTTTTAAAACGTAGGTCATACTCCTAAGTAAAGGTCAAAGTTATTGATATCCAATACAAGTTCTTGTTAAAAGGATTAAATATGTGAAGTATGGAAATCATAGCCCTTACCCTTCAAATGTTATGGTCATGGTTTTTTTTCAAAGTGGGTCAAACTCCAAGGTTAAGGTCAAATGGTCAAAGTTCTTGGTATCCAATCAAAGGGGTTCTCACAAGGATAACATTTATTAAGTATAAAAGTCCTAGCCCTTACCGTTCAAAAGTCATGACCAAGGTCAATTTTTTTTAAAACGTCAATCTCCAAGGCCAAGGTGAAAAAGTCAAAGTTGTTGGTATCCTATAAAAGGTCTTGTTACAAAGAATATATTTGTGAATTATAAAAGTTATAGCACCAACTGTTCAAATGTTATTACAAAAGTGAAGGTTTGGAGTTTTGATGTAAAAGTGTGTCAAACTTCAAGGTCAAAAGGTGAAATTTGGTAGTATCCAAAGAATCTTGTCACATAAAATGTACATGTGAAATATGAAAGTCATAGCTCCAATAAATCAAAAGTTATGGGCAATGTTAAAGACAAACAGACAGACAGATAGGTAGACAGACAGACTGACGGACACGACAAAAACTATATACCCCAGAATACTCGATTACGGGGGCATAAAAAATTTGAGTCACATTGTACTAGTATTTTACGAATTTTTTTTTTAATATAAGAGACATGTGTACACATTTTTTTCAATTTTAAGTAAAGTTTTAAGTGAATTGAATTTAGTTCAGTGGCCTCGAGGAACATATACCCTCGTAAAACCAAGATCTGGATGCCCCAGTGGTTGGCATGAAGGATGGAGATTCCAGGACAATGAAGATAAAAACAACAAAAATCACGTCACACGTTTGCACCATTTTGCTGGTAGGTAGAATAGGATATTGCAATAAAAACAAATTCTTACGGAAATAAAGCATCTATTGTTTAAGACGGGAAAATAATCGTTTCTAAGTTTTTCAGTGTTATCCACACAATCATTCACTGCTAGAAAATATCAGAAATCTACACTACACTTTAAACGTCAAATTTAGGTACTCTTGGTAGAGATTTCCACTTCCACTACTGTACCATTGACCCACATCGACCAGCTTACGGACAAAATTGGCCGAAAGGAAACTACTGCATTCTAAGATATGGACCATCATGCCCCAAAGGTGTGAAATACATATGCAAGATAATAAGAAGATTTTACTTGGTTTAATATATCGACCACCTAACTCAAATGTCGCCTACTTTGAGCGTCTTTCTGATTCACTTGATATTGTATTAAATGAGTCAGTCCCAGTATTTCTCATGGGTGACTTTAATATTGATATGTTGAGAAGTGGAAACAATGTTTTTAAACAAAGTATGATACAAAGTAATTTATTAAACCTGATTAATGAACCAACAAATTTTTCAGCCACCCCTGGTACATGTATAGATTTAGTATTCACTAATAATGCAAGTATTGTAGAGAATGTGTATGTAGCATCTCCATTCTGTAGTACTCACTCACCAGTCAGTTTTGATATAAAATATAAAACTTTCAAACAATATGCTTATAAACGCACCATAAGAAATTATGAAAATGTTAATTTTAAAAATATAGAAAATGATCTAAACAAGGTCAACTGGGATTCCACGGTCTTTAATTCTTCAAACATAAATGAAATATATGATAATTTCTTACACACATATGATGCTATTTTGGATAAACATATACCTAAAAAGGTAATTACAATTAGGCCACGAGATAAACCATTCATGAATAATAGTATACGTTTAAGAATAAGGCAACGGAATCGTGTACACAAAAAAGCAAAACGTAAAGATTGTCCAAACTTATGGTGTCGTTTCAGAGAGCTACGTAATGAGGTAATTTCTATGGTTAGAAATGCTAAAGAAAAGTATAAGCAAAAACTCACTTCTCAAATACTAAATAAAGATATACCACCAGGTAAATGGTGGCGAATTACAAAATCAATTGCTAAACTTTCAAACAAACATAAACCTATGCCTCCTTTAAAATCAAATGGTCAGATTTTACTTCATCCATTAGAAAAGGCAGAAGCACTAAATAACTTTTACTCAGATGTTTCTAGTGTTGATGAAAGTAAAACCTTACCTGAGCATGGTCCTGGTCCTCCCTTAGTAACAATTGAAAACATAATTGTCACTGAACAAGATGTTGCTGATCAATTAAATAATTTAAATGTAAACAAACCTCCTGGCCCAGATGGTATAACACCAAATATTCTTAAACAACTATCCTCCTCCATTTGTAAACCACTAGTAAAACTTTTTAATAAGTCATTTGAACTAAAACGATTACCAAATGTGTGGAAGCAAGCTAACATTACCCCAGTATTTAAGGGTAAAGGTAGTCCTGACTTAGTAAATAACTACAGGCCAATTTCACTAACTAGTGCTGTTTGTAAAATTATGGAAAAAATTATTTTTAAATATTTGTACAATTTTATATTAGAAAACAATATTTTAACAAAATACCAGTCAGGATTCCAACCAAATGACTCAACTGTCAACCAACTAGTAGAAATTTACAATACAATTATATCTAATTTAGACAAAGGCAAAGATGTTAGATTCATTTTCTGTGATATTTCAAAGGCTTTTGATAGAGTTTGGCATAAAGGTCTACTTTTCAAATTAGAATCTTATGGTATCCAAGGTACATTATTGAAATGGATTGAAAATTACTTAGATGACAGAGTTCAAAGAGTAGCTTTAGATGGGTTCTTTTCAAATTTTAAACCTATATCGGCGGGTGTTCCTCAAGGGTCTGTTCTAGGTCCTTTTCTTTTCCTCCTATATATTAATGATATAACTGATAATTTAGTTAATAATACAAGGCTATTTGCAGATGATACATCACTATTTATAGTGGTAGATAATGATGTTAATGCAGCAGCAATATCACTTACATCTGACTTAGATAAAATTAGTAAATGGGCTTCAACATGGGCTGTAGATTTTAATCCAACCAAAACCTGTAATGTTAATTTTACAAGAAGTTCAAATAACCATCCGCCAATCCATTTTGGCTGTAATGGTAGTACTATTAGTGAATCTAGAACACACTGTCATCTTGGACTTCTTTTCCAAAGCGATGCCAAATGGTCATCTCATCTAAATAATTTATATGAAAAAGCTTGTTCTCGGCTAAATCTTTTAAGAATGTTGAAACATCTACTAGATAGAAGTGCATTGGTAAAAGTCTATTTTGCTTTTATTCGACCCATTCTAGAATATGGTGGCATTGTTTGGGATAACTGCTCACAAGAACTTTCAAATCTTTTAGAAAATATTCAAGTGGAAGCTGCCCGAATAATAACAGGACTTAGGAAAAACTCATCTAGAAAGGCTCTGTATTTAGAATTAGGTTGGGAACCATTAAATAAGAGAAGGGAAAGACAAAAACTCTTGTTGTTCTATAAAACTGTTTATGGTATAGCCCCTCTCTATTTACAAGAAATGGTCCTTCCTTTTGTACCACCAAATCATGGTTACAATCTTAGAAGTAGTAATAATTTTAATTTTGTCATACCTCAAGCAAAGACAGTCTCATATTTTAACAGTTTTCTGCCTTCTACTATTCAATTATGGAACAATTTACCACTAGAAATAAAATGTATTGAATCTTTTTCAAGTTTTAAGAATGTCCTTAAGAAACCTACTGTAGATAAAATAAAGGATGTCAAGATTTTTAATTATGGCAGTCGCAAGGAAAACATTCTACATTGTCAACTAAGAAATGAATCTAGTAATTTAAATGCTCATCTATATCATCAGTTTCTAAGTGAAATAGCATCTTGTACTAAGTGCGAATATCCGAATGAGAATAACTATCATTTTTTCTTAGAATGCCCTGCATATAATAATCAGAGAAGGATACTTTTTGAAAGTCTTCAGAATGTAATAGAATTAGAAAGCATGTCTCCTGGTCAAATTTTGAATACTTTGTTATTTGGGGATAGGCAATTACCATATAAAATTAACTGTTCAATTTTTGAAGCAGTCCAACTGTACATCAAGTCTTCAAAAAGATTTTGTAGTATTTCTTGATTAAGTAAAACATAAGTCCTGATATTTCTTATAATAACATTTAATTTACGTCTCAGCATTTCCATGTTCCATGTATATGTTGTACTTTCCTTTGGATAATTGTCTTTGCACTTTTGTATTTTATTTTTTGTTTGTTTTTTTTTTTATTTTATTTTTCATCACTCAATGTTGTTACTTGATTATAATTTATTTGTCTTTTGTAAATGTTAATCTTTCTTCAGTTTTCTATTTTTCATGCATATTTATCCTTTGCACTTTATTATTTATTTATTTATTCTGTTTGTTGTTTGTTTGCATTTTTTTTTACTTCCTTATCATTATATCTCATAGCGAGTATACAAACTTATTAATAATTCTTCTGTATAACTTAATCTACTTTTTTCATTCTGCTTTCCCATATATAGTTAAGAAAAGAAAATGAAGTAACTGAATAAGTATTATTCCATCATTGTAAATTATTGTCAATATTCTTTACATTTGTAACCTTGACCTTGGAGAGGACTTATATAGGCCATGCCTGATGTCCAATCCAATTATGTAATTTAACATAATAAAATATTGATGAAATGAAAATGCCCCAAAGGTAAGCCCTTACACGTATCAACACAAACCAGTTCATGTTTAACTGTGTTTTAGCAAAAAAAAATATTATTGTAGAAAAAATATAATAGACAGAAATCAACAGAATCCAAATATTATAATAAGAATAATCAATTTCAGACCAAGGGATCATGACACAAACTTACACTTGAGTCTAATTTTCAATCGCCTATAAAATGTAATTAAATATCTAATTTATTTCAGAATTTGCAACAAAAACATTTAATGAATCAATATTAAAACAGTCAACAACAAATAAGAACAAAATGAAGATTTTGACCTAAATAAGCTTAGGATGATTCATGATTCTGGAGCAAGGACTAAATTGGGCCTAAAATAAAAAATGGTTTGTTTGCTGTTGCCTACCGATCCAAAAAAAACCTACTCAATTTTTTTTCAGCCGTTACTTGAGAAAATTATTGTTGGGGAGTTTAAATTCTTAGGATGTTGAAAATTGTTTCATTTTCTATTTTTTTTTATTTCTGTTTCACAAATTTTTGTGGCATAAAATAAGTAAAACTTTATTTATATAAAATAACCCTATGAAAATCTCTGATTTAAAATCCAAAAAAAAAAACGTGATAACAGTTTACTAAAATCTATAAAAAAAAAACACCTCACTCTAAAAATTATAGGTCGGCAACTGAAAACAATGATTTTGTTAAGCTTGGCCTTGATTTTATTTTTTTCTGATATGGGTGTCGATCAATATCCATGGTGCAAGGCACAGGCACTTGTTTCGTATACGGGGTACCCCCTACCTATATTTACCACTTGTTTCGTATACGGGATACCCCCTACCTATATTTACCACAAGGTATCTAACTCTTTTTGGGGCATCCCCGCTTCAAGCTCGTATTTACTTATAAATCAATCATACACCTACATTATCTTGACATAGTTCGCTCCAAGAGATATTTTTCTACATTGCTGTCGTCTCCTATAAAGATATTTTGTTGTAAAATGCTTATTTATTCATCGATAATCAGCTGGAATAATAGTAAGACAAACTTTAAGCTTGATGCGGGGGTGCCCGAAAAAGAGTAAGGTACCTTATGGTAAATATAGGTAGGGGGTACCCCGTATACGAAACAAGTGCCTGTGGTGCAAGGTGATATAATATTATTAAAGATAGAAAAAAATTAAATGGTCTTATATATATATATTGTTTTCTGAATGTACCAAACTGGACTTAGTAATGAATTGCTTGATGATCTGCCCAATTTGGAAAATAAATGGAAACATGGTTGAATTCGTCGGAAACATCTTGAATTCATATTGCATTATCAATTTATTATGAATAAAATCAAATGCATATGTACATGTAAATTAAGATCCTAACACTTAAAAATTAGTGCATGCACCCATCTACCCTAGGTTTTCGTCAAGGAAGTATATTTTGGGATGACGAAGATAGAAGAAATTCCAACAAACAGGGTGGAACCTTACCAAGTGGAATCTTTAACAGGGACACGCGGATTAACTACTGTTGTCGGTGACTATATTCTTTATTGTAATCTTTTATTCAAGGAATAACTGTCTTATTTTTCGATTTCATAAACACCGAAGGCGTTTATGCATAAAATTATCATGCAAGCCAATCTGTCTAGCTGTTTGTCCCGCCCTGCACGTGTATCGATAGATCCAGGGCGTATATTGTTTTTGTCCTGTCTGTTTGTCTGTTTTTGTCTGTTGCCTGTGTGTCTGTTTATCTGTTTGTCTGTGTGTCTATTTATCTATTTATCTGTCTGTTGTCAACTTTAACCTTCACCATAACTTTTCAACTATGGAACACTATAACATACTACACTAATTAAGCTCTTTCAAATGACATCAAGGTCAATGACCTTGTGACCTTGACTGTGACCAATATGCTAAAATAGCTTTTTTGAACTTTTGCCATAACTTTAGAACCATAAGAGAGAGAGAGATTTCATATTTAGCATGCTTTCTCCACTAATTAAGTTTTTTTAATGACACAAAGGTCAACGACCTTGTGGCCTTTACTGTGACCTATCTGCTAAAATAGCTTTTTGATAGTGTTTCACGAACACATCTTGTTTTCTTTTTCAAGAGGACGAAGCCCGATTAAAAAAATAATTTCAACCTCGTGACAAGTGAAATAAGTTCAAATACAAAACACTGAAATCATTTTTTTTGGTTTCCCTTCTATACCCATTTTTGTAACGCCTGACTTAGTCTGTGACGTCATTATAGCTTTATGCGGTTGGAAGACTAAACTAATAATTTGCAACAACCCTGACAAATATATACTCTGTGTCATGGTATTTACTTTTTATGCGCCCGAATTTATTCGGGGCGTATGTTTTTGTCCTGTCAGTCTGTTTGTCTGTCTGTTGTCAACTTTAACCACAGGCACCTGAAGTATGGATAATACCCCCCCCCCCTTTTTTTTAATGA
>PRKT01000058.1:1081081-1105591 GCA_003671525.1 Saccostrea glomerata | reverse complement strand
TTGTGGGTTAATGTCATAAAGAGTTGACATAATGTAATGAAAGGTTGACATAATGCAATAGTATTGTGGGTTTATATCATAAAGAGTTGACATAATGTAATGAAAGGTTGACATAATACAATAGTAGTGTGAGTAAATATCATAAAGAGTTGACATAATGTCATGGAAGGTTGACACAATGCAATAGCAGTGTGAGTAAATGTCATAAAGTGTTGACATAATGTAATGGAAGGATGACGCAATGCAATTGTTGTGTTCTGCTATAAGGCAGTGACGGCGTTCCATAAGAACACATTTGGTGACCTATTTCATTTGAATTTTTTTATTTGTAAAATAATTGATTAACTGTATAGTATTAAAACTTTGAATGGAATTCTAAATGAATAATTTAATCTCATGTGCTCATGTAAAGAAGAAAGACTAATTAAAATAGCATCGACCTGTAAAATCTGAGCTGCATTTAATCAAAGTTTTAGTGTAGGATCTAAGCATATGTACATGTTCATGTATATTCCCGAGTAAAATACACATTTTGTGTTAGATCAGAGAATCGATAGCAGAAACACGAAACTGATACAATAATTTTCCTAGCGTATTTCTCATAAATACAGAAAACATTCTTTTCCTCAAGTGTTATTTCTGTTTGTTAAAATCCTTTCAGTGTAAGTATTTATTTTTATAAGTTATTCTTTTTTGCAAAGTGTGTAAAAAACAATATCAGAGAGAGAGAGAGAGAGAGAGAGAGAGAGAGAGAGAGCCATGAAACCCCGTGTAACTGACATACATGTACATCTGTGAAAAAATATATGTACCGTAATTATATAGAATTCACAATAAATAATTCTAATAGTTTTTAATTTCCACAACCTTGGTTCATATTCAACTGTTCAACCCATTTACACATTCGTTCTCTGTACACGCTTGTACGCACGAAACCCTTGTGCATCACCCCAGTGTCAATCAAATTCGCATGAAAGTTTATTTGAAACATTCTTATGGTCAGTTCTGAATTCAAGTGTGTAACACACTCAACTGACATCCAGCAAAATTCATCTTCCCGGTTTCACCACAACGCTTAATAAAAACTTACATGTATTTTGTAAATTATCCTTTTTAAGACATAAATAAGATGTATCCCGCAGATTATACATGTAAAATTTTAAGAAAAAATTACAATAACATGACATAAAATAGCAAAGAATGACTGCACTTAAGCTATGAGAGTTGGATCCCGATGTTTTGCGCAAAATAAAATTCCAAAATTCATTCAATTTATGTTTTATAGGTATTAAACCATATCTTAAGATCAGCAGGTTTTGGTATATTATATAACATGAAAGTATTAAACAATGCCGAGCGACACTAACTTTTGAGACGGGATCTAATAGTTTTGTCTCATTTCTATTATTCATATGCATACCAGTTTTCAACGACTTTGTTTACATCGAGCCGCAACTTGGCCATTTTTCTTATTTGCATAGAATCTGTATTTTAACTTAAACTTATACATATCCAAAGGACAATGTTGGCCAAGTTGCGGCTCATATCTAATTTTAAAAAAATGTCCCCAAACTTGGGTCGAGATAGCTACTAAATTAACCGGTCACCGTGCATCAACAATTGATATTATAATCACCTTAATCACGTGACATTCTGCTGTTCGATACGCTAATGCTTTCATTGAACATTTCATTGTCTCTGTTGTGACAGTATCTATTGTACTTCCAACTTCAAAGTATGGGATATTTTTGCGCAAATTTTAATAGGGTTTGAAGATTAATATGTCTCGTATTTAACTTTATGCTTTACATTAGGGGTGTTTTGAAAGAATTCAGGTATTGACAGTGTCAATAGTAAGTACATGTATAGGATTATGTCGCCTCTGTATTATGGTCTGTAGAGTGAGACATGTACATGTACCTCATCCCTTAACATTAAAATCATTTAATAATTGTGCACCATAAAATCAACAAGATCTCTTTCTTCTTCATTTATATTCGTAGTGTGAAAAAATCATATGTGCTAATGTTTACATTCCACAACCATGCGGTTTAAATGACTCCGCCTATTTGTGGATACCTTAGATTCGAAAGTGGTCCCGTTCAAATTTCCGGAATTTAAGGCTTTTACATGTTCTTTTCAATTACATTTTCTGTAATTATAGAAATATGTATGACAAAAAATTCTAGAAATAAATATCAAAAGCATATGCTTGCACATTAATCTTAGATTAATTTAGCGATATATTGTATTGTTAAGCTTAAAATGGGTGGCCGAAAAGGTTCCAACTCTCATAGCTTAAGTGCAGTCATTCTTTCTGATGAAGTTGTTTACCAGCTAACAGGCACGTGGCAACAGGGAGGGGGGGGGGGTCAGGGGGCCTAGTCCCACCCATACTTTTTCCCAACATTACTTTTTCCATTGAAAATGTTCATTGAAAGACAGGTTGCTGGCACAACCCGTCCCTACACACACACACGGTTTATACTACGGTAAAGTTATATAAGGGAAATGTAGTATTGTATGCCAAGGAATTGGTACTGAAATAAGTAGCTTTTTCAACCTTGGGCAAGGTTTTTCTTTGCTCTTCAACTTTTCAAGGTAAGAAAAAAAAATTTCTTTGGCTGCCCCCCCCCCCCCCCCCCCCCTTTAAAGACGATGCTACGTGCCTGGCTAATTCGTATAGCTTTCTAGAAAGGGGGCTTACAGACCTTTTATAAAATCGCTTATTATCAAAAAAAATTGCAAACTGTTTCCTTCTTTTAAAATTTTGAATGCAGCATGTAAGTTGATCACTATTTTTTTGGATTATCGTAAAGCGGAGTACGCGGAAGTTATGCTAGTGTAGAAGAGTTCCGATTTCGATGGGAGATAACTCGCTTTTTAAAATGGGGAAAAATAAATGATTATTTACTTACTATTTCATATAATTGAAACTAAAATAAATAGATACACAAAAATAAATCATTACAATAATATACAGAGGTTTTTAAAACAAAACAATAAAAAAAATCACTTATATCCTCCCTATCTTGACAGTCAAGGTGCAATGGTGTTTAAGATATGTTAAAGCAATTATTATGTACATGAAAGTTGATTCTTTAATTCAGGAAATCGTAGCCTTAACTAACATGTTCGTAGTATCAAATTTGATTATTTAAATAATATTTTTTACGTCAAGATTTCCGGTCATTCACAATTTCCCCTTTGTCTTCTTTATAATACCAACGAAAATTATATAGAAATCAAATTCAAAACAGACCCATGGACCATAAAACTTAGAGGAAAACACTTTTGAACTCGGCTCACTTTACTATCCAGTAACAACGTGTCACTTTGCTTGATCGAGCGTGATAATTGTTTCACATGTCGATAACCATATTACTCATCGATTGGATGTTTGACTTCAATGAAAGGACAGCTACTTTGCATATGAAATACAGAACCCAGTAATTCCACTTACACTACTGACCAATCGTATTAAATGATGTTTTATGAGAATGCAGAAAAACAATAATCATATGTGGAAAGCAAGATTTAATCCCTATAATAATGGTATTGATCGCTCTCTACACGTAGCATGATATGGTTTGCGAAGTATAGCCTTAATTATATCATGCTTTAAATTTTCTCATACGCATAAAAAAACTCCATTCGTTCAAATCACAAAAAATATGACACGTGCTTTTTAGAACAGCTGGAGAACGGGCTTTGACTGACTACGTGTTATAATAAATGCCGCACTGGTAAGGAGTCTTTCAATATGATTGGCCAATGTTGTCGCGGGGTATTGTTGGATGAATATTTTGTGTTTCATATGCGTCGTAGCATTGATTTCATTCAAATCAAACATCCGTCAATGAATTATACGGAAATCAATTTGTGAAATTTTACTACGATTGATCAAGCAAACTGACACGCTGTTATTGGAATGATAGTAGATTATTTGTCTTTCCCTTTTTGTCTTGTGCAATTTTTTTCTTAAGGGATGGGTTATTTTTTGGAGTGTAATAGTTATACTCAACTTTTTACAAAATACATATGAATAATAATTGGGGTAAATCTATAAATAGAAGCTTATATAGAAGTTTATTATTAAAATTAGCCAAGATTAAAAGAAAGTTGAATGAATAATTAAAAATTAATCCTTATTACAAGATGTATAAATTTGCATAAATTAATATAAAAATTAAATCTGAATGAATTATCATTAATATAAAAAAATTGAATTTTAGAATCACATGCACAACGTTAAGTTACATGTAACTATCATTTCTAGTATGTACGTTAATTAACAGTCCCTGTTACACTTAGCAATTCAAATTTCTTAAATGATTTTGAGTATAAGAATATCAATATTTTAGTCAAAAAAACACATACTGATTTATTAGAATGAATTTTAATTAATTTTAAAACACATACTGATTTATTAGAATGAATTTTAATTTTTGATACTTAATTTAATCTATCTTCTACAAATTTCCAAACATGTTTTGGAATTTTATTTTATTATTATTATTTTGAATTTTTACTGTAGATATACATTTAAATTTCCAAAAACTATTTTTATATTTTAAACTTTCGAATTTTCAATACACCGTTTGTTGAGAAAGTTTACGCTTAACAATCTAAAATTCAGTAACATTTTTCGTCTGTTGACGCTATGAAATTTACGTCCAACTCATAATTTCATCTTTCAGACGTTTTAGATTTACAGAAATTTAGAATTTTGGTTCACAGATTAAAATATTAAATAACCAATTGAAAACACTTTTGAGCTGTAAGATTTAATTAGATATTACTCAAATATCCAAAATAAAATTTGAATGTCAGAATCAAATTTTTATATTTCAAAAAATCTCAAACGGTTTGAAAATCGACATTAAGAAGTTTAAAGTTATTTTGAAATAACAAAATGCTAAAAATAATACTGAACTTTGGAATGCTAAGCGTGAACTTCCTAAACAAGAGATAGATTAAAAACCCAAAAGTTCAAAATACCAAAGTCGTCTTTGGAAATTTGAGTTTTGAAAATTTAAAGTAAAAATCTAAAACATTGAATTTTTTAAAACTTGCTTGGAAACTTGAAAGTTTAGGTCTTTGAATTAAAATATATAATTTCAATCTTCAATTATATAATTCAATAATTTCATTTAAATTTCAAAATAAGGGGTTTTTTTTATTGAAATTTGAAATTCAATTCAAAATCATAAAATTCTGAGTCATTTTAGAAATTTTATATCAAAATTATAATATTCTAAATCATTTTAGAAATTTGAAAAGTTAAGTGTTACACGCCGGACCAACATAACATACACCGAGAAAAAAAATTCGTATAAAATTTATTTCATATACCTTTATTTATATATTAATTTGTATAATCCCCCTTTTTTACATATTTTAGCAAATATTAACAAATTAACATCTAGGCATTTGCATAAATCAACGTTAAATTATTTTAAAGTCCGTAAATATGCATAGAAAATTTAAAATAAATCAGACGTACAAATTAGCTAACATTTGCAAAAAAAATTTAGTATTGTACATTATTTTTTTTTTACGTTAATCTTAATAAATTCAATAGCATAACTTTCAATCTTTCAAATTTCTTTATTTTGCAAAAATTTACACAAATTTGCATCAAATTGTTTTGAAAAAAATATATTTTGCAAAAAAAAATCGGGTCTTTTGCATTGATTTAATTCCATTTGCGCAAGCTTCATTTGTATGAAAGGGCATCAAATTAACTTCATTTTTGCAATTGTGCATAAAATTAATTTCATTAGCATAAAATTAGCATAAATTAGTTCCATTTTAGCAATGTTTTAAAAATTAAGTTTCTTTGCATAAATTAGCTTAAAATTTAGCTTAATTTGCATTAAATTACCTCAATTTTGGCAATTTTGCATAATATTACATGTAGTTTCATTTGCATAAATTAGCTCAATTTGCATTAAATTAGCATAAAATTAGCTTTTTTGCTAATTTTGAATAAATTTAGCTTCATTTGCATAAATGAGCATCAAATTAGCTTAATTTGCATTAAATTAGCATAACATTAGCATCATTTTTGCAATTTTGTATAAAATTAGCTTCATTAACATAAATGAGCAGAGAATTAGCTTCATTTGCACAGAATTAGCTTCATTTGCATAAATTAGCATTTTATAAGCTTCATAGTTTCAATTTGGCAATTTTTGCATAAAATAGCTTCATTTGCATAAATTTGTATAAATTTGCATAAAATTAGCTTCATTTGCATAAATTTGTATAAATTTGCATAAAATTAGCTTCATTTGCATAAAATTAGCTTCATTTGCATAAAATTAGCTTCATTTGCATAAATTTGCATAAGATTAGCTTCATTTGCATAAAATTTACATAAATTACCGCTAATTTTATGCAAATGAAGCTAATTTTATGCAAATTTATGCAAACGAAGCTAAATTTATGCAAACGAAGCTAATTTTATGCAAATTTATACAAATTTATGCAAATGAAGCTAATTTTATGCAAAAATTGCCAAATTGAAACTATGAAGCTTATTTATGCTAATTTATGCAAATGAAGCTAATTCTGTGCAAATGAAGCTAATTCTATGCTCATTTATGTTAATGAAGCTAATTTTATACAAAATTGCAAAAATGATGCTAATGTTATGCTAATTTAATGCAAAAAGTTGCCAAATTGAAACTATGAAGCTTAATTATGCTAATTTATGCAAATGAAGCTTATTTTATGCAAAAACGAGGCTAATTTTATGTTTAATGCTCAGATTTTATGCAAATGAAGCTTATTTTACTCAAATCAACGTGAATTTAAGCTCTTTATGCAAATTTATGTAAATAAAGCTTCAGTATAATTTAATAGATACTTATCTCTTAGTTTTAAATTAAATTAACGTAAAGAAAGCTTTTTCTATGCAGATTTTTTAATGTTTATTAGTTATTTCACTTTGATTCATGCTTTTTTAAATTTCGTGTACTAAATACAAATTTTTATGTATGTGTATCCTCGTTTATTGAAATTGGTAGTTATTTATTAATATTTTTAAAAAATCTAAGATATGCAAAATAATTGTATGTAGATTTTTAAGTATATTAGTTTAAATATTTCTCAGATAGAAAATTTGTAGTATTAATGTTTTTATGCCAAATTTTAGTAATGCATTTATATTTTTTGTATTTTTGTGCAAATTTAATGTTAAAAAAATCATTCAGATTTTAAAGATATTTATATACTTAGCAAACTCATAAATTAAACAATTTTTTGAAAATTACGACAATTGCTTAATTTCATATGTTGATAAATTTTATATGAGAATTATTGTCGTTATTTTTTTTTAACAAATTCACCGAATTTTATTTGAGGTCCAATATCAGATAAAATGCATACAATATTCACTTTTAAAATAAATCATTTTTAGATAACTTCATTGTGAGAAAAAAAAATCGAATATAGTTATTGGCAAAGTTTCAAAAACTCTCATATTAAATGAATTTCAGTTTTTTTTTTTGGTTTTTTTTTTCAAACCAATGAAATACTGAGTATGTTAATGATTCCATACAAATTTTCATTGATTTGAAATATATTTCACAGAAATTTTATTTTTCAACAACTGCACATTATTTTGAAGGTAACCCCGCTTAATTTATATTTTGAAAATAATTCAAACTCTAAGAAGTTTAAAAAAAAATTTAAATTCTAAACTTCGAGAACACGAATTGATTTTGTATTTTTGAGGTTCAAAAACATTTTTATATACGGTATGCTTAAAATTGCAGTTCCCTTAAACTAATTTTTGCTATTAATTCCTTGAGTAAAAAAACTATTAATTTTCTTAGAAAACTTATAATTAAAGCCATATATGGCGCAACTGATCAAAAAAATATATTTTTGAAAAATACAAAATTAAGTAAAGAAATATAGTTTATACATTTCAATTAAGGCTTTTCATACAATTCTGAACGCGGAGAACACATCGTGTCATCTAATAATACAATTTTATCTTCTCTGTAATGTGTTATTTAAATCTTTTGTTTTTTCTTCCGAGTCGGAGAAAATTCTGAGAATCCACTCAAAGAATAATTTAAGACTATTATCCATTAGAAAAGATTTTTATGTTAGGCTCTAAATCCTGAAAAAATTCTGTATCTATATCCAATTTTTAACGCAAGTTAAACTTTTGGAATTGCTACATCTTAGTGACAGATTTTTAATCCCACTTAAAACGTTTTCTAAGCTTTCAAGTCATGTTTTGTCACTGTGGAATTGTCATAAATATTGTATTCTTCCTAAATGTGCATAAAGTTAATTTTACAAAAAATTGTTCCAAAAAATCTTTTCAGCAAAAAACTATAAAAACCACCTGTTTTCTTTATTTTCTCATGTTCTATTTTTTGTATGAATGTTGTTATCTGATTGGTCAAAGGACAAGCACCTAGTTTATTCTGTGGATTTATAGCAATTTACGGTTCCTTATTTGGAAATCGTCCAGACCTGATAAATATAATAGCCAATCAAATTGACGTCACGGTATACATAAACACCGAGTAAGCACGTGTTCTAGTTTGCATTTTAACCATGGCTTTGGCTGACCACATGTTTTTGCCTTTTACAAACACCTCCCTTGAAAACAATCCTTCAATGCGATTGGTCAGTATTGTTAGTGGTATTGTTGAGTTCTGTGTAGTATAATTGCTTCCATTGAAATCATACATCCAATCGAACGGCAATGTTGTGAATAACAGGCAACATATTTTGCTCGCTTGATCTAACATTAGGACACGCTATTATTGGAATGATAGTACCTAAACAATTTCTTGGTAATACTTCAAAGATGATAAAATAAGGAAAATAAGAAATAAGGAAAAAAATACAATATTGCGGAAATTGTCGTTTTACTTTGTTGGTTTTCCTTTTTATAGTGAAGAAAATCATATTACTGAAGACAAAAGTTCCTCCAAATATTTTATATATCTTTAATCTGTCAAATTTCCTTCATATGAAAATGTTTTCATTAGGCTACTTTAACTGATAACTACGTGCATTAAAAATCTTATCATCAGATCTCGTGGATGTGACTCCCTTATGGTGAAAACCACAGTTAGATTCCGAATATTTATGTGGTACTATGGAAAAAATTAGAGTTCAGGGAACCAGGCATATGCAGTAGAAAAACATTTTTTGACCCTAAATCAGTAATCAGGGTGAAAATCAACATTTGAAACCTAATTATGCATCATATTCTTAAAGATTAATTCATTAAAATTATTATTTTGTGGAAAATCGAAATTTTAATATATATTTTGCACATCTATAGGACACCAACACCCACAATCATATTCCAGCATAAAATGTGCTTTACTTAGAAAAGTATCGGAGGGTTCAGCAAATCTGGCTTTTGTAGACAAGAATTTCTGACCCACCCATCCCCTGGCACCTAGGGTGAAATTGAAATCTTTCTGCAATGTTCAAGGTACCTCCAGTTACTAGTATTTTTGAAAATACGAGTTGTCTACTCCTCAAATGTAAGAGTAGTTGGTGGAAGAAGGAAGTGTGTTGGATTGACAGATGAACGGGGGAACAATTAAGGTTTTAATAATATATCATATATTAAAAAATATTGTGTACAGTATCCACGTACAGTCAAGAGGATACGAGAAATTACTTTTACTTTGATACTCATGCAGGGCCATTGAACCGTGAGGTATCTTTATCGTGCCAAGCCTTGTCGTGAAACTGGACCTTGGACCTTGGCATCCAAATCACTCGCTTGTTTTCACTGCAAAGCGCCGAGCGCTTTGTTCTATACCTTATATTTTATCGAATTAGGGTTTGAATCCTTATCATTTACAAAAAACATGTTTCTCTATAAGAGGTCATCAAAACTATCTTATTTTAATATCTGGCATGTACTACCATGGTTAAAATAATGATACAAGTAGTACCCACAGTGGAAAACTTGAAAACTTGTACCATACTGTCAGAACATGATGTAGTTGATGAGAGGTTTATTGATCTAAGACTTTACAGTAATAGTAACGTTATTGATATATATACACTGTAGCAAGATGTTCCAGTCTTGAGAAAAAACCTTTACTCTGGGTTTGATTCAGTGGAAAATTTGATATGAGGAATTCATTACAATGAAATCACATCAATTACAAGTAAGCACCAACAAGGACAGACAACAGAATAGTGCCTTGAGGAAAACCAGATCGTATGCCGAAAGAGAAGTACCGGTATCAGACCATCCCTCCCTAATGTTCCACTTTGCACCCAAATACTGTATATTCAGATCAGTTCTTCGTTAGAGCCCTTTTTTCTATTTTGTATTGTTCGTCAGATTTTTTGGGTTGAGCACTCCTTCACCTTTAACACCAGGACATATCAAACAGAAACCTGGGGCCTGTTTCACAAACGTTTCCTAAGATATGTCGTAAGACATAACTTAAGATATGCCTAAGTTATAACTTAGGAAGTTCCTAAGATTTGTCACATCTGTTTCACGAAACAATCTTATCTTAAATTTTTCCTAAGTCATTTCTTAAGTTGTGCCTTAAAGTAATAATGAAATAACTTCGCCGCTCTATCTACAACTCTCGGTATGTCAGTATAGGTTATATATCAAAAAGGGAGGGGCGGGAGGATTTGAGATTGCCCCCACTTTCAAAGGACTTGGACAGAAGTATGTTTTAACTTTGCGAAGTTTGCTGCTTAAACTAAGCATTCACAGACACACCCTTTCAAGCCCCTTCCCTTCCGGGCACACAATATTTGTATTCTTTAAACATTGTTCTACGTGTTATACGTTTATATACCTTGGACTAATATTAACACGTTTGCCTGTTATTGGAATCCTAGTAATTCCATGCAAAGTAAAGCAGTTTTAACCTAGAGAGAACACAATTATACATATACTAGTAGTCTATTGGATTTTCTCTCCCCTAACACACTCTCTCTCCATAATAAATCTTGGATATGCAGCTGCAATTTTTAATTTCTTCCTAAGTCATCGATTTACCTGTCCTAAAGTTACGACATAACTTAGGAATATCCTAAGATAGGACGAGGTTAGTGAAACGGATAAGTAATGAACTTAGGAAAATGTTCTTTCCTAAGATAGAACTTAGTCCTAAGTAGGCTTTGTGAAACGGGCCCCAGCTGTACCTCTGGACATCGTGAACTTCTAGGAGTGCATACTTATAAAAGTTTGTCGTGACTTTTTGATAAAGATTCGGGTACATGTATACAGAAATTCGCTTCAGATACCTTAGATATCCTCCGAAACTAAGAGGCATTTATCACGATAATACTTGAAAATTCGCGGAAGTTCAAACGTTTTTTGACAAGAGATCTCATAAAATTTGAATTATAATATTTTACCCCGATAGGTATAATGTGGCCATAAATAATGAATCACATGTAGTCATGTACCTTATGTACTTTACAAGCTGTTGTCAATTTCTCCTCAAATAGGTAAACAAAACTGAATGAAACTTATAGACGTTCAAGTTTTCCCCATTGTTTTACGTTCTTTATCGTATAAGTTTTGTAAGTTTATATTGTGATTTGTCTCACTGTACAAATTACCTTTAGGAAGAGGCACAAAATGAGTGTGCTTTATATTTGGCTTGCTGTAGTAAGCACCGGGAAATAGTAAAAAATATTAAGATGTATGCATTCCAGCTTTCAAGTTGCTAACATTTGAATTTCAAACAAAGTCATTATACCGGTATTGTTCAGCAAATTTCTTTTAAAGATGATTTCGTCATACTAAAAACAATATACGATATGATAAGAGGACACGAAGCAAGCACATACCTCTGGAAATCCAAGAGGTGGGGTCAGGTACCTTGGAGAAGTAAGCATCCCCTGTTGACCGGTCACGTGTACATCTTTAAAATGCAAATTTCAGACGTGGGGTGCAATAACACCGAAAGATAGGAATTACAAAAACCATTAGTTAGCTTAAAATTATTTTCTCATATAATGGAATACAATAAAATCTTTTCGAGGCGGTTTCCCCCTTTCTCCATCAAAGTAATGTCATACATTGATATGTAAAAGTATATTCATTAAAGAACATATATTTTATTGATATAATTACTAGCATTTATTGTATAAAAAAAAGAATTTATTACATTTCATAGGAAAAAACATCTATGGTCTGTTTCATTGAATGATTATGCTAGTATTTTTTAGCTTAAGATTTTTAAACTTACAATATCTTTGATTCGAATTTATGTATGAAAATCTTACGGAAAAAAATAAATAATTGATCAATATTTGTTTGTTACTAAAGAAGGTTTGAATGCTTGATATTTTTTATTATTTGTACAATCACAGTGAAATATAATCCAATGGAAATCATTACTTCAGAGAACACTTTTTCTGTGTTTAACTTCGTAGAATGGATTTTCATTCTGAAAAATTGATCCATTATACAAATAGTAAAAAGTTATAAAGGAAATCTGTTCTCGGTACAAATTTAAAAAGAGGTATTCATTCATTCTATAGATGCATTTGTTTGCGTCCCTCATTATTCTTTAATAATGGTACATGCATTTGTGGTCGCCATTAAATCGCCATTAGGCCCATGTCTTGCAGTCTATGTGAATGAGAATACTCTTTAACTCTACCAGCCAGGATTAAAGTGTTTAATGATATTTGCTATTATAAGGACAGCATTCGTTAGTGGAGCGAAATATTAACCAATAATTTTCATTGATCGAGCAAATACCTATGCATATATCTACTCGTATATATATGCAGCATGTTATAAAATGGGGGAAATTGTATTACAAATATATCAGAGAAAACGAGTTTTAAATAACTGAACACTAAGTGTATTTATACCCCCCGCTTGAAAAGCGGGATGGTATATAGTAATCGGTATGTCCGTCTGTCCGTCCGTTACGCTTTGGGGTACCCATCTCTTATCTGCAACTCCTCTCATACCACCGAATAGATGAATCATTATAACATGATCCGACACATATTTTGGGTTTCCCATAGCAAAACACGGACACTGCCATTATATTCATTTGGGAGGCGGGAGTATCATTTAGTGAGCTCATTGCTCACAGTACCTCTTGAATTATTACATTTGATAACAGTTAATCAGATTGAAATATGTGTTAGTTTTTCGTCCTTATTTTCTTTAACTCTTCGTCGCCCGCTTGGTGCAGTGGATTGAGCGTTAGAGTCGAGAGGTAAGTAGTTATCCTTACGTTGCGGGTTCGAACTCCATTGTGGACGTGGAAACCGGTCCTTCGGATGAGACCGTGTAAACCAAGGTCCCGTGTCGCAGTAAGTGCTGACACGAAAAAGATACCTCACTGTTCAATGACCGTAATGATTGATATATTGTATATTGTTTAACATCCCTTTCGAGAATTGGCACTCAGGGTCATTGAGCATGGAGGGATCTATTTCGTGCCAGCACCTACTGTGACACGGGACCTCGTTTTATACGGTCTCATCCGAAGGACCGATTTCCACGTTCCACAGAGGGATTCGAATTCGCAGGATTTAATTACTACTTACTTCGCGACTCTAGGGCAAACAGCTGAAGATTAAATTCAAACCCTTGCAGAATATTCTCGTTTACATTTGTTGAACTTCTATCCTAACGTATTGAGAGGAGCATGATTCAATGGGTTCAGATAAAAAACCACTTCCTAACCAATTGTACCATTGAGGTTAAATCTGGATTTGGTGCTACGTAGGTCGTATGCAGATTAAGTAACTTTCAAAACTAAATTACTATGCACGGAATTTTATACTGATAAAATACCCGCAATAAAATTCTAGAAAATCCTTCACAGTTCATATCACTTGATCATTTCAAATGCATTATGGTAATAATTGTGCCAAATAGTATATCCCCCATACAGGTAATATTTCAATTTTTATTATTTTATTGCTATAAATATTGATTTAAAGTCCTTAATTGTGCATTTTCGTTGAAATATTTAAATTACACATCTAGGAAGTTAAATGTTGTTTATAAACCAGAAATCATAAAATTTAGGTTAAACGGTACATTTATCAAGCTGAAATAATTAATACCACCGAAGATTTTCTCTGAACGAAATGCGGTAGGTACCCGCAAAAAATATATAATTTAATACTTAAATTTGGAAAATTGGAAAAGGTTCACAGAAAGCTATAGATAGAAAAAGCTGAGAAACTTTTGACTGTGCAGGTCAGCTTTATCAAAGTATCCATTCAAAGAAACTCGTTTGAAAAATGTCAACTAAAAAAATATCTTAACTTCTCCGAAACTTAAAAAAGTAACTACTGTTTTCCGCCTTGAACTGGGAAGGCTACTTCCAGGTCCAAGTGTTGTGTGCATGTGCTATCTTTTGTACTACTCAGTAACCATAGGTGCTTGAGGACAGGACACCCCCAACCCCGATACAGACCCCCGGGCATTTCTGAATTGTTTCACATAAATTATATATGGATAACACATTGATATAATCTAAAAAGTTTGCTATAGGTATTTTTTTTAATTGTTGGTATAGGTCTTATTACAAATATTTTATTGAAATATAATTTATAAGAAAAAAGTAGAAAAAGCCCAGGGGTCTTTATCGAAGGGAGGCGGGGATGGGGCGCTTTCCTCTAGCACCTGTGGTACTAACATTAAACTGAACGTGAAACTTTCTTGATTCGAGGGCACAAGTTCTCATGCACTAAACAGGTACTTTATTCGGGTGTCCGTAACCAATATAAATAACAGGAATATTTTGTTAGATCTCTTGCCAGATGACAGTATAAATAGTAAATACTAAAAACAAATAGGCCATTTCATTTAAACTGTAAGTGATTGTCCCATTTAAATTCTCAAAGTATACACACTGAAGATTACGTTGACTGTGCTTCTTTAGTCTCGAAGGTCAAAATAAGCAATTTAAGAACTAATTATGGATCTTTCCTTTTTAAAATTTTTAAGAAATTGCTTTTCTACATTAAGGTCGTGTGATTATGTATGGGAAGTAGGGCAACAGAAAAGGGAAATAGAACCAATTCAAAAGTCTTGTCAAGAACTCAACTTTATCTTAATTACATTTCGCTATGTTACGAATTTACCAGTTTAAAGTTTACAATTCAAGCAGAGAATGGTTTTAAAATTGATGTTAATAAAAAAAAAAATATTGTGTATTCTCCCCTTTAATACGTGTAAGCATTTTAATATAAAATTCACATTTATACAATTATCGTCAAATTCTGAAATTATAAATTCTAAATTTGTACATCAGTATATCATTCATTATTTGAAATATGTGGCTTAAATGAATATAGATACATTTCATATAGTTCTGGTAATAAACTTGCTATCTTTAAATAAAACCAATAGCTGAATATGATAATTAATTACATAACATTAATTCTAGTGTTTGTCCCCCCCCCCCCTTTCCCTCTTTCGTCGAGATATGGTAAGTACATGTAACTAAAATTTTTACATTAAATAGTTTGAACGTTTGTATTGCAACAACCCATGGACAGCCTCATCACATGAACAAATCCTACAAAATCCTACAAACTTAAGGGCATAAAAACAAGGACATATTCTTGGCCCCCTTTAATCAACGGTGTACCAAATTGGCTCTTTCAAGTTCTCGCACGAAATCGTTATGTGTTGTGTGAACTTCGTCCCAAAACATCTGTTGTTTCGTCTTTTTAAGCCACACTTCCACTTTGGGCCACATTTTAAAACTGAACCCCGTCCATTCTAAAAGCACAAGCACAGAGGCCACACAACTGTCCGCCACCGTCATTTTGTCCCCTGCTAAATATTTAGATTTCATTAGGTAATTGTTTTCAAGGATTTCCAAATGAGTTGTAACTTGACGGAGGCCTTTTTCAACGACGGCTTCGTTTGCGGATTCTGGAGAAAATGAGTAGCTCTCCAAGAATTGAGGAAACACGTGGGTATAACCCACTGATCTGAAATCAAAAATAGCTTAAGTTAATTGTATACACTTCTCTTCAAAGGACTTTATTAAAAAGATGTTCATGAACTAAAATCAGGCAAATATATAATTGAATCTTTGTTTTAAATATACCTGAGAAGTTCGCCAAAGGACCAAGCAATTACGGACTCGCAGAGCATTTGACTCTGTAAAGTCAGTCCAAAACCTGCTGAATCTGTGTACTTCATTGCCAAGTACCGCAAAATGGCTGGTCTGAAATTATAGAACATTGCAGATCTTACGTATTGCGTTTGTCACCATCCCCTAAAAATACACTGTTTTCACATGAGGAGGTAAGGAGGTACCCTATCTAATTGTAGTGGTCAAAAACGAATAATATTACTTCTTTCCCATCAGTTTTGACAAGAAAAATAGATGAAAGCAGAAACTCACGCTTCAAAGACGACAATGTCGCCGTCCACAAGAAGGGGGACTTCTTGGTGGGGCTGGTTCCTGAAAGCAGGGGGGAGATGTTTGGGTCCCTTGGAGAAATCCACATCTATCAGGAGGTGGGGGATCTCATGCTACAAGGTTAGGAAATAATGAGACACTGATTAAACAATCAATTTCCTTGCTCAATTCAAGATTCATAGTGTATAATGAATTGCTTACCAAGAAAAAGTTCTTGAAAATCTCAAAAAAAATTTAAAAGTGTTTAATTTTAGAATGATAGAATCGTTGGTTATTTATTTTAGATCGTGTTTATCATTAATTGAAACATACAAGAGCGGGACATAATTTGACTGTATATATATTGAGTCATTCTTAAAGTACATCTACGAACTCTTTTGATCAGAAGTATGTACATGTACTTCAGAACTGTATCATGTGACCCCCCCTTGGAGTGTAAGAAGAGTCCTTGACAAAATATGCCGTGATTTTCCGAGAAAGATATTGTAAACAGAACAGTATACATACAAATGGAAAAAATCTCCATGATTCGAGTGGTTCAGCTATAGGTCTTTATCTTAATGATACTTGAAGTTCGTGGAAGTTCAAAAGAAATATTAGGGGTGAACGCTTGAATTTTTTGTCAGCATTGTTTAACTTATACCTGTGAATGGGTCATAACTAATAGATAAATAAGTACTTCAGAAACGAGACACATCTTTATCATGCTTTTGTAAATGACTATTTGAATGATGCTTTGCGACTTGACAGGCACAAATTCTCTCTCTCTCTCTCTCTCTCTCTCTCTCTCTCTCTCTCTCTCTCTCTCTCTCTCTCTCTCACACACACACACACACACACATGTGTGTGGATTTGTTGTATATACTATTTTGAAGTATATTCATATTTTAACGATTTATAAAATACGGCGCGAAGACTCGGTTACAAGACTTTGCATAGTTACTGCATTGCTAAAAAGATAGAAAAATAAGTACATGTATGAAGATTTGCTATTCCCAATCATGTTTCTTGCACAGATACCTGACTGTGTATAATAGAAGGGCTAACGACTCAATTCATTTCGTATGCACTAAATCGTTGCTGAATACATTAACTTTCTCAAAATGATCGAAACATAAAAAGAATCTTTTTAATTTTTGGGCATTCGACAATTTACACCCACGTGCGACATTTTACTAGGGTTTAAATGGTTTAATATTGTCAAAGTACAAAATATAAAGCGACCCTCCCACTGAGGTATAAAAACAATTTGAAAAGGGAAAGAGACATAAAATTTTTGGAATGTTTGGATTTTCTGGTTTAATCGCTGATTATCTCTCAGAAATTGTCTACGTTTTTCTTTGAAACCTTTGAAAAACAAAACAATTCTAAAAATATCATATAGATCAGTTGAAAAGTGTGGCAAGGCATATATTGATTGATTCTATTCTTGGTATTTTTTTTTATCATTGTATCTTGTAAGTTGCTCTAATTATGACAAAATACTCAAGCAGTCGGAACACACACATAAGCTTTAGGGGGTGCTTCTGTAGAAAATCAGTAAAGAAACTGTGCAAATATGTATACATTTTTAAAATGAATTTACGTGCCTTTGATATTAGAAAACGATGCACCTAAGCTTATGGTGATAGAACTAGTTACCTCACATATAACCCCCCCCCCCTCTTTCCTTTCCGATTCTCCGTAATCTTGATTTACCTTCAACATTTAGATTTCCGCAGTTAAATCCTTAAATACCTCAGAAGGTGGCTTTATGTATCATGTTTATTTTTCAGAGTGAGATTTAAAAGATATATTGGTTAAAAATAGGCAAGTTTTCTTACAAATCGAGTTTATGGTTTACGGTTCGATGTAATTATCCTGATAGGTCAATTTTCTACTCGAATGTCAAATAACGGGGATAAACAAATTAGATGTGGATGATATTCCAAAACTTGGATTTTTTAAAAAGAAATCATTTGAAGATATTTAAGGCTTTAGCCTAGTAATATTTTTTGTAATTTTTTTAATATTTAGTAATTGCAAATTTTATATGTATTTTAAGGTTTCTTTAGTTTTTGAGGGAAAAAAGGAAAATTGTGCTATTACTTCAAAATAAAGTCTCACATTTTTCTTTATGGTAAACCTACATATCCTCGATAACATCTACCCATCTACATGTTATAAGGAAAATATTAGTTTCCTTAAAATTCCATCTTCGTTTAAGTTTTTCATTTAGAGCAATTATTAAAGTTTATCAATTCTACAACATGCACCTCTTTACATGCTACCAATTAAAAACATGTCTCTGCATATATTGGCAGTTTGTTGAGTTAACGTGTCCAATAATAATTGCTTTTTTATTTGATTGTAGAATTCTTTTGTGATAAAGCGAGAATGCATTAGCAAGTGCATTGCACTTAATTTCGGTGTCGTTTAACCGCAGTTTAAATCTCATTTATTTTGTCAAATTATTATGCACATTAAAAAAGTACATTTACAATCGAGTGCTATATTTCCTTAATTCTTAAAGAGAAATTTTCAGATCATTTTAATTCTTACCATCTCTGAAGAAAAGTTTGCTTAAATTTTTTTCATCTCTTTCCAAATAGTCTAGTGATTTTATTGTCCTTATATATGCATCTAATATTGAACAAGACCTACGCGGATTTTTAATGATATTTAGCAAACAAAAACAACCAGTCAAATGCTTTTAGTACTTTTTCTATCACCAAAATCTAACCAAACAACATTTTTAGCAAATGTAAAGGCATGTAGGTTAAATTGTAAATCAGGGAGAAATGGGGTAAACGATAAGAATTCAAGCAAACAAAATTAAAAAAGTTGCTTAAATCGTAGTTATTTACAGAAAATCGAGCAAGATTATTGAAGTTTCAATAATTTTAAAATACAGACATTCATTAAATCTAGTTACAGTCATTGTATTATTCAAGAATGCAAAGTAATCAACAAGGGGAGTTACAGGGGGTTATTAAATTATAATCACCAATATTGGGTAATAGATATCGGAGAACTTATTTTTATTTATTCCATTTCTTAACAGAACTGACACCAATTCATTCATTCATTGACACCAAGACCTAAAACTGAGAAGAGAATTTTAGTCTTGTTACAAGTTTATAGTCTTGACTAAAGATTTTGCTCTTAGTTGTACAGAATGCTACCAAATGATTTTTTTAGAGAGCACAACAAATTTATTTCAGCTAGTACACTCATATTTCAATTATTAAAAACATTTATAATTCAATGTATTGCGTGGGTGAAGCCAAATAGTTCATATGTACTCATAATACTAGGAAAAAAACAAATTTTTCTAAGGCCAGTTACAGTCAACGTTGCGACAACAAAATCAAATGTTTGCTTATCATCGTTTTTTATTTTGTTAACGACATTCAAATAGGAACAGACTAATGGGTTATAAGTATTACCAAAGTCTGTTCAATAGTCTGTCAATATTTTTGTTGCAAGTTAACCACTTTCTTGCGAAAGGATTAATTTTCTGGCGTTGTATCGAAACGGAATTTCACTTTCTTGTGAATTCATTTTCAATTTTAATAAAATAAATCTAATCAAAAATCTGCTTTGTGGAGATATATTGAATGTCATGTTATTTGTAAATTAATTTTCAGTCTATAGGCCAGTATCGACAAAGAGTAAACACGAATAACGATTTTAATTTAAAGTCAATAAAATCACATGCTTCATGTCAAAGCGTTCGGTCACAAACTTTTTAATTAGGTAGTAATTAAGACCCATGGGTTCCAATTCTATAACACTGAGTACTGTTAATTAGACAGCTGATTTATTTGACTTGCGATTAAATTAAAATCTATTTTGTTGAAAATAATGAAAATATATAACCCCTCTACTCTTACAAATACAAATGTATTTAAAATATAATTTTCTTACGTGTCAAAGTTAAGTTTGTTAAAACAAACCAGTTCAAACACGTGTACAGTTACGAAAACTCTTCCAGTTTCCACATATTTACGTTTTCTGAATGAAAATGGCGGAATATCAAAATTTTATAGAGAAATGTCAATCTTTAATTTACTTCGGAATAATAAAAAATTATTTTAGGTATCTCTGTTAAATATAAATGACGATAATTATATTAAAATCTTAACGATGTTCATTTCATGCGCCCAAACTTAATTTTAAAATTCTAATGAGTATAAATTACATTACAAAACTTTGTAAAAGAAAAAAAATATTTAAATTTTTTTTTCAAGAATTGCACCAAATGATGACGTAATATACCTGGATGATGTAAAGCCACACGGCTCGACAAGCAGGCGATATCCTCACCAAATACAGCTCCATCGGTCCTTTATGAAAACCGTTCGTCTTTTTCGTGGTCATTTTCTCAATACCATTTGTCTCCATCTTGCACGAACCAGTTGTAGCTAATTATCGATTAATTCATCTGTCACAATTCAAATCAAATCCTAATTAACTTGTTTGTACATTGTCAAGAAAACCTTGATTTTACATTTCTTTTGCAATAGTGGACATGACAGTTCGATTTCACATCGACAACAAAATTGTACAGACAGGATAAAGGAAGGCAGAGGGTTTAAATGAACTAACGGTTCGGTTAAAGGTTTTTATGCCAATAAATCAGCTTCGCAAATAACACAAACAAATATATAAACAGGAAAGAGAAAATATTTAAATCCCCCCAATCCCCATTTGGTCTGCATGGTGTCAGGTGATACAGGCTACAACATGTATCGTCTCTGTACAAGTATTTACATTTAAACATTTACTTACACAGAATATATCAATTTTAGATCATAGCGAATTCTAAGTAAAACTATTTTGTGAAATATATTTATTTTGTATCTTATTAAGATACAATAATCTCTTTAAGAAAACCTTTTTACCGTGTTTGTAAAAAATACTTTCAAGTGTAGAAAAAAAATTCTTGCAAAACTCTTCACAACTACTGTGATAAAACTGACATGTTTTGGTATAAATTACCCCCCTCCCTTTCCTCATTCCTTCCAAACACCTGACGATGTTAACTACTTATATAATAGTGTTGCATTATGCATGTACTATGCCTAAATAGTAGGCAGGGTTTGACACATGGTGCACGAGCCGGAGGCGAGTGCACTATGTGTCAAACCCTGCCTACTATTTAGGCATAGTACATGCATAATGCAACACTATTGTTATTATTATGCTGACTGTTGTAATGATTTATGCGGCAATATATTTAACTTTTTCCTGAAAACATCGGTGCTAACACAGCGCACCTGCAAGAACTGATTCAAAATCTTCATACTAAAATTGGTTGCATGCTTTGTTATTTTGATTACTAGTATTTTCTCTAAATAAGTCGGGATTTTCTGTCCCAAAGCAACTCATCTTTATTTTCCGTTGTGTTAGTAAGACTGATTTGTTTGCAGACGTCTATTCTCATTGATCTTTTTCTTTTACATCCTTCAATCAAGCGCTATATAAAAAAGCGTTTTAATGACCCCATGATATCAGTTCATCTAACGATCTGTATGTAATTAGTTTGAAACTTTGTTGTACACATTTATCTAAGGTTCCTTAAGATAATATAACTGTTTTCAAATCATATTTGTCTATTTTCTCCTTCTTGTGTCAATTGTATAAATTAAGTTTATATATGTTATAAAATCCCTCCAATCAGTGATCGTCTCTGTGGCGTAATCGATAAGGCATCGGACTAGCAACCGCATGGTCGTGAGTTCGATTCCCGCCGTGTGCAGGGAAGAATTTTATTCAGGAAATAAAGCCGTGCACTATTTCGGCATAGTATACTTACGCTATAATATGTTCTACGGTGCGACCGTTGGGGCGAGCGCAGTTATTGACTATCCAAACCTTTACACAGCTTTATTTTATTTCCAAATGAATCGGGATCGAGATTCCGAACTTTTCGGAAGTTTCCGACAAAATCGGAAATATACCCGAGCCGTTTTAGTGACGAAAGTATGACGTCAAATAAAAAGTCTTGTAGACTTAAAACGCAAACGATAGTTTTGTGGCAAGGATATTGCATAAAAACGTTGTTTGTAATTTTTTTTCAAGTAAGTTGTTGCTATGTTTTAGCCTTCTGGTTGCTATGCACCGCAAAGGATTACTGGGATTTTAGAATTTTTTCACGCGGTCAGATAAAAATTTCTTGGAACAATGTGCAGATTTCAACCCGAATTTCCTCCGTTCGTACACGTTAGTCTATTGAGCTCGCTACGCGAGCGGCGCTTCGCGCCGCCTCGCTGCGCTCGCTATAAATCCTTAGACCACTATGCGAGAATAGTAGGGTATGGGTTCTATACAGACAAACTGACAAGAAGCATAATAATTTTCTATAGCAGACTTATTAAAGGTATTGATGTCATTTGGATCAAAATAATGATTGTTATGTGATGTTTTAAATCCGCTTTACAGTGTTTATCTGGATAACTCAATAAACAAAATGATTTTCCACATTGATGCTTATGTAATCAATTATGTATTGCAATGTTTTGCGAATAACTTTCAGATTAACGTCATAACAGTGTGTTTTAAAGTACGTGTTAAAAGACTAACAATTTTCAAACGATTTCCCTGAGTTTAGAAATGTCCAAATAGCTAAATATTACAAGATCTCAACTATGCCTATGATTTGTGGCATTTTCCACATCCGCTTGATTATTTAGATAAATTATCCCATTCTATATTAAATAGTGTGATATAACGAGAAATAAAATGCACGAACGTTTGATTTGCTAGGAACGTTTACTTTCCAGACTACAACACTGTCCAAAATACAGGTATCGGCCATTGAGAGAGAGAGAGAGAAGAAGAAGAAATTAAATCATTTTTTTCCAAAAGAATTTAAATGACTATATGTATATACATTAAAAGTTATCTTTTGTGATGTCCATGATACAACAATAAGAGTTTTAAGCACATCGAAGTTGAGAAAAAAATAATATTTGAAACATAAAAGAGTTGCATTACTTGAAAATATTATAATTACATGTATTATATTTTAATGTATTTTTTGCATTACATATTGTTATATTTATGGAGAGGAACTTGTAAGTTGCAAGAACTTGTTTCCAATCCATTTGACTTGTTCAATAAAATATGTTCAAAACAAAAAAATAAAAGAGTTTATTAAAAATAGACATTTTCATCTGCTTGCAAAATATTTCTCCAAATTTTCTTCAAACCATGTTCCCTATGTGAAAACTAATTCCATATGACTTCTACATTATTTGTAGATGACCCTCCAAAAATGAAATCCCATGTGATTTATAAAACTTATGCCCAAAAATTTCACAGAACAAAAACCCTGCAAAACTAGTGAGTTCAATGAGTGGAGCGGGGATTTGACTGGTAGTATTTAAACCGAATTATGTTACATACGCATTTAGCAAGAGATACACGTATAAAATACATCTATCACATAGGACATAACTATGGGCGGCGGAAAGGGTAAAAAAGACGTTTATGCAAAACTAACAACTGATTTTATAAACATAATGAAATACAAAACAGACACATTAAAAACAAAATCAACAGACTCGTTTGCAAAATCAACAGACTCCGATGCGAAACCAACGATCACCAATGCAAAATCAACGATTATTCACTGAATTGTCGCTAGATGGCGTGCAAAAAAACATACATTACCTGAATTAACGCTAGATGGCGCTGAAGTTTTACTACATCATCATTATTTTTGTAATTTTATAGAAAGGTGGATCAGGGCCACAATGAAAGAGTGAAGGTCAAAAGGCTGAATTGTAGCACATGTAGGAAATTCGCATGCCATCCTTTCAATGATCAAAATAAAAACAACTCACATGACTGATGTTTGTGATACTTTCTGGG
Organism: Saccostrea glomerata; assembly: GCA_003671525.1. Lineage (NCBI taxonomy): Eukaryota > Metazoa > Mollusca > Bivalvia > Ostreida > Ostreidae > Saccostrea > Saccostrea glomerata. Next base: position 1,081,334 of record PRKT01000058.1, on the reverse strand, counting down.
TATAGAATAAAAGTTTAAAGTCAAAAAATTTACAATGATATGCATCAAGGTGTATTTCAAGCATAAATTATGCATAGAAATATGTATTGAAATGAGAGGTCATTTGGTTTGTTTACTCTTTTTAAGCCAAGCGATAGCTATTCAAAGGTCATGACGTCAGAAATTTATTTATAACCAGGGATTTCCACATTGAACACCCCTATATTTAGGTGAATATTTTATCTGACACATTGATCTGTCATTTGGTAAAAAA
>PRKT01000058.1:1031795-1072050 GCA_003671525.1 Saccostrea glomerata | reverse complement strand
GAAGGGGTTAGAAAAATATATCTCAGTCAGTTGCTTTGACAATGAAAAGAAACACATAAAAAAAACTTCTTAACATTCTCCAATCAGGAGTAAGAGCATTTCATGTACCTGGCCATTTGTAAAACAAGCTGTAATGGAAGTGCTGAGATGGCTGCCTTATCATCACAGCTAAGGTATTCCGTTCTGGCATCTGGATTCAGGGTTAAATGTAGGGCAGGGTTATCCAACAATCTGGAATGATTTCAACCATGATTTTTGATGATAATTTCACATATTGTAAACCAACTTTTATTCGCGTGTGAGAAATTTCCGCGAAGTTAGCGATAGGGACGTCGTCGCGAATATTTCTTGCCGTTAACCGGTCCTAAGAGACTCTGTGTCCATTTAGAACAAAACTAAAAAGACTTGATCGCGAAAAATTATCGGCGCAAATTAGTTTACCAGCGGTAAATCGTGAAATAAAGTCGTCGCGAATAAAAGTTGGTTTACAGTATTCTACATCAAAGTTTCTATGATATTCATTTAAGCAATGAATCATTATTTTTTGAGTGATATAGTTTCATAACTGCAACAGTGTGTGCAAACAAATTGAATAACACGCGTTAGCGCGTTATGAAAATTTGTTTGCACACACCGTTGCAGTTATGAAACTATATCACTCAAAAAATAATGATTCATTGCTTATATTTAAATTTTTTTAAACTTTCTACCTTAACTGCAAATGTGATTTCTATTTAAAGACCTATGTATTATCCTTCGTGTAAGCTACATTTAATGGATCAGCCAACGTAACAGCTTCTGGTCAATATGAACGTGATTTTTTGATTTTCGCTTGTGACGTTGCACTTCCTCGGCGTTCAACGATTATGACGTCAAACTAAAACGCATGTTTTAACCTCTTGGCACCCTGTCTGTGTTATGGTGTTTTGAATGCAATAGATTTCCATTCATTTTATATGAAAAAAATATATGTAATGTAAATATAAATAAATAACTAAATAATTTTAAATAGTTTCACAATGATCAGAATACATACTGACACAGTCTGGCATGACAATATTGCACAGGGACAACATTTCCTTTCCTGAGCTTCCAACTCTTTGTATTTTCTAGGTCCGCCTTCCACTTGTAAGGACGATTGTGATTGGACCGTAAGTCTGTATAGATCAGGTGACTGACAGCCAATGTTTGGGCTCTTTGTTTTAGTTCTTCTGGGTCACAATCTGAAAATCACGATCAGATTGTTATGTTTAAATCATTATTACACAGATGATTATAATTTCCATTCACTACTTAATTCAAATCTCCTTAACCTGTAGCCAAATATACCAACCCTCTATGGAATACTTGTGGTCAGGGTTTTGCATAGATTCCAGCATGGTCGCTGACAAGTCTTCTATGATGTCCTTCAGCAATAAAACCTTTCCTTCCCTGGTGCTTAGACCCTCAATTTCACCGAAAGAGCGACAAAAGTAAACACTGTTCGGAAAAATATTACAAGTTCGTTTTTTTTTTATGAAAAAGATACAGCATGCACTTTAACAATACTAATTATCCATGATAGTTTTATTCTCTGTTCAATTTACATTGAATAACTTTTTATTAGTATAATCTCCAAAAATATATAGGCAACAATTTGTTTTTTCAAAAGTCTCTCTAATCCCAGTCCTGTATCAATAGTTTTTACCCCTTTCTCCAAGATTCCGATGGTTCCATTATGTTCAGTAAGTTTAAGAGGTTTTCAAAGTGTCCAACTTGTCTTTGATCAACCTGCATTTACAAAAAAATAAATATTGTATTAGTTGTACATGTACACACAAACTATTATGGAATTCATAAGAATGATTGAAACAAACTTGACAGTACTGGTACATTTCTAAACTACTGGTAAAACTTTTTCCCAAAACGTTTGATAGAAATTAAAATTACAATATCTTGAACACAAAAGTTCTACACAACATTTTTTTACGGCATCTCCTAAAGGATAAAAGGAGTCAACTCTTTTACAATCCTGATGTAACTTAATAATAAGAACAATTCAATTTTCTTTTAAATTCAGTTGTTTTTTTTTTTACATACAACATACTGAAGAGCATCCACTCCATATTTTCTCTTTCTTTCTAAAGCTGCAGCAAGATCTCTAAGAAAAATGAAAGATAAAAATATTAAAACAATTTGTACTTGCGCTTCAAAACTTCCCATTTATTTACAACTAGTTTTCTTAACCTTGTCTTAATACAATTGTCTTGATAATTTTTCTTTGAATGAGGGTGTATATAGAATGCTATAAGACTTGATTTTTGGGGTTAAAAAATACCAACAAGCACCTTGTAATGTACAGAGAAGTTCCATCTTTTTTCTGCAGAACAACTTCTTTCCTAACACCTGACTTGGGGCACTTGTACACAGCAATAACATGATCATCAGTTTTAGATCTGAAAAAGAAAAGTTAATTGAATTTTTTTGGAATGGAAAGGGAATAATATAGGGCAAAAATAATGCCTTTTGGCATGAAACCTATTCAATAATTATTATCTCTTTTCAGTGTGATAAACAAGCAATGGAAGATTTGCATATTTACCTCTGTGAATTTAAACCTTACCGTTCAATGCATCCCTTTTCGACTAAACGATCTATAACATGTTGACTTTTGTTGTAGTACATCGACTCTCCTTCATAAACATCGAACTCCACTCCTAAAACCTGGAGAAATAGTCAAATTTGTTATCCCAAATTTTGCTTAAACACAATGTATTCTCTGTGAATCTTTTGGTCCTACTTACAAAAATGTTTCATTTAATATATATATCATGAATAATCTATGTGCTTACTTAGAACATGTAGAAATGAACCTTTTTTACATAATATGTCTTTTCTCTCAATAAAGGTGTTGCTGACAATTTCACTTTTACAAAGGCAATGAATACATATACATGTATGAGTATGAACAATGGTGACCTCTCCATATCTAAATACTTCAAGTTTTAAAGCCCACCTCCTTAAAAAACAGATGGAATGTGGATGACGCCACCTTACTTATTTCTATATGAACCATTAAATCTGAAACATGGCACTTACTTTATAAAGTTTCTTATACTCTGAGATGCTTATCTCTCTAAACCTCTTCCACAGGCTCAAATATTTATTGTCACCTACAAGAATAAAATTCTTAAAAATAATTTTCTATTTTGAGGTTCATCCACCAGTTCTTAAGCAGTATCAAAGCAGGTTACAATAAATGTAAATATGTTTATGTTACAATAAATGTAAATATGTTACAATTAATGTAAATATGTTACAATAAATGTAAATATGTACAATAAAAGTAAATATGTTACAATAAATGTAAACTACCTTCTTCCAGCAATTTGTTAATTTCAGCAGCCCTTGTTGTCAAGGTTGGGTCATTTTTCATTTCCTTATTTACCCTGACATACACCTTTTAAAAAAAACAATTATAAATGTCAAGCCAGGTTACTGCATATCAAACAGCTGTACAGTGTGCAGATCAGTCTTATTACAGAGAATAGTACAATTTAAAAGAAAAAACAATATAATTATTATATGTTGTGCACCACCAAGATGTGCCTTAGATAAGAAAACCTCATTGCTTATACCATATTTGTGACACTAATAATAATCAATGTGTTTTTTCCACATCAAAAATATTAATCAGTAGAACATTTTTTCATTCAAATGCAATTTTCTTTCCTTTTTGATTACCGTACTATGACAGTTTGGTGTGTGTGTGCCCATTTTTTCTTATAAAGAAAAGTGTTCAAAAAACCCTTACTTCATTCAAGTGTGCTAATGCATTCTCTTCCAAGGATGTTTCATTCCCAAATTTCTCATATCCACTCAATAAAACTCCTGAAAAGAAAGAAATCAACAAGCAGGATAAGAATGCGCTTTCAAATATCCCAAGGATAAAAACTGAATGTATTTTTTAAGATAAAATCTATATTTCAAGCAATACTATCCATCTTCATAATATACATGTACAGTTCCTAAGAAAATCGTTCATAAATACAGTTGAACTTTGTTATCGAACACTGATATCTCAGATACCATGGATTAGTCAAAGTGATCTGGAAGTCCCAAAACCTTATTCTTAAAGTATTTTACCCAAGATATCTTAAATCCTTGGATAAATCATGTTCTTTTTTTTTCTCTAGAACTGAGTTTGAGGGTACATATACTACAAAGTACCAATAATGTGTTCGAACTCAAACTGTTGAGCCCATAGGTTCTTCACACAGTTTTCATGATTCAAATCACAGTTTCCTTACCAAACTGAGTTCCCCAGTCCCCTAGGTAATTGACCCTGACTACTTCGTGCCCGGCAGCTTGATACAGGTTACACAGGGAATTCCCGATCACTGTGGAGCGTAGGTGGCCTTCGTGAAATTCCTTGGCAATGTTAGGAGAACTGTAAAGTTAACGGTTTGTATCTATGAAACATTATGTCACAAGAACATTTAGTTGTTTTTTTTTACTGTGGTACATTTCAAATTGACTTTTTACATTTAGGGTTTTCACAGGTTTGACTTTCATCTTAACATAGTTTTTTTTTAATCTAATTTGCTTTATATTTTCAAGGTCTGAATTACAATGAAAAGATTTTTTTTCAAAAATTTCTTATTATTGGAAACATACTGATCTCTTAGGCTTTAATAATATATCTTTTAAATTCTTATGTTTATAGTATAATGGTATAAAGATAAGAGAAATTAAGACCTGAAATCCACCAGGATCTTTGACTTTTTGCTGAGTAGGTTTTCTGTTTTACCAAATCCCTCCTTTCTCTGGCATATCTCTCTGAGCACCTCCTACAACAAGTTTCATAAAGGATAAAATATGCATTCAGAAGAAATAAGTAAAAATTCTTTTACATGGACTTCATTTTCTATTTTCAGATTTAGATCACATGCGAATAAATCCCTTGCTTTTCCACAACACTACTCTGTTTGATAATACATGTACTTTCTGCTTTTCTGAAACTTATTTTTGGTATGTAGTTTATGTAGTATTGTACCTCTTTTGTTTAATAGCCAGGTAAATACTTTGATACAATAACAACTTCCTTTCCGAGGGTTGTCCGTAAAGTTCGTGGACAACGTTGATAATTACTGACAAACATTGAAAAAATATATGAAACTATTTTTTTCATTAAATTCATGTTTCATTTTATTAAAATGTAAGTTTTCAACAAAAACAAAGCACAAATAGTTACTGTTTTATTTTAATCAGATTAAAAAAAGAGACGTACTCATACCCGGAGCACTAAACTGAAAAATCTTGACGTTATCCGACGTCAAAAGCTTAATTAAAGTACACGTAACTTTTCTCAATATGGTCATCGTTTAACTCAATACATTTCTTATGTTGCTTTAATCAGTCATAAATATGTGCACAAAATGTTCAGGTTTCATACGAAAAATAATATTTAACAATGCCTGTCTCATACCCTGCAATCCTCCAACCTCCTTTCATTGTAAAAACGAGTTTATTTACTGAAATACAGTAAAGTCACGTTACGAAGTTCATTTTTACAGCACTGCAATCTCGAAATGATGGTTTTCCTTAACGCATGTCATCCTGTAAACTGTTCCTTCCATCCGAAAATATTATATGCCACTTAAATACTAAATAAAAAATGTTCAAAACGAGAAGTCGTAGTGACATGGGACCAACTGCATAAGATTCATTGACCTTTGATCTTAAAATTTATGCAAAGATCAAAGGTCAATGTCATTCCAAAAATTAGAAATTAAGCATTTTTTATATCTTCTTTGTCTTTCAACGTATACTTAATGTCTCTGCATCTTTAATATGTACTCTTAAAACTATTTCAAAGATTTCATACTTGTCCCTTAAAATTCACCCCATTAAAAGTTATCACCCTTTGTGCAAAAAACCTTGTTATCACTACTACTCCAAAACCGTAAAGCGCAAAGACATGAAACCTTCACTATTGTCATTGACTCTTTGAGGGGACTCTGGAATCTATTCATTGCAAAAGTATAGGTGACCCCTTCAATGAATTATAGCCCCTGAAACATTTTTGAATTTCAAAAATTTTCAAAACGAGAAGTCGTAGAGACATAGGACCAACTGTATAAGATTCATAGACCTTTGATCTTAAAACTAATGTATAGGTCAAAGATCAAGGTCATTCCAAAATTGAGAAATTAAGCTTTTTTCATATCTTTTTGTCTTTTAACATATACAATCTATATTTGCATCTTTAATATGTACTCTTAAAACTATTTCAAAGATTTCATTCTTGTCCCGTAAGACTGACCCTATTAAAAGTTATCGCCCTTTGTGCAAAAAACCTTGTTTTTGCTACTACGACGTAACCGTAAATCTCAGAGACATGACACAATCACTAATGTGTTGAGGGACGTTAGGCACAACTTTTATGTTCCAGTGCGAAAGGTTCTGATGACGCCTTAAATGAGTTATTTCCTTTAATGCTTTTGTGCTTACTATTAAACCTTATAACTTTAAAACTATAAGACATAGAGGCATGCAGTTAATTGCATTGTGACCCTTGACCTTTGACCTTGAATATTATTTGAAGGTCAAAGGTTAAGGTCATTTCCAAATTCTTAAAATTTATTTTTTTTTTATCTTTTAAACCATTTCTGGTTACTTTTTAATGAAATTTAAATTTAAAGAGATAAATATTAAATGTAATTGAAATTCAAAGAAGGTGGAAAGACCTCTAATTGTTAGAGAACAATAAGTCTCCTAGTTCTGTATACTTTTCTTATAGGCTGCATTGGTCAGAAACATCTTTTAAAAACATTTACTTTTGTTCATACATGTATTTCAAACTTATACATGTATTAAACATTGGTTACCTGTGTGAACAATTTTCATGCCAGTAAATTAAATTACAGAAAATAGGAAAGCATACAAAATATACAGGAATGAACCTGCTTTAATCTGTTTTATTTGAGTCCACTCACCTGCATAAATCCATGAGGATTGACCATAAAGTTAATGTCATTTCCTTTCTGGCCAGATGTTATATTTTCAAAATTATCATCTTTCTCTAACACCTGCAAGTGAGATTAATAAATATTTTCAATTCTGCACATAACCTCTGGCTCTTAATTGCTGCAACAATAAGAAATTTTAAGATTTTCTTTATAATAATGTTAAACTGTGATATCACACACCTCTTTTAATTGTGGCTATAAAATATGCTGCTTGAATGTTATATAGGTTCATAATTCAAGATTTTACTTACAACATCGATATCTTTTGATGAGGCTTTAGTTAGTCTTTGTAGATATTTTTTGTTGACACTCAGAGATGGAAATCTATAAAATACGGTAAAAAAAAAGGTAAGGGCATTAACACCTTCAAGGAGAATGGGTTATTCCAATATGTCAAGAATCATACATATTGGACACATAGTGAAACATCTGACATGTTAGGAATTTGATTTGCAACTTTAAAATTTACCAAACTTTAAAATATGCGACACAAATTTATCACGAAACACATTGATTTTATATATTTTACATATATACATTCTTAAGTCACTTGAATTCAAATTTAAATTGTCTTAACCAGATTTTTATTCTTACTTGCTAAACTTACTTGTCTGTTAAATGTCTGAAATTGCCATGCCTTACAAGAAAATATACTTCATTTTCTAGTTCTTCCTGTTTTATGTTAGCCACACATTTTCTTTTAAGTGCATTGGCAATCTGGAATCAAGTGAATAGAAAAGAAAGACAAAATTAGTGAGCACAGCTTACAATGCAAAATACCATTTGAACTACAAGTACTTTCAGCAACCTCTGGGAAAAGAGAAAATTTGGACTTTGCACGTTGATATCTCTGGACCCAAAGTCTTTTGAAAGTTGCATCTTTCTGCAAACTTTATTCTCTTGGTAGCAACAAAATTTTTAAAATGATAATAAACTTGTAAGGGGAAAGGAGAAAATGCAGCAGACAAGACTGGTATTCAGACTTAAATAAAATCTTTATTTATCATTTTTATTAATTCTGTAAAATCCAATCCTACCAAAAACTCATTTGATTAAGTAGTTGTATAATGGATATTGCAGAAAGATGGAGACTAGATAAATTTTTTTGGCCAAAGGAATGGATTAAGCAATTGTATAATGGATATTGCAGAAAGATGGAGACTAGATAATTTTTTTTTGCCAGAGGAATGGGAGTCTGAGCAAGCTCCCTCAGATCGTAATAAAGCATTGTAAAACATACCAAGTATGAGCTCAAATGATTCTCCATTACAAAAATATAGGTCAGATGAGGATTTTACAATCTTTCTTTCAATGACCTTGACTTTTATAGAATGGCATAGGGTCTTGAGGTCAAGATAAACCCTAGCTGAAATCATTGGCATTTCTTTATTAAAGATATCTTTCACTGCAAAGAAGCCCAGACAAGCATTTTTGGCCAGTTACCTTGAACTTGCCAGAATAACTTTGGGTCAAGGTCTAGTCACATTCTCAAGTTATAAGCAATTAATCTATACCAAGAATAATCCTTTACTGGAGGTATATATCACACAATTTAACAAGATTGCATGGAATTTCCATGTATTGGAAAGAAAAATCTCAAACTTTGACTCATTTCTCTGCATTCTGTCTTACACGTTTTAACATACATGTACACTGTATGTGACAAGTAATATTAGAGTGGATATTCTCAACCAATTTTTATTTTAAATCTGTTAAGTTAAAGCACGGGCACTGGAAGTTAATGTAAATATATAGTATGTGCATGTCTTTTTTTTTTATACATGCACATACTACATACCGGTATGCGGCTTTGTTAAGGCAGCACATGGACCAGAATTCGGCGAATTAACACTTTTTTATAATTATGTAACACAAATAAATCGGAAATGTCAAGGATAAAACTTTTGCTATAATTATGCATTCTATAGACTCCAATGGGACTTATACTATAGGAAGCACGTCACCACAACGTCACCACGTGACGTCTATAATTAGAAAATATGCCTTAATGAAAAAGTGAAAAGTTTAACACTACCCCGGTGATAATTAATTTCAATCTGTAATAATAGCTATGTTAAAACATCTCTGTACCATGAAAAGTGCTGCTAGAATCCTACTGTCCTATCACAGAAATAATTATTCAAGACTTTCGGACAAAACCTTCCCAAAATTTTTACATTTCGTTCATAACATCGAAAAAAAATGCATCAATTCCTGTAAACCATACGATTCTAGCAGCACTTTTCAAAAACAATAGAATTAGAACTTTAGATAGAAACAATTAAGTTTCAATGTATGCGGCGTAGTGTTGAACTTTTGCATCTTTTTTGTTACGAACGACAGAGAAAGACTGATCGGCAAGTAAACACCCTCCCTACTTTAATTTTACGAAGAAATTTAGAATTATATTACCATACCTTATTCATAAGCTTTATTCCTACATGAATAACACCTGATATTCATTCTAAATGCTTTTAAACTCCGATTTCTTGTGTTTGTTTACATGAATTCTCATTACGTTTCATTTTCACTCTACTTCTGCATGATCAACAGTTATGACGTCACGGGTTTGGTATTTAACCCCAGTGATAACTACAGAGGCCCAGAAAAGACAAAATTCCGTTTATATTATGCCTCTTTATATTTTGATTCATTTTTACAACCTCAAATCAATCTTAGATATCGATTTTAAGAAATTGTTATCTCTAATCCTCACGTCATATAGCTTACTATGACGTCATATCATATAGGCAAGTAGAATATTTGGTTGTAACCTTAACCTACCTGCGTATTTACATTTACTTCCAGTGCCCGTGTTTAAACAGGTTGGGAACACATCCTCTTTAGCGAGATCATCTCGCTAAAGCGCGATTATTCCTCTCTAGCGAGAGAAAATACATCTCGGAAAACCGAGATTTGTACTCCAATTCAAACTGTAATCATGTTAACTTCTGAAAAAGGAAAATCCGGAAGTATGTCAACCAATTTGATAAATATTTATTGTCTCTTCAGTTCTCAATAAATTTGCTTCAAAATATTGCCTCTACTGCTGCAAATCATGGAAATTAGAATAAGTTTATGAACAATAGCGTAGCCTTACTACGGAGGACCACAGGTGATAATTATCAGTACAATTATATATATATATAAACTTACTTCGGTGGCACGTGTAAATGGACTGAAAGGTCGGGGGGGGGGGTTACAAGGAACAAATACAGTAGGTACGTTGTGCGACTGGATTTTTTTAAATGTATAATATACCAAAATTCTGATCAGGCATGGTAAAAGCTATCGACATAACCATTTTCAAATCACAGCCATTTTAATTGAAAGAGTCTTATCGGTGATCAATTAAGACTCTTCTAATAAGGAAGCTATTCATAAACGGTAGATCATCGCTTATATATAAATGTGACAATAGCCTCTCTTATTAACTCAATAAAACAATTACATATAATATTTATTAATTATAATAAAATGTAAAATTCGAAGTATCCCATGCAGTGTTTGTAGGTATTCTTTAGAAATAAAGCATGTCTTTAGCAGTATTCATCCGCCGCTGAAATTTTGCCGACTCAGCATTAAACAATACTTTTAGCTTTTTTTTTTATTTATTGAATTTTTTTTGGGGGGGGGGGAGATTTTTTAAAAGCCCCCCCTTTTTTTAAAGATATAAAAAGCCACCTGGTTGGTGTTCTTTCATGTAGCCTATGTTTTGGAAAGCATCTGATTCCCTATTAAAATTTACACGTTAACTTATGCAGGATCCCAACATATGTTTCAAATGCAATTGATGTGTCCTCAAACGATGAAATATTTATTGCCACCGGTAAAAACATTAAGAATTTATGTCATTAATACACGAATACTTATATAGGGCATACTACTTTAAATTATAACAACACGTTAAAAGCAGTAATTTTAAAATTTCGAATTTTTGTTTTCTCTAATTTATCTATATTCTATACTCATCTCAATTTATACTTGTGTTTTTTAATCATGACTTTTCCACAAACGTTACAACCCTGTTGTGCTTCCGTACTTCTTAGCGTCAACCAAAGATTAAATATTTAAGCAAATATCATGGGTTTCTGAAGAACATTATATTTATTTTTTTACAAGAATGGAATACTAAGACCCTAACGAATATAATTTGGATATCTATACATATTTTATATGCTTTAAAAACATATATGACTGTAAATCTTGAAACCTTCGCTAAAAAGGCCCGATTTTCACGTGGATTTCAGCTTCTTATTCTCACAAGCAGCAGTGATTGTCTAAAATGTTTAGCCAATATATTGTCAGTTTTTTGTAGTAAATTCACGCTTCAATGCAGCTTTCTCCCGGATTTTCAATACGATGAAATATTTAGGTTACAAGGAACAAATACAGTAGGTACGTTGTGCGACTGGATTTTTTTAAATGTATAATATACCAAAATTCTGATCAGGCATGGTAAAAGCTATCGACATAACCATTTTCAAATCACAGCCATTTTAATTGAAAGAGTCTTATCGGTGATCAATTAAGACTCTTCTAATAAGGAAGCTATTCATAAACGGTAGATCATCGCTTATATATAAATGTGACAATAGCCTCTCTTATTAACTCAATAAAACAATTACATATAATATTTATTAATTATAATAAAATGTAAAATTCGAAGTATCCCATGCAGTGTTTGTAGGTATTCTTTAGAAATAAAGCATGTCTTTAGCAGTATTCATCCGCCGCTGAAATTTTGCCGACTCAGCATTTAACAATACTTTTAGCTTTTTTTTTTATTTATTGAATTTTTTTTGGGGGGGGGGGAGATTTTTTAAAAGCCCCCCCTTTTTTTAAAGATATAAAAAGCCACCTGGTTGGTGTTCTTTCATGTAGCCTATGTTTTGGAAAGCATCTGATTCCCTATTAAAATTTACACGTTAACTTATGCAGGATCCCAACATATGTTTCAAATGCAATTGATGTGTCCTCAAACGATGAAATATTTATTGCCACCGGTAAAAACATTAAGAATTTATGTCATTAATACACGAATACTTATATAGGGCATACTTCTTTAAATTATAACAACACGTTAAAAGCAGTAATTTTAAAATTTCGAATTTTTGTTTTCTCTAATTTATCTATATTCTATACTCATCTCAATTTATACTTGTGTTTTTTAATCATGACTTTTCCACAAACGTTACAACCCTGTTGTGCTTCCGTACTTCTTAGCGTCAACCAAAGATTAAATATTTAAGCAAATATCATGGGTTTCTGAAGAACATTATATTTATTTTTTTACAAGAATGGAATACTAAGACCCTAACGAATATAATTTGGATATCTATACATATTTTTTAGCGAGCGCAGCGAGGCGGCGCAAAGCGCCGCTCGCGTAGCGAGCTCAATAGACTAACGTGTACGAACGGAGGAAATTCGGGTTAAAATCTGCACATTGTTCCAAGAAATTTTTATCTGACCGCGTGAAAAAATTCCAAACTCCCAGTAATCCTTTGCGGTGCATAGCAACCTGAAGGCTAAAACATAGCAACAACTTACTTGAAAAAAATTACAAACAACGTTTTTATGCAATATCCTTGCCACAAATCTATCGTTTGCGTTCAAAGTCTACATGACCTTTTATTTGACGTCATAGTTTCGTCACTAAAACGGCTCGGGTATTTCCGATTTTGTCGAAAACTTCCGAAAAGTTCGAAATCTCGATCCCGATTCCTTTGTAAATAAAATAAAGCTGTGTAAAGGTTTTTGATAGAAAATAACTGCGCTCGCCCCAACGGTCGCACCGTAGAACATATTATGCTTTAAAAACATATATGACTGTAAATCTTGAAACCTTCGCTAAAAAGGCCCGATTTTCACGTGGATTTCAGCTTCTTATTCTCACAAGCAGCAGTGATTGTCTAAAATGTTTAGCCAATATATTGTCAGTTTTTTGTAGTAAATTCACGCTTCAATGCAGCTTTCTCCCGGATTTTCAATACGTACGAGATTTTTGATTATTTTATAATGAAATAAACAAAATTCCTGTTTATGGTAATGTTTTTTCTTCTGCTGGATAATCGCGCTTTAGCGAGATGATCTCGCTAAAGGGGATGTGTTCCCAACCAGTTAAAGCCAAGCATCGATTAATCGATTAATTTACTAGTTGATGTGAGTCAAAAATATTCATGCACTAGGCATATGTAAGCCAACAGAAAGTTTTATCTGTAAAAATGTCGAAAAGGTTACCTTACCTTTCTGGAAACTAATCTTTTGAAATATGACATTTTCCCGTACTCGTGTTATGGGCGCAGACATATTTGAATGGCCCGGATGTTTACACCGATTCCGATTCTCCTTTACTTGAACCCGATCATAAAAGGCTCCTGACAGCTCATTATACAAGACCACGTCGCCATACAATACCTGTCTGCTATAAGACATACTTTATTAGAAATATTTCTTTCTATGTCCCCGTAATCAAAGATTCGGGGTATATAGTTTGTTATGTCCGTCCTGGCGTCTTTCTGTCTGTTTGTCTGTTCGTCCGCAAAAACTTTAACTTGCCCATAACTTAGGGATTTAAAGTGGAGATATGAGTTTCATATTTCACATATGTATTCCTTGTTACAAGACCTTTCTTTGGGCACCACCAAATTTGACCTCTTGACCTTGGAGTTTGACACACTTTTACACTAAAATTCCAAACTTTTATTTTGGCAATATTTATTTAACAGTATATATAGGACTTTCATACTTCACTTATAAATTATTTGTGACAAGACCTTCCATTGAACATCAACAACTTTGACCTTGACCTTTGAGGTTTCTGTACTTTAAAAATATTATTATCGGCCATAACTTTTAAACGGTAAGAGCTAGGGCTTTCAATCTTCTATGATTATGTAATTCTTGTGAGAAACCTTTTATTGGATACCAAGAACTTTGACCCTTTGACCTTGACCTACTTTTAAAAAACAATCATTGACCATAACTTTTAAAGAATTAGGGTTGGGGGCTTTCATACTTCATATACAGTGTATTTCATTCTTGAGAAAGGACCTTTATCAAATAGCAACAACTTTGACCTTGGACTTTTACCTACTTTTTAAAAAAAAAATCTTGTCATAACTTTTCAAAGAATATGGCTAGGGCTTTCATATTTCACATATGTAATCCTTTATTTAGAAGCCAACAACTTTGGCCTTCTGATCTTGACCCTGGAGTTAGGCTGATATAAGAGTATAAAAATAGGTATTTTTTATGTAGAAAAAAGAAAAATTCTTTTAGTTGAATCTTATATATCAAGAGATGGCTTGCGCAGTGATAACATAAAAGATAGAATAACTTGAATTGATTTTTTTCTGTATATTCATGTTCGTTGTAGAAGGGGGATGCATGAGTCAAATACCTTCTCAGGTTTTTTTCCAGGTATCTTGCATTTCAATACTGACATGTTGTTCTTTAATTAAATATAATATCTATAAACACATGTCCCTTTTACTGATGTAGTGATAAAACATTATAGAGATATAAATGAAAAAGCCTTAAAAGGTGAACTCAGGTGAGCTAAAATTGTTATCGATATAAAAGTTTTGGGCACGTCGGATAGGATATATGATTTATTGTGGCTGAAAGATTAAATCATGTTAAAGATTCGTTTGCTTTGTATTTTTCTTAAGCAGTAATTTATTTATTTTAAAAACAAATCAGAAAGGGCCATTTGGTCAGCCGGAAAAAGAAAGGTCACCGGATTAGGTTCCTAAGAAAAACTCGGCTCGTGCTGTCGTGGTGGCGCGTTCTGTCGAATGCACTGAGAACTTCAATGTTTATGAAAACACATGCTACAAGCAGAACAAGAAAGACACGTGTATTGGTAAGTGAAATGCAACTTTTTCGCAGGTTTTATGTTGCGTTTGTATCCTGTCACGATATATAAAAAAAAATGACTTTTGAGTAGACGAAATCCTTACCCTGCCCCAGGGGTAGTGTGCCATTGTTCTGCACTGTTCAAGTTTTTAGAAGTCAACGAATCAAGTGGGGTCAGTGACTTTTCGATGAGGTTACGGACAGTGATGCTAAAAGGGCACCGTTATTTCCTTTTTTCTGTGCTGGTAATTTTTATTTGTGCAACATCTGCTATTATAATAATTTTAAATGATTTTTTTGGGGTGTTTCGGAAAATGAAATATTGATTATAGTGCCAGATTGAGAGGAGTTTTTTTTCTTCAAAACTTTAAGAAATTTATTTTCAAAATCTTAAAATAGATAACATGTGGTAAATATTTGTAAATTGAGTTATCAACTTGGGAAAAAAATGAGACAGTTAAATTTAATGAAAAATTTATTGAATTTCATCCAAAAAATTATTTTAAAAATTGCTATTTACAAAATTAAGATGGGGCTAATATTTATGATGTTATGTGGTATATGAATTGTGTAATGTAAAAGCTGTGCCGATCAGAGTTCAATCATTGCTGAGGGCAATTCTTTGTGCAAGCTAGCTAGGTGTGTTATTTTGATGAGAGAGATTCCCAACTCTACCATGATATGATTATTTACTTATATGAATATGAGGTGACTGTCCTCTTTTTTATCATTGATAATTTTCAAGATTAATGTTACCAGTATTTATTTAGAATTGCATATTTTTTTTAAAAGAGTAAATAGGAATTACAAAATATGCAAGTTTTTTCAATTTTATGAATGTCTTTAGTTTTAAGATCCACATATCTTTAGCACAGATTTCATATATTTATCTGTCTAATGTTAAATTACTGAACAGTCAACTGAACACATGATGGTTCTACTATGATAACCAATCTTGATTAACACATCTGACACAAACTAAATACTAAATAAAATAGGTTTGTTGTGTATTGTTCCTTCAACATGGTCAAAGGGTCCATAATTTCTACATTCACAACAGAGTGAAATTATTAATGGGAGGTCATTGTTTGGAAAGAGGATGGCACAACAACCTTGTGCTTGTTTTGTAAATAAAGATCAGGAAAGAAAAACATTTGAATGATCAGAATTTTTTCATTCATCCATTGCCTTATAAATAATGGAGGGGATAAAGAAAATGAAAAACCATAAGTTTTCTTGTAAATATGAGTCTTCTTATAAACATGAGTCTTAAATCAAAATTGTTGTGAAAGTATTTATTATCTTAATCAGATAATCAGTATTGAAAGACAATGGAAGAGTATAGATAAGTGTTTGGACACATACTGAGATAATGCAGTGTAAAGCCCCATTAAGGCATGCTGAGTTATAAACATAGAGACCTGTGAGTGAGTGTCACGGCAGGGAATCCCTTACCCCTGCAGATTACACACATCCTGTGTATATTAAATTTCCTTAAACTCATTTTGTTAATCTGCCAATTAGTGGTGACATCTCTCCTTTGTTGTGAAGACATACTCTGGGTTCTTTCAAAGCTTCCACTGGCCAGGGTGTATAAAATAATAGGGGAAAATTGTAAGTAAGTAAAATCAGTAATTTTTCCCTTTGCTCCCATCCTCCCTGTGGTTCATGGACTCATGAAACACTGCATGACCAAGCACTTTTATAAGTTTATTGGAGCTGTCAACATAAATACACATTTGATCCAAACCAGAAGGAGAAAGCTTTGAAATAGCGTGGGAATTTTACACACAATCGTATTGCAACTTAATTTATGTTATCTGTGAGGTAAGATATATATGCTATCAAGTTTTAACAGGATGATAAATTAATAATTATGTTGAAATTGGAGAAAATAAGCAATTATTTATTGTTTCGTTGCTTAAGAAAAAAACCCCATTAACCTTTTTTTATAGAAATGCTTTAGTTTCAAACTTTTACAATGAGAAACAGGCATTTATGTCATGTTGTTATAAATGATTTAGAAATATCTGTAAGTGTAGATTTACTTTGAGAAACAAGCATGGATAAATAATGTGACCCATGATTAATTAGAATTACCAATAGAAAGTGGAATTACAGTTAAGAAATTAGTGACTGACATTTCTTATATCACCAAATGAAACTATATAGTTCTTAAAAGACAAAAGACTGATTTTCAACTATCTGACATTTTGGTCACAGTTTTTAATTTTTTTTAACTTATTATTTTATAATTTTAGGGTTTTTTTCTATTAATTTTGCCTTTTATTTTACATTTTTATGATAAGACATTGAGATAAACCCTTGGGTGAAATAAAGATTTATTCAGTCAGCTTCAATGAAGTTGAACATTTTTAATAGCTTGGATAATGTGACATTTTTACTACATTCTAAATGATGCTGGAAATTAAAATGTCAGATCTAATATATGTTAATGTTGAAATTAAGAGCTGGAAAAGGCACACCATTATTCTCTTACACATGAAGTGACCACCCATTACAGTATCACTAGCTAGTCATCACCAAGGCCCCTCACTATATAAAATTGAATGTGATGGGATTAAATGCCATCAACATTTATAATAATTAATGTAATGTCTATGACTTGAGGAGTGAAGCAAGGTGATATTTTATGTCCTAGTTTAATTAAATTTTTTAGCAGTAGGATCTCGATCCCCTTCTGGAATTTTCCCAGTTGATAAATTTCTATACAAATTTTTTTTTATTAACATGATTAAAAAATTGACTGTGGACCTGCATGCCCCCCTTCCCTGTTAAGAAACATGAACCCTATATTCTTAAAATGGTAGGGTGGAAATGTATTTGTAAATATTTACAATTTACTGTTTTCTTCTCACCTTCAGAATTTGATTGACCCTGTACATTGTTTACTATATGCTGATTGTGCTTTTAATTACA
This sequence comes from Saccostrea glomerata, assembly GCA_003671525.1. Classification (NCBI taxonomy): domain Eukaryota; kingdom Metazoa; phylum Mollusca; class Bivalvia; order Ostreida; family Ostreidae; genus Saccostrea; species Saccostrea glomerata. The sequence continues at coordinate 1,054,237 of PRKT01000058.1, read as the reverse complement.
TCACTAAAGGGTATTCAGAGAAAATTTGATAAGTAGAATATGTTGTCTGATAATTAATGTTGATCAAATTTTATCAATTTTGAATGTGATGTTTGATTCTTGTTTTATTTTTTTATAGAGCCATGGAAATGCTTGGATTAAAGGCAAGTGCCCCAAAGGGTGTAAAGTTGAGTAAACCCCCTCCAAGAAAGTTAAATATTAAAACAGAGGCCATATTGAACCACCTTGAAAACAGGAATTTCAACAATGGCATACGAGAGCTCTCCATGTTGGAGCAGAGCAGATCCTTGGAGCTGAATAATAACTATATAGAGAAAAGCGGGGACTTAACACAAGGCTTTGGTCCCACTGGCCTCAACTACTCGTCCAATGTCAGTTACAAAGTACTGGATGATAATGGTAATAAATACTAACTACATATTAATTTCCTATGTAAATGTACTGTAACTATTAATGATTATTTAATGATAAGCATGGCATGGACTACCGAAAATCATTTATTCCAATCAAGCATTCAAGGATGCTTACCCTTTTCCTTTGACGTATTCTGCCTAGGAGTTATTCCCCTTAGCCACCATCTTGTAGGGCAAATAGTGAATTTGCCTCTTTGAGCAACCAATTTTAAACATGCATGCAAGATATATATGGGGGGAAATATATACAATCTTAAATTATGAATTAATAGAGGCTTTAACAAACGTATATTCATCAGAAAAATAGTGTTATCACTAGATACGATCTCGTTGCGAGCAACGAGAGGTCTTCCGTCCGTTTTAGGAAAAGAAACCCACATAAAATCGAGCTGAAAAGAGATTCAAAATTTTGGTCTCAAGGAGGATTGAAACTATGTCGCCAACGTGAATGCGCTTTTTTTTACTTTTATATCCCCAACGCGCTTACCATTAAGCTATTGGGAGTACTGCTCTAAATATACTTGTGTATACCACGGTACTTTTGCAACAGTTCACCTGTCTAAGAATTATAAAAAGCATTCATAATTTCGCGCCAAACGCCACGAGTAAATATTCGCGCCTTTTCTTTGGACTGATCTATTAGATAGGTATGATAGCATCAATTAAATTTTTAAAATAAAACATTCTTAGCGCCTTTATTTTATTTTGACGTTAAGAAAGTATATGTAACACATTATACACATTACATATCGTATCTAGCCCAGTTACACTAAAGCAGTGAAACGGAAATTAAGTTTTAAGATTGACACTCAATTGCAACGTACTACTGTAACGTGTCGGATCTGAGCGGTCAGTAGGTCCGTGCTCGGATTACCGAGTTTTACTGGGGATATGATTGAATGCAATATATACAGATAATAATATGACACCTGCCTGGTGTCTTTAAATCAAATGACCTAAGTGCTTTGTATAATTATATATCTTCAGTTAATACCGGCACCTGCCTGGTGCCATATGATAATTGCCTCACTATACTCGTAAAACTGACTATATAAGTCAACATCTATCTGCCTGGTGCCTCTTGATTTAGCCTTTAACATCTGCCTGGTGTATAACTGCTTACCAAGTTGCCTATATAACTCTAGCCAAGTGGCTACAATATACTTACACAGTATGATTTAACTTTGTAAGAGCTTCTCTGTCCTAATGACAAACCTATAGCTAATGTCACACAGCTACATTTTAACTAGTCACTGACTACGGCAACTTTGCACAATCCTATTTGATCGATAAACCAATTGGTTTCTGTACCAAAGTGAAGACACAAGCCAGTTGGCTGTACTGCCCCCGTGTACCTCAACTTAATCAATGATCATAAGTTATCAGATATCATAATGATAAAATAAAACAGACTGTCTTTCTTTTGGCAACACCATTATTATTTTCTAACAGAACATCATTTGTCAATGATACTTGTTTAATTCTTTAGTCAATTGACCAATTAATTACAATATTTACATTGATTATCTATTATAATATAAACAAGTAACGGGAGGTAACTCCTCCAACCATTTAATACTACGTGAGAGTCGAAGTAGTTTTTTACATTTCATGTATCCTTATGTCAGAATGGTTAATCAAATGCTCAGCTGCCTCCATAAACCCCTTTTCGCGAATTGGCGGAGTTGACAGAGACAGCCGCCATTTTGGACCCGCTTCAGACTTTTGAATGCAAATATCTAGACTTTAGATTTATCAACATTCAAACAAATTAAATAGTAAGCATTATAAGGAGGGCTTCTATTACCATACCAAATAAAAATGAAAAATACTGAAAAACAAAAAAGTTAGAAAATACGATTTTTTAAAATTTGCATCTCGTAACGACCGGAAGTACTGACGACGCACGAAAAGGCGATTCTGCAATCCACAAAGTCATGATCTATCATCTCCAATAAGTCTCCAGTTCATATTCTCAGCCATTTTCGATAAAAGTGCGCGACAAAATCGCATTTTAAAATCAGGAAATTGTCCATAACTTGGCACCTGAAGCGAATTTTCCAAATTTCTCTTAGGATGTAACAACTTCATTTAATGACACATATTTTGTGAAAGTTTCATGAAAAATCGCTGAATAGTTTTTGAGAAATCACCTGCACAAAATTTTGTCAAAAAAAAGAATAATAAGAATAATAATTAGAAACAGTAGAATCACTATAAGGTCTTCCGTGAAGACGGAAGACCTTAATTACCTCAGTAACCAGTATAACAAATTGAACTTGGTTGAATGATGAAGGGATCTTGGAATGTTGCCCAACAAGATGGCGGCTAAGGGGAATAACTCCTTGATGCTTTAGTTGTTAAAACTGACATATAATAATATTTAGATGGATAATTGGATTAATACTTGAATTAATAGAATTGCAGTTTGAAACCTTAAATAGAATTGTATCTTCATTGGTAGATTTGAAGCAGAGAGTAAGAGCACCAAGAACCCCCAAATTAAAGAAACCAAGACCACTGCGCAGCAATGTTGCCTCCAAAGACACTTCTCTTGTCAATACAGAAGTAAACAACAATGTGAAACAGAAAATATCATCTGATTTCTCAAACATACAGTCATCAGAGGAGGCAGAAGGTATTTATTGTTTTCAGAAAAAAAAATCATTTCTTACCTTATTTTCAAATTTAGTTTTAATTTGTTTATTTCATAAGCAATGATTTTGAAGAACAAAAATGTATTTTTAATAGCATGCATGATCATCATAATTTTGCAGAGTTTATTCTTGAAAATACAATTTCCCAACTACCCTAATCATAACTGAAACTTGTCATTGACTTTCATTTGACTTTCTTAAAGTATATAATCCTTCTTTTTTAATTTTCATATTTTTCCATTTGATAGATAAAATCCTAAATGCTATAGAGAGGCTGGACTCTTTAGACCAGACAAGTGCTGGCTTGTTCAGAGACATAGTGGTGAAGTTTGGGCCAGAGCTGGAGAAGGAAAATCCAGGTAGATCATCTACTTGCACTGTAAAATGATATCTGTAAAAGATTAACATTTAAAGAAGACTTAATATAGCAAAGCACAAACTTATGTAAACCAATTTCTTTTATTTGCAATTCCTATGATGGAAATTCATCTACATCTTGTAAATTTTGCAATCTAGGCAACATTCTGCATAAATATGTAGGAAAATAATTAGTCCATGACAAAAAATATTAGCGAGAAGAAGGTTGCAAAACTTGCAAATATTTCTCCCTTGTCTTGTTTTTCCATTCTGTTTGCATCATCCTTCCTCTCTTATAATAGCCTTCATAAGAAGCAGTTTGGCCTGTGTGGAGGAATTTCTAAAGAGAGACGGCAATGATGCCAGTGTGCGAGCCATGTTACGAGAAATGTTAGACCTCCACAGGCAATCCAGGAATAAACAATCCGAGAAGACATCCTGGAATAATAAGGTGTGTTGATCTAGTTTATTGAAAGAGTAAAGGGATAGCTCTTAAAAAGATTTCAGACAGCATTTATTTCATTTGAAAGACCACCTGCAGTAAATTTTTGTACCACATACCTTTGATAAGTTTGTTGCTGTAGAGAAAGTATGATGAAAAGAACATTTCACATTTGTTTGGAGTAAAGCTTTTATATTGACAATTAGAACTGTAAAGTTAATGTAAATTAAAGGGGTTTTTTTTTGTCTTGTTTTTAATGCTACTGCAAATGCATTTTAAGTTGATTCACATTTATGATGATTTTATGTAAATAAAATGGTTTGAAACTACGTATAAAGGAAAAATACATGATTTATAATAGGATGTTGGAAACACTGAGACAGAATCCAATTCAACTACCAAGCAAAAAGCTGTAAATGTAAATGAGTCTGTGAAGACTGAAGAAAGTAAAGTCTGTCGAGCAATCGTAAGCATAGTTCTATTTTTAATGCATATGTGTGTAGAATATCGACTGTTTGTTTATGAGAATATCAATTTATTTAAGGAAATATTATTATAGTAATAATGTACTATATACAACAGATTTTCTTTTTAATACCAGTGTTGAATTTTTAGAATAAACCATCTCTATGTTGGAATTTTTCAAATGTAATTAAAATATGTGCTTGGAGTAAAAGAGCTTGGGCTTTAAGGGGGGACCTATGTCCGAAAAGTCTTTGTGTGAAATTTTCAAAACTTTGATATTTCTTTCCTGACCACTTGCTTTTAATTGTTAGGTATTGAAAACAATACCTTTATGTGCTTATTTTTACACAGGAGCACGTGCAAAAACAGTGGGAAATGCTAAAAATAGATTATTTTCAGACATTCTTGTTTTACTCCAAATATGCGCTAAAAAGAACCAAAAATGTCAAATCACAATCGAAATCAACATGTATTTAATTTATATGACTTGTATCTTTAAAATGAAGGCAAATTCATTGATATTCATCTAGCATGAAAAATTATGAAGGAGCACAATGTAAGTATCACACCGTTTTTCTTATCGTATTTTTTACAATTCCGACATGCATAACAGGTAATATCTTAAAAAGTCTTTGTGTGAAAATGTTGTAATTAATATTTTTTAAAGAAGTCACCCCTCTCTTTAATTTAACAAAGAAAAAAGTATACCTTTATGATATAATAAACGAGAAATATGACGTTTTCTTTTATTTTCGTTCTCTTCTGTCATAAACATTGACCTTTCTGCACTAAAAAAGGGGTAAGCTAGCACTGACAAACATCTGAATATAAATCTATTTTGCAAAAAACGATTATTTTGTTTTGATAAGAAATAATTTAAACAGATCAACTCTTTTCTTCTTCATTCTAATCATTCTGCCTCCCCCCCTCTTTCCCCGTCAACAACCAACACCTAATAGAATCTAGGAATGAGATAATACAATAAAATCTACATACACTATAAATCAATAAAATATAGGTACAAGTACATTTCTTAATTTCTTTTTAGTTTTATCCAGAAAATACAATTAATGGTAATCATAAAATTAAACACATTTCCCTGATTAAAGCCGCTCTCTTTGCTGAATTTTATCTTATAATTTTTGCATTTTTATATCAGCATATCATGGAGGTATTTCTTCACAACTGAAATTGCTATGAATTATCAACCAAAGGAAGAGAATTCTAATATTAACAAACTCCATAAATCAAATAAAACTGTTAAAAATGATGAAAAAAAATTCTTTTTGTTAACTGTGTACGTATAATAACAATGTTATGCCTATAATCACAGTTGCAAAAGTCAGCGGTAAAAAACAAACGTCGCTATTGTGACGTCACATAACGCTGCTTTGACGTAGAACGACATAGGTCCCCCCTTAAAATTAAGTAAAATTTTCGATTCTCTGTACTGTGTGAAAAGGGGAAAAGATAATTTACTCAGCAGGGACTTTGGAATTTGTGTCCATCTCTTTTTCATGAATTGTCTGAACTTATGTTTCAGAGTCAGGATTCTGGCTATGGAGACCAGGATGATATTGTGTTGTGGAATTCGGAGGATTCATTTATTGAGGATGCCAGTGAAAATCTGTAGGTAGTTTAGTTCTGTACACTGTACATTAATACACCATTTTTGACAAATTTTCTTCATGAGAAAGTAATTTTCCATTTATAAGCTAGACAACATTTTCAAATTCTGCCCATTGTTTTAGGTCAGATCTTTATAAAAACAAGTACACAGAAATTTTTGCCAGCAGACTGCTTTGTGTAATTGTGCAAAAATAAAGTTCTCACAAATAAGATGTGATTTGTACAGTATTGTAATTTAAAATTATTGGACTTGATAATAAATACAGATATTTATGTGTTTTTATATTGCTATACATTTAGCTGGTTAAAAAAAAATTGAATGATCCAACAAGCTATGTGTGTAATGCATCTGTGAATATTATAAATAATTTTTTTTTTAATTTTTAAAAATTATTTGGATATGGAAATTTTATGTTGAACTTAAACTTTGATTAAACTAAAATATCAGGAGATTCAAGATAGTAAAGGGTAAAAGAGAAAAAGGTTGGGACTGGTAATGTCTGGTACTCAAAATATCAGTGTATGAGATAATGAAACTCAGATATATTTGTTTGTTTTTGCAGGAAGAATGATGATGAAAATACAGAGAAAGGTAAGATTCTCACTGAGTTGGTTATAGATGTAGAATCTGATTAACTTGTAAAACTACTTTGTTGGGTAACTGTTTGAATTTCAGAAATATACAATGTACATTTACTTTATCAATAGATGCAGACATTGAAATATTGGCAGTGGAAACTGGGACTAAGGAGGTAACTCACAGATATGTTAAAATATTTCTTATAAATTGAATGCAAAATTCAATTCATGCATCTTTGTTCATGACATAAAGTTAATTCATAGATATCAGTCAAAGGAATCAAATTCAAGAACAAGGGTACTTGTACTGTCAGACATGGATGCTTTTTGAGTACAAACATTATTTTGAAAATACACAATGCATATGTAATAAATCATATTTATATTTTTTTTTTCTTCAAGGAAAGCCATGAATTTCTGTCAAAACACTATGGTAAACCTTCAGTTGTGGAGGAAAAAGAGCCCTTGTATTCCACAGAGAGGCACTGGAGTGATACTGTGAGAAAATCGAAAGATATGAATGACACAAGTCAGAGCATACAGAGGGGGGAATTCACTAAACTCAAAGACCATCTCAGAATGGACACTCAGACAAGGACAGGATTCGGTGATTCCAGGTCCAGGTCTGATAGATGGACAAGGAGTTCCGAAGACAAATTTAACGGTCAGAGAACTTACGAAAGAAGGCCGCCTGCTAATGGTGCCGATCAGGATTCCTGGAGAACACTTCCTGTTCGTGCAGGTTTCGGGGTTCGAGGGAAAATGTCCACTGTGCCAGAGGAAGAAGGGAGTCATGAAGAGTTGGCTGCCATTCCCAAGAGACCTAAGCATCTCATTCGCAAGTTTCAAAATACGGACAGCAATGGAAATGGAAAGGTAATTTAGTTGTGAATTTTGATCCACAATACAGTGAAACCTGTTTAATCCAACTCTTAAAAAAAATTATGTGTCGGAAGAGACAGGGTTTTGAATATTGCACAAATTAGAAAAGTATGGAAAATAGTAAAATTTGAATGAAAGTTATAAGGTCAAAATTTTAACATACACCTGTCGGATTACACAGTTTTTCAATGTATTTTTACAAAGTTTATCAGAAAGAATGCCTTTCACACACTTAAGAAATCAAGCAGTAATGTAAATTAATGTTTCAGCTTGTAGTGGAGAGAACTCCTTTGGGGCCTGGAAGTGATGCCTCATCGATAGCTGATGTAGAGAAGGGCCTACCTAAAAGTATTTACTCCGCTTCTGGTAGAAGATCTATGTTCAAAAAGTACAACACTGCTGTTTGTTTTGAAGATATAGGTAGGCACTTTATTTTCACTCAAGAAACATTCACTGTAAGAAAGATTAACTACTGGGGAAGTATTTTTAGAACTATGACTGAAAGAACATGTACTGTATATGGGTGGTTTTCATCTCTGTCTTCCTATATCTGAACTTCATTGGAATCTAAAAAGCTTTTCCTTGGCTCAAGTTCAAGGAATAAGGGGTACACTGGTTTTATGTGAGTGCCACAATTTCAAAAGCAATTATTAATTTTGTTTGCATAGTCCCTGCAGGCAAATGAAGATTTTCTGAACATGTAATATTTAATATAAGTACCTGTTCGTGCCATGATGACTAAAGTTTGAAAATTCTTTTGACTAGATTCTGATGACTTGGAGGAAAAAGAGAAAATACCATACAGTCGTGAGGAACTACTGAAGCTGGCAGATTGTCCTTTGTCCAGACAGAAACCCACTGAGATGTCATACCTACTGAAGATTTTCCCAGAGGTCTGCCTTTCTGAGGTAATGTTCAGTGTTACTTTACGCAAACATTAGCAAAAGAAATTTAATATACCGTAAAATCCCGTGCATTGTGCGCAATGTTGTAAAAGACGCACCCCCAACTTTGGGGGTAAAAATCCTGAAAAAAACGCAGGTCCTATGTAAAGTGCGCATCAAAAAACCGCATAAATTGGATGTGACTTTAATTTTTCATGCTCAGTAACTCAAAGAAAAAAATAATATATTACGAATCGAAAACGAAATTAGCACGTCAGCTTTTTTTTACTATCAGTATACGTTTTTAAAATGTGCATGTGTGAACATTTAAATTAAATCTATTTTATAAGTATTTAACAATGATATCTGAACATTTTCTTTTTTTTTTAATTAATTCCAAGCGTGTCATAAAGTTATACTAACAGGTATAGTGCATACCAAGCGCGTGTCCATAATTACGTCAACAAAACTCGACCCCAAGCGATATTAGTGTCAAAAATTTGGCTTTGGGTAATTAAACAAATCTTAGTATCCATCGATAATTAATTTTTTAATTATTAAACACTGTTTGATAATTGTATTACCTATCCAGAAAAAAACACACGTTGTTTTCTTTACATGTGTTCAGGTGATAATTGTTGAATAAACAATGGCCATGGCCTACGTATAAGTTAAATATAGCAATGACGCGAAAATATAATGTGTAACGAATTGCACCTATAACTGCATATATCTGAAATTAAAAATAAATAAAATACAAAACAAGATAGTTCAGAATATATCATAAAGATTATAACGTTAGGTGATAAAACGTTTATAGGTATTATTTATGTTTTAAGCGACATGCAATTCGTGTGTACAATTGTAGATGATATAAGCGACAGCAGTTCAAAATGGCGGAGTACGCAATGGAAATTAAAGAAAAACAAAGATCGTTTTTCATTATTTATTATTATTATGAAACAAATATCTTTCTTCCAACAGATAGGGTAGATGTATATGACTACATTAGGTAGGACTGACGTATACGAATATCTGAAATTAGAGAAATAGTAGTAAACTTCGACGTAACGTGTTACGAAGATTAATCAATTGAAGAAAATGGTTGTTGACACTGAGAAAACGACCTGAAAAAAGGGGGTTGAATTTTGTTCTTATGTATTGAGCGCATCCCTACTTTTGAACGATTTTCTGAGGAAAAAAAGTGCGCACAATGCACAGGATTTTACGGTAATTTTAAAACTAAATGAAAAACAGTTTAGATTTTTGACCATTTTGTACATGCAATTCTAGGTTGTTCCACAGAATTGTCCTCTGTTCATCTTTCATTTGGCAGCATTTGATTTAGCTGAAGGTGATAAGCATTAAGAATTACTTTTTCTGCATAAAATATTTAAACTTTACACATATAAGAGATGTTTGAATTATATCCATTACTATTGACCTTTGTTTTAACTTTTACCTGTATATTTTCAAAACGTCGAGTTTCTATGTAGATGACCTGGTCTAATTTTCATTTTCAGTATGAAATGTGTACACATCCAGACATTATTTTGATATGGAAAATTTTATGTTGTAGGCTAAGAAATATTTTTCTAGGGAAGACCTCCCCAAGCCATCCAATACACATTGTAGAGGAGTTCAAGAGAGGAGGAAGAATTGTGATGAAGTGAACAACTTCCTAGACAGATTAGCTGAACCAGAAAACACAGAGAATTCATCCTCATCCTCAGAAAATGGCTTCCTGTACCCAACATCCAAATTTGAGTTTGGAACACATCAGGGATTTCCGCAAACCAGTGTATTGGCGTCAGCTTCAAGCCAAGGAGACAGAAAGGCAGTGTTTGGAAGTGGTGCTAGTTTTATTCCTCAAGACTTCAGTGATTGTTCACAGGCTGGGACTACAAATATGACAGGAAAACCAAGGGGTGGGTTTGGAAGACCTGGCTGATTCAGTGGTCCAAATGGAGTATTGAAAAAAGGATTTTTCACAAAGTAGGAAATAAAAACAATTGAAGGCAGCAAATATTTTGCGTAGTGATGAATGAAGCTAACACTGTGGTCACGTTTGTGTGCTGTCTTACCAGAAGACAGAATTTTGTTCTGATGAAGTTGACAGACATCTTTAATTTTGAACCAGTTGATGTGTTCATTTTATTCTATTCCCAACTTTTAGGTGCTATTTTGTACTGCAAAAGAGACAGATTATGGCCACTAAATAAATCCTGATTTCAACTGAACACCACTGTGACATTATATGTATGCTCATAGCTGTTATTTTTCTTTTTCGTCAGGATGTATATCTACCTGTTTTGTTGATCCAGAACAAAAAAAGACTGGTTGTGATGTCTTAATAGTGTATTAATAAGGGACCAGTTTATGCGAGACAAATGTCATGATGTCTTGTAATAAGGGACCAGTTTATCAGAGACGATTTTCATGATGTCTTGTAACAAGGGACCAGTTTATCAGAGACAAATGTCATGATGTCTAGTAATAAGGGACCAGTTTATTGTGAGATGATTGCCATGTAATAAGGGACCAGTTTATGTATGATAATTGTTGTAATGTCTTCTAATGAGGGACCAGTTTATATAAGGTGGTTGTCATATCATGTACATGTTCTTCGTGAAAGTCTTGTTTTAACCATTGTCTTTCTCTTACAATTAGTTGTACACAGTGGCATTTTTTTTTGTTCTAGTCAGTAGTTGGTAGCTGTTACTGTAAAAATAATTTTGTGTTCCCAATGAATTTTTTTCTCTGTATATTTGTTCTATTTTTTTTTATGTGTAAAGTAGTCTTTTTTTTTTTTGTAAAACTGTTTACCACTTTAGCAAAATTTGTGTATTTTGCCCCTTCCCCCTTGCTTCCTGCCTAGTCTAGAGACTTTTACATTGACAATTGTTATTAGTCCCATTGGTGCTGTATAGTGCTTATCTAGTCTGAAACTTTTACTAATGAAAGCCAAATTATTGTTAAAAACAACTGTGTAATTCAACATGTTAATGTTGTACAATTTGACATAACCATACCACAGCTGTGTTCATTATACAAATGGGTTAGTGATTATAACTCCATCATTTCTGGGATATTTCTTTCAACGAATTCCAGTTTGTAAAATTCCATTTTTGAAGCAGTCAGAATTTGTATTAAAATTTAAATTTTGCTAATGTTTTTCATCTATATGCTGTAAGCATTCAACTCATACATGTGTGTCATTTAATTACATATGTACATTATCTTTTTGTTTTTTTTTAATTTGAGATTTGAAATAACTCTTCTAGTGCATTGGTTTTTGTAAACATGATTGTGCTCACTTTCAAATTTCAATTAGTGAAATGGTATATAAAAATCAAGGCATTTATTGTGGCATCATGTATATTCGTGGTACTTTATTGAAATGGGTGCATCATTTACATGTGTAAGTAAAATTCTGGTGTTAAATATTCTTGTCCATTCTCATTTAAAAAACAAATTTAAAAAAATGTTTTGGTTAATTTAGTAACAAATATGAAAAACATATAACTTTGTAAAGTATGTTCCGTTTTTGGAAATGAATTTGCAACTATAGACTTGTTTTATTCTCAATGAAATCAGTACTGTATTCACAAAGTTTCAGGTCAAGTAGGAGGGTGTGAGGGCATAAGATTCTATTCCAGAGGTAAAACCTAAAGTAGAGTTTTCTACTCAAAGTCGGTCTCTACTAGTTGACTTAAAGGTACTTGGACACAGATTTGAAGTTAATATTTTATGTTTTTTTCTCTGTAATATTACGAAGTATATATTTTAATAGCATTTCACACAAAAACTACTTAAAAATCTTATTTCATTTTAAAGTTATTAAAACTTTAATTTTTTTGGCGGGTTTGATTGACACATCCTTACACTTTCACAAATTTTAATTTTACTCTTAATACTTAGGAAAAGTGGCAATCTTGTTGTGTATGAATGCAAAATATTGATACTATAATTCAGAAAATTCAGAGTAGACATGTTCGAAAGCAAAACAAGCACACAATATATTGTCAGTCCGTGCAGTTGTGGTAAGCAGACTGTGACGATTCATAACGCACCCGGTGAAATCTAAACATAAATAAAAACAGAGCTCGTGCCTTGTTTACAAAAACTGTGTACATAACAAGAGTGTGATCGATTTGCACACACGACTTAGCTCGGAATGACGATACTTGTGAAGGTGTTTTGTTTTCTAACATTTCTATTCTGAATAAAATTATTTTTCTGGATTAAAGTTTTAATATTTCTCATTAATACACAACAAGATTGCCACTTTTCTGAAGGATGAAGAATAAAGTTAAATATGTGAAAGTGCCTGGATGAGTCAATCAAACCCGCCAAAAAATTTGAAGTTTTAATAACTTTTAAATGAAATAAGATTTTTAATTAATTTTTGTGTGAAATGCTATTAGAATATATAATTCGTGATATTATGGAGAAAATATTAACTTCAAATCTGTGTCCAAGTACCTTTAACAAAAATCATTAAGATTTAGTTTTCATAAAATTGGCATAATGCGTTCTTCCATGCATGAAAATGCATTCTTCTATGCATGAAGGAGATTCAATTATGTAGAACAGTTTTGAACAGTAGAGCACTTTTGCTCAAAACTATAATGCCAACAAATATTACAAAGCTTTACTTGACCACTTTTATATTTACAAATGACACACCAAATTTCTCAAACTTTTCGGCTTTAAAAAAAGGCCAAACTAATGTGAGAGCTTTCATGTTGTAAAAATGGGTCGAAGTCTCAAATGAGAATGCACTGGGTTAAATGTCTTGAGAGTTGCATAACCTTCTCAGCCACTAGTAGTGATATTCCTTTATCTTGTAGTGTAGATAAAAAGATTGGAATAATACATGACAAAATCTGTATCACACCCCATATCAACCCGAGACTCCAATATCAGTCCAAAGGCCAGAGGGCTGATATTGGTTGAGGGTTGATATGGGGTGTGAACAGATTTTGTCATGCATTGTTTTTATTATAAATTTGAAAAATAGTTTACATTTTGACATTGTTAAATGCCCATGTGACATCAGTTATTAGGCTCCTTGTGTGTTCAAATGAAAACAACATATTGAATATCTAAGGTACTCACTGTGAAAAGTACAGAGATGTTCCGGAAAGGTGTGATAAAGGGTGCTGATACAGGGTGTGTAATACAGGACGTGTGCCTGTGTTCATATCAAAGATGCAAATAGCCTATATATAACAAATATATAATAAAGGCTTTTAGCTCACCTGATCCAAAGGCTCAAGTGAGCTTTTCTGATTAAAATTTGTCCATTGAATTGCTAAACTTTTTGGATCTTCATCTGAAGAACCACTAGGCCAATTTCAACCAAACTTTGCACAAATCATCCTTGGGTAAATGAGGGCCACACCCTCTTCCAAGGGGAGATAAGAGAAATACATTCACCAAGGTTCATGATTTTGAACATCAGTATGTGATTATTAATAACACCAAGAATTGTCAATCATTTCAGTTTATTTAATTTTTCAAAATGTGAGTATGAAACAAATAATTACACACTTTATTAACAATTAAGTTGAATTCAAACTGAAGTTTTGAATGAGCTTTGAAAAAAGAAATGAATATCGATGGTAAAATTATTGAATATTAAAGCATTTATTTTCTAGGATTAAAAGAAATGCATTATACTCTTAGGTATACTTGTAATGTTGACTTTCAAGCTATTGTGCATGTATGGCACAGTAAACATATTTTTGGGGTCTTTTAGGTTGACAAAATCTCATTAAAATTAATTTCCCACAGGATAAGTTGCAAACAAGCATGCTGATATGCAATCCATCAGTGATTTTAAGCCAGACAAGTTCTCAAACAACCACAGTGATGATCAAAAATTTATATCTGCACAATAGCTTGAAAAAAATAGAGTGTACATGTAGTTCGTCTCTTTAGAACGTAAAGCAACTACCAGGCACCTGACTTTACAAACAATTCATGTGATATACATGTGACAATTGTTTTTAAATGAGTGCGTTAGAGGAATGTCATTTAAGTGTATAACAACCCTATTAAGGTAAGTTCTGATTATGATAGCAATGGGTTACACTTGGTTTTGTATTTACATCATCACAGCCAACATGAGCCAAAACCTTAACATAGAGACAATATATTTATGGGAATGCGATATAACTAAAAAGGCAAGGATGAATACATGTAATTATGTTGTCTACAGATTACTATTAGTGATTTGATAATTACAATATCAAGTATGTACCAATATTAAAAACTTTTGTACCACTATTAAACTGAAGCTGTCTTTCCTCTTCCCAAATCCAAACTGAAGAAATTGTTTTTTCTTAATGCAATTTTTTTTTCACAAGGCAACATTAAAGCTTTCTCAAGACTGCATAATTTTCATCTTCATATCATCATTGATCATGCTTGTAAGAAAAAGTAAGAAAAAAAATCCTTTCTCTCTCTCTCTCTCTCTCTCTCTCAGGGTAAACATTGTATGAACTATTAGTGATCATTTATAATTACTGCTATAATTGAATATTTCAGCAGTTTGCTACACTAAATCATTTATATTTTAAATCCATAACAAAATTACAAAATCTCATCATTCATACAATGATAAAGTAAACACAACTCTAACTCAGAACCGGTTATAACTATACAGTACACAATAAAAGATATCTATATCACAGGTCATCATACTTACATAAGTAGCTAAAATTACAAGTATATATTTAAGTCACTGACGATACTGTAAGTAAAGCAATAAATTCTCCTAGCTCAGGGGTCTATATAACAAGTTCCAGTTAAGTATATGAGGCAACAATAAAACAACGATACAAACGGCATATAAGGATAAAGTCTTTGGCAAGTTTGAAGTTAAACAAAACAATTAAGATGCTTTAATATTATTGGGTACTAAAATTAAGTAGAATAAAGATACCCTAGATCATATATGAACACCATTTGTTTTGGACTTGTACATCTATTTGAACGGTTTTTTTCTTCAGTACATTCACTTAAATTCAATAATTTTCCATAGTGTCTCAAGTACATTTGAAAAAGATCTCTAAAGAGAATATCAATTACATTTGTGACATTTCATAAACAGTAAAATACTTTTAAAAAATTTCTACACATGTACATATGCATTTATATGGCAGATATCTAATATTTACACATTGTACATTAATAACTCTCTATAGTTTAAAAAAGAGAGAGAAGAGACAAATGGCCTCTGTTTGAATCACTGAGAGCCATTTTAGTTTCCATGGTGATGTTAGCGGGGAGGAGCTCTCTGGCTGACCCTGATTGACCCAATGTAAGCAGCTCTTATCAGAAACAAAATACCAATCACAAATGCCCCTGTAAGAAAAAATAAATTCATGTACGTACATGTATATCACAAATATAGACAATTTTTTTTTTAAACAAAAGAGCAGAATAAGTGAAACAATTTAACCACAGTAACCTACCTATCCACACAGTGTAGATACCCCCCGAACCTCGTGCAATCTCATAGGTTCCAACCTAGTAAAATGATAAGTGAAATTCAAGAAAAATTATACATTAGAACAAATGGATAAAAGAACATTTTTAATGTGCTTTCTCTTGGATAAATGTACCTTACTATCAATCATGCAAACGAGTCAGATGAAACTGGGTGTAGGAGTGACAAAAAATCAGCATTCTTTAAGCATAACATAAGTGGTCTTTATTTGCATTATTGATATTTAGAACAATTCTCAGGTAAGCTTGGACTTTCAGTAAGGCCTGGCATTCTCTTTGCTACGTAATAATACCACTCAAATGGCGAATAGATTCTTATTGGTTAAGAAATCAATAACATCAGGAAGTTTAAATTGTTGTTGACAATGATGAGATGACTTAAGCCCCACCTCTTTGACGGACAAGACAATGTTATTGGTTAATAAATACACTAATTAGCATTTGCCCAAATTTCTATCCCATGTATATTTCAACAATGAATGAAAGCTGTTTAAATTTCAGATGCTAATTATGTAATGTTGAGAATGCCACACCTTGCTGAAAGTCCAAGCTTACCTGAGAATTGTCCTAAGTTAATCCAATCTAAAAACTTACAGTTACACCGATTCCAGCTCCAAGGAAAATAATCCCCAGAATGAGGTATATCACACAGCGAGTTTTTGTATACGCACTGTCGCAAGAGGACCTGAAAATATTCATTATTGATTGTTACAAGTACCGGTACATATTGAGGTGAAATCAAAGGAATCAAGTGTTACAAGATTTTGAGGTTTCTGTGAAACTTACACTCTACTGCAGTGTGGACAACGAGACAGCTGGCTCCATCCAAGTGTACTGAACTGAAAGAATTGAGACAAATAGATATTATTTTACATATCATTAAAAAGGGTGAAGTAGAATATATCGCATTGATGCTACAGATATATACATGTCACATTCATATATACATGTATATTTATTTTCTAAAAATTTTGCTCAGAAATATCAAAATGAAATTACTGTATTGGATTTATTTTTTAAATCTTTAATATCTTAGCCATCCATATTGAATTTCATTTACCTATTCTGGACTCCAAACTAGTGAGTTTAAAGCTTGAAAGATTGATGGGTGGTTTAGGGAGGGGGGATGGATTTTTTAAATGTTTTGTGAGATTCTTTATAATGAATAATAACAAGAAATCTTACCACAAATATCTGAGAGCAGTATGCACAGATGAACCTCTCAGATCCAGGGCTTCGAACAATAACTTGTGTAGGGCCCCCTAGGTTAATGATTCTCTTACTAGCATAAAAGAAATGTTACAAATATCAATGAAGAATCTTGAATGTTGTAAATCTGCATCTTTTCATTAAATTTAACAAATCATGGAGTAATGATTTTGTGTAACTCTTCATACCATAAAAATAAAAATTAAATATTGATAATCATGACCTTAAAGGTTAGTGATTTCCAAATCATAAACATGAGTGATTTCCAAGTAGGCAAACAACTTGTAATGATTAATTCCATTACCAGCTTTGTCTTGGACAGGCTATCCTGGCTGCTGTACTATTACAAATCAGTAGACAATTACAGGGGCATCGTATGTATCTCTTTCCTGGGGGTGGTCCCTTGATTGGCTGAAAATAATACATGCACACAAGTTAATTTTATAGGTAGTAAGGGAACATTTTAAAAATAACTAAGATCTTCAACTTTTTCAAATTCTTGAAGGAAAAATATGGGTAATGAATATTTTGTAAATTAATTGTTTAAACTTCTTAAACGAAAGAAAGATAGTTTTAAATATTTTGTGAATAAATTGCTTGAGATTTTGATTGAAAAGTTATTCAAATAATCAGCAATGGTATAAAATCATAAAAAGTGAGGAGATGTTACAGAAAACAAAAGAGACTTACTGTGGCTTCATTACAAACAGAACATTTGACAACATGTTGGTTCTGTTTCCCCTCCACGTTGATCAATGCCTGACAGACTTTACAGTTGATCATGGGGACCCCCCCTTGTGGGGTGGGGGTGTATGGTGGTGGCAACTCATCTGGTAGGATGGGTGGGGGCACTTGACCAGGGGGTGGTGCTGTAAATGATGCAGAAAATTATAGACATGTACTGTTAACTTCTTGTACTATGAATATGCATAAAATCACCCTTAAAAATTTCCTTGTCATTTTGATCCAAACTCTTTTACTTGTGTCTTTTATGTGAATTTCTTTGAGCTACTAAGAAATGATTTCCACTTTGAGGGGATTGTTTGAGAATATACACTAAGATTCTAGATTTTCTAAAAAAAAAAAAAAAAACAAAAAGGAGAAAAGAAACTAGTTTTCATTCTCAGTTTTTTATTTTCAACAAAATCTCTCAACTATTAGAGTATAATCTCCAACAATACCCGTGACTCAGGACTTATTTCTATTCTACTACACCAAATGGTTCATTAATTTGTATATATATAAATAAATGGGGAAACGTGATTTCCATCCACAACCTCACAATTGAATGCTACTCCTCATTTATTTGTACTTCAGTAGAAAAAGTTCTATGAAATCCAAAACCCCAAAAAACTTTTTCCAACTATTTGTGTCACAATCAAAAGATGCTTTGATCATTTTCCATGTGAGAGCAGTGAAAATTTGAGGAATCATTGATTTAAGTTTTCTATTAAATTGCTGATGACAGGTGATTTATGAGAATAAGATCCAAGTTGCAAGTTGACTCTTCACTGTCACCCCCAAATAAAAGTTATGTTTCGGCTAAGTACTCTAAACCCCCTTTGAGACAAAATAAACACAAAATCATTCAAATGAAACTTACTGAAACTTAATTTCTTAAACAAATACACATTAATGCTTTCAGATGTTATTTAATTGGCATACTTGTTTAAAATAAGCAAACAGTTTTCATTAGGTCCTTCTGTTTGTCACTTAATTTGAATAGAGATTGTGTTACCAGGCTAACACAAATGCATGGAACACATAACCTGATCGTTGACGTGCACCTTGCTCCAAAACTTCCTTCTGAGGGCAGGCATAGCAGCACGAAACAAGTTTGACTTTTCCTGCATCAATGTTTATATTTACAGTTTTACTTCTTGTTGTATAAGAACCCAAAACAATATATTTGAAATATTGTTCACACTCTTAAATTCTAACTAAATTGTATTATAACTATTTTACTCATTTATTCTTTACAAGGAGATATCCATATTCATCCTTTTTTGGGGGGTTATTTTATTGTATTTTTCATGTAAAACGGTCTGTTTACTTCTCAATAAATAAGCCCCGTTTTTTTAACTTGTGCCTCGAGTTCCTTGATTTATATCTGTTGTTATAATCATCAAGCCGATGCTGAACCCGTCCGTACTATGCTTCGTAATTCCTTTAGAAACCTTCATCTTTCAACTTCCTCTTTAACTTTATGAAAAAATAAATATTTACTACAGAAAGCCGTAAAGTTTGTTTAACAAATAAATAAAAATCTACTTCTGACATTATTAAAACCTACCTTGGGAACTGTAAACCGGCGGGGGCTCTGAATTATTGCTCCCAAGTAGAGGAGCTCTTTCCTCCCCGTCCGCCATTTTACTTTGTCTTATTAAATAACATCACATGATTGGTCACGTGATAAAATACGGTTTTACAGTACTGCGCAAAAATACAGAAAACCACCTGTCTGAGCATGACGAATCACCATATCTTCCGTTTCGTAATTCATTTGGAAAACTGTTGTTTCACTTGCGAGCTAATAAGATCTGACTTCAGAAATATTAGCCCGAGGGTCTTTTTTTAAGCATTTCTATGTGTTATAGGTTTATGAATTTGTTAAATTTTATTTCAGTTCCTTCTAAAATATCAGGTATTCTAAAAAGCTAAAACCATGAAAACGTTTACTTAAATAAAAGCTTATGAGGAATATAACTGACTTATGTCTCTCGTAAATATTATGTGGATATTATATTAAATTTCCTACAACAAAATGATAATATATAACTGGTTAAAACATCATTAAATATTTCCTTTTATCTTTTTTTTTTTAAGTATTGATTATACATTGAGAATGGAGTATGGAGTATTGCAACAAAATTAGAAGACACTTTTATTTTTTTTCCCGAGTAATTTATGCTAATTTGATCCAGGCTACATCAGGGGAAATGTGTTATATTCTATGCTATAATGTAACGTTTGAAAATGGGAAATATTTTTTTGACTTTTTTCCATCTTTTATATCCCCCTTTTTTTTTTATTCATCAATTTCTTTAAAATGTGATAAGTGAATTTCAACGCCAAAATTTTTATTCATAAATAAAAGACAAGCTCTTTTCACAACTTTACGCCCATTTAATATAATGTCTAACAAAAAATACATGTTAAATAATATGTGATTTTTTTCTTTAATTAACGACTTCTATATTTTACGTCGTCAACATGGTCAATATGTTCCTGGTAGTATGGACGTCTTTTTTTCAAATATCAAAAAAAAAAAAAAGATATTACGGAAATCCTTACATAATAACATTCTAATTAAAATTATAGCTACACAAAAAAGAGCTGTCGTATATAAATGAAATTCCATATTAGCATAAATATATTGTCTTGTAAAATTTTTATTCCAAAATTGTATGTAATTTGATAACATATTTCACTTACTTTCTGATCAAAAAATTGTGTCTTCAAGACTATAGCTGGGATCGACATACTTTTTCCCCTAATTATTAATGTTTTTTTCAATGTGTTGGGTAATATGCATCAGTTACATGTGAGTTGCCTGTATTTGGAATTATTTTAATTTCGACACACCTTGACGTAGAGGATAATCTGTATGTGTATTTTCCACAGGCACCTGACGTTACTTATTTTTCTTTTAATAAAAAAAAATCACCCTTTGAGTATGGTATAATATCATTAGGTAGACGTATATTTTTTTTATTAAAAGAAAAATAAGTAACGTCAAGTGTCTGTGATATTTTCCTGTCACTGAATAAATTTAATTGAAGCACTTAAACTGGGAACCCACACTGAAAACAAATTCCACCTCAGGCCTATCAGACAGGGAAGTAATAATCAAGAATAAATTCTGGAATTTCCTGATTTTAATATTGCATGAACAAGTTTTCTCATAGAATGGTCTATATGATATATGATATCCTTGATCGTTTTTTTTTTAATCCTTTTTTCGCTATTTTAATATAAAAATAGGAAAAATTCTCAGGGTTCCGAAACCCCTTCGAGGACTGCATGGGTCTGTCTGTTATTTCATCACAAAAAGCTGGCGTGCATTAACAAGTGCACATTGAATTGAAGTGATGATGACAGTTCAATTATGAAATGAAAAACTTAAAAAATAATTCCTATATCTGAAAATAATAACTATTGATAAATTCATGAGTAAGTACATTACCTCCCAAATATGGATTATCATATGCGTTCTCGTGAGCTATTTCCGCCATGTTTATAAAGGTGCACAATTTTTATCGCAGTGATATCACTTGTTCCATAAAATGTTGATACTGAATTTATCTCGATGCACATACAGTCACGAGTCAAAGATTCTACCTTTGTTGTCAATTGAAAATAATTTTCTGCATTATTGTATGCACGGATCTAGAGGGGGCGGGGGAACTGACACGCCCCCTCTGGAATTAAATCAATAAAGAAAGGCAACTTTAAAAAAAGAACTCCGAACCTCTTAGTCCATGGAAAAAGCGGATCACTGTTAATTTAGCGGGAAAGTTCTTATATATGAAGCAGTTAAAGAAGTGAAGTGGAACCCTCAAGCTACCACTCCCACCTCGAAATATAGGTTAATTTGCACACATATGGGAATAGATTCAGTTTCTTTTGTTGGCTTTTTAAGAAATTTCCTGATTAGATTCTTTTCTTTTTTACATTTCCTTTCAAAGATATTAAATTACCTTCGGCATTATGCATGTTATGTGCAATCCAACCTGCTTACGATTGTTTTTTAATGGAATTAAGAAATGGATGTAATATTTTTTTTCCTTTGATCGATGTATCAAAGAAAAAAATGTTATTGTTGCGCGTAGCAATTTTTTTTCCCTTCCTCTATATAAAACGACCTTCAGCATTATGTGCAATCCAACCTGCTCAAGATTGTTTTTAATGAAATAAAATTTCCAAAATCTTCGTAACTTTTTGAAAGGATGGCAAGTTAAAATCCAGCTGCAGTCAAGCACTGCACTTCTTATGGTCCACACTGCATGGTATGTGACTCTCCTTCCCAAATTTTGAAGGTTCCGTGTTTCAATCCCTGTCTAAAGAGTGGTGAAAAATGAAAGGTTAGGTATATAGGCCCTTTCATATTCACCCTTTTCTAATAAATTTCAAATAACTTATATTGAAATAATGAAAGGCATAGAGCATGTAGAGATGGAAAAAATGCACGGGTTTATAGAATAGGTGGGTCCAGAAGGAAGGTCCTGAAACCACCAATTTCATAATTAAAATGAACTCCATCCCAAGCAGTGGTGTAGCATCGCTTTTGAAAGTGGGGGGTCAGCTAGAGAATTTTTTTTTTACTTACCTGAAAAAGTTGACAAAAAAAGGAATAAGTTGCCCAAAGTCGAAAATCCAATTTCGTGTGTGGGGGGGGGGGGGGGGG
>PRKT01000058.1:1000140-1031568 GCA_003671525.1 Saccostrea glomerata | reverse complement strand
GAGGTAAACTTTTTATCAGTGTCAACTACTTTTAGTACCAACTCTAATACTACATTTTCCGTCACTAAAAGTCTAAAAGTGGGGGGGGGGGCAACCAGGCTTTCAATTAACATTTCCTGTAGTATATATTTATTTATTTATTTTCACCAATCAAGGGCCCTCTGGGGGCATATACAATTAAGAAACAACAATATAATCATGATTATAACAAAGCAAAATTGACTTGATCCTCACATGTAAAAGTTCTCAGATTTGAACTACTGATATACAGGGTAGTATAAGAAAGGTTGGGAAAAAAGTGGGGGGGTTGTCTCCCCTGCCCCCCCCCCCCCCCCCCCCCCCCCCCCCCCCCCCCCCCCCCCCCCGTGTTGCTACGCCCCTGCCTAGAAATCCAGTGGTTAGGGGCCTCGATTTTCATAGTTTAACTTGATCAGGATCAACTTTTGTGCCCGACTGTAAATTTGATGTATGACCGATAGAT
Source organism: Saccostrea glomerata (assembly GCA_003671525.1). Classification (NCBI taxonomy): domain Eukaryota; kingdom Metazoa; phylum Mollusca; class Bivalvia; order Ostreida; family Ostreidae; genus Saccostrea; species Saccostrea glomerata. The sequence goes on along the minus strand of PRKT01000058.1, from coordinate 1,031,087 downwards.
GGCGCTGTAATTCAAAATGTCTGCGCCCATGGAAAATTACCCAGTAGAGTGAAAAAAGTATGTTATCTTGATAGCCTTAGCATTCTTAATATCTTGTGCATGTTTTACCACTAAAAGGATTTAAGAATATACAAATTTATGGGGAGAAAATGGCAATGATATTGTATTATTTCTAATACACTTATACAGCAACAGAAAGTTAAACCAGCGAAATATGTTCAAGTGAGGTCATGAAAAAAATTAACTTTATAGCATTAGTGTCCACCATACCAGTAAAGTAAAGTAATGTGCAATTCATGTTTAACAGGATTTTATGAAATTGAATATTGATGAAGATCCAAAAAGCGATTAAAACTAAACTTATCAAGAGTTAACTGGATGAAATATAATTTTTATCCCAGACTTGTCGAAATTTTTTAATTACTGTCAGACATTTGGTCTGACAAAATTGAATGTTCTGTCGGACCAGTCAAACTTTTGTCAGACCAGATACTTGTACCTTTATTTTGAAGCTGAAAAAGTCATATGAATAACAGCACCAAAATGTACTTTATTATTTTCAATAGTCTTCAATCTAACAAGTTTCCTTCCTTTGGATAGAGAGTCTTTAACATAGACATAAATGACAAGTTTTATGACTTTGCTATAACAAATTCACTTAGCTATCGTCAACATGCTGCATACGCAGCCATTTTTTTGAGTTTGTGACCTTTAATTAAGCATCCCGATCCCGATCTTTATTAAAATTGCATTACACTCAATTTCTTTCAAACGGTCATCTGGACCGACGTTTTCTTTAATGTTATCGGTCCAGACAAATTTTTACCGGCCTTGCCGACAGGACCAACGGATTTCAACAAGTCTATTATCCTTCTTAATCTAGACAATCAATTTTTTTATTGATTGATCAAGAAGTTCAGCTTTTACAGACAACTATGGGTATCGTTTTTAATATGAAAATACTGAGAAATTGCACAAGGAAAATCGACTGAACTTGATTACTTGAACTTGTTAATTGTGCTAGCAATATGTTCATTAAGATTCCCAAATGCTTAAGTAAATGCGCTTTTGCTTTATTTTAATAAAATATGGAATCGAATAAAGAAGTCCACCTTTTGTTCAGTAAAATTTGTCACCGATATGAGAGATTGTCCACAAAACGAGGATTAATGACCATTTGGTGGGGTGTGCCGAGATGGAATGTTCTATCGTTAAAATGATATTGTCCTACGGACCCAGTTTAACAATAGAATTTGTCCTTTGTATTTGCAATGTAGCAAAATAAACATGGGTGATAACTTGTACTCAGTTCATATAATAGGAACAATCTAGAGAGTTCTGAATGTAAAGATGGCAGGTAAATTTGAAGTGAGAAAAACTGTTGAGAAAAATAGTTTAAATTTCGTCGTTTTAGGGATTAATTTTTGGATAAAAGGCACATACAATCTCAAAAAAGTTGGTTTTGATTAATTTGGTAGTTATTTTCAGTGCAACTCTAACTCACTCAAAATTTAACAATATGGTATGATTTTAGGGGATGTGTTTCTAACCTGAATATATCAAAACTTTATCAGGAGAAACAAGGTCATAAAAAAGAAATTAAAATGCAATCATCACAGCTTTAACTTTAAGTTTCTATCTTGTGTTTCAAGTTGAAGAACCATGGCAGACAATAAATCCAGAAATGAAACCGAAGCGGAGCTGGAGTTTGCCCAGCCCATTCCCCAAGTGACCGAGGCACAGAAAAAAATGGCCACACTGGCCATGTCCGAGTTTGACAAGAAACAGTATGGCTCCTGCTGCAGTCTAATGCACAAATTGATAGCCCAGAGACTCACAGATCCTAAAGTTGTTCACAACAAAGCCGTCGCTGAATTCTATCAGAGCGGATTTCTAACCACCGAGGAGTTTAGGCAAAATTTGTCGAAAGTCTGTCAAATGGTACATATTAAATCCATATGATACTATTTTTTCATAAAAGTGATTCATCTTTACTTTATAAGATTAGAAAATGGTTTTCTAACATAGGCTGTTCATAAAGAAGGAGAGGCAGTGCGTATATTAAGTACGATTTATTGGTACATGTATGATGTAATAAATTTATTGCAGTATTTTCAACGAAAAAAAAATCGTTTTTTCAAAAGAAATTTATTATTTAATTTCTTTATGATTAAACCCACTAAATAATTAAATGCTTTACTGGCATCTGAATTATAAATCAGTTATACATGTATTTACATTTCAGGCCCATGTGAACATTGATAACAGTGAGAGTTTGGAAGATGTGGACCACAGTGTTATTTATTTCAATCAAGCTGTCATTCTGTACCATCTACGCCAATATAAAGCTGCCCTCAACATTCTAGACAAACTCTTCCAGTACATAGAGCCATTAGGTAGCAACTCCCAATCAATATTTTAACATGTTTAATGTAGATTTTTATCAGTTTTAAAGGGGGGGGGGGTAAAATACATGTAATTCAGATGAAATTTTAAGAGAATGTGTGATGAATGTTTATGTAGTTCATGTATGGCATTTTTTTTGTTCTTTTTATAGAGGAGGCCTTGGCAAAGAAAGCTACTCTGCTGTTGGTGGAACTTTATCTGTGTACATTTCAGGTAAAACAGAAAGATATACAATGTAATAAATTAATAATCCTATATTGGAAGAGAGAGAGAAAATGACCAATAAAGACATGATTTTTTAAATTTCTTCTATGAATTTAGCCTGAAAAAGCTTTAGGAATGCTAAGATATGCAACTGAGACAGTATTCACTGCTGGAAAGAATTCAGGAGAGAAAGAAAATAAAGAGGAGCAAGTGGACGAAGCTTGGAAGCCTAAACTTAGCCTGGTGAGTGTAACACTACAGTTATAACTTAGCCTGGTGAGTGTAACACTACAGTTATAACTTAGCCTGGTGAGTGTAACATTACAGTCCAGATGGATCAGACAGGTGTAGTTAGATCAACACAGAATTCTATAAGGTTTTCATGATTCCACCATAGTTGTAGTGAATTATTAATTATGCTCATGATATTTTGTGATCCATATTTGTAATCTGAAATTAAAATAAAAAACCTAAATGATTTAATATTTTATCTTTTCCCATAAATCTGGCTTATGGAGGAGTGCAGGAAAAAAAAACCTGTGCTGTGTGGCAGTAGTATAATGTTGATGAGGTAAATTTCATGTTTGGTTAACTTATTGAAATAAAAGTTTAATGATTATTTTACAGTATAGAACTCGCTGTCTTCTTATGATGAAATCCATGAAGTCATGCAAGAGAGAAATCAAATCCCTAATGAACAGTCAGTCTACGGTATGCATTTTTGTAAAAACACATCAATGTCATTGTGTGCAATAGCATATCATAATACAGTGTACTTGGGTTTCAGGAAGAAGTAAGGCAAAGTTAGTTTTGTAAAATTTTTACCATTTTGAGATGTTTGTCTTCAGATGATAAATCTGTTTTGCAACACAATTTACCAAATATTTGACACTAAGTAAATTGTACTGTGTTCAAAAACATTTTTAATTAATGTACATACCTGTACTGATTGACAACAATTTTTGCACATTGACGTCTGTAATAATAAAACAGTGATAATAATTACAGAACACTTCAGTAATATACCTGAAGAGTAACTTTGAACACCTACGAGGGAACCACAAGAAGGCCATGAAGATGTTGAGCTCCCTCACAACCTCCAGTGTCTTCACGGAGGCTGGGGAATGTCTGCCCGTCATGTACAACAACAACCTGGGCTGTATACAGTTCCACCTCCGCAAACACAACCTGGGCGCCTTCCACTTTCGTAAAGCTCTCCAAGAAAACGAGAACGCTCTCAGAGACATCAAAAGGGGAAATGAACATAGTAAATTTTCATCTTTTCATATGGAGATCCATGTACATTCATTTTACTTTCTGAGAATCTAAAACTGTAAAGAATACAAATTTCTTTATCAATTTTTTGTATTCCATTTCAGATAAGAATCTCTCTGGTAAGGCATTAAACTCCCTTGGGATGAGTAGACACTTTGAACTGTTGTACAATATGGGCATTCAGCTGTTGCATTGTGGGAAGGCCATGGCTGCTTTTGACTGCTTGATTGAGGCAGTGCAGGTTTTCAGGACCAACCCACGACTATGGCTGAGACTGGCAGAGTGCTGTATAATGGCCAACAGAGAAGTACAGAATTTTAAAAAATACCTACACATAAAAAAAACCAAAAAAACAAAAATTAGTTGCACCCAGAGAATTTTATTCCTTGCAGTAATTGCATTGTTGCTTCTCATTTAGATTTATTAAGTAAGGAAAAAGCATTTATAGATGTTACTAGCTCAAAATATTTTGATGCTTTTAAAGTTGTATTTGATATCAAGCCTTAAAACTTTCACTTATTTCAAAGGTGAATAAAAGTAAACATTTCAAATTAAGCATTTTATACATTAACAAAAGTTACAGATTGTATCTTTATTATACACAGAATAATGATGAGGACAGGAAGTTGGAGAAGAGGTTAGAGGTCATCCAAGGGTCCGATGGGAGCGGAATTCACAGGAAGCTTCGGCTTGGTCCTGGACTCAAGAAAGATAACTCTAGGTATAATGCCACATAAGGATTGCAAATTTTTCATATATATGCGCTAGATTTATTGAGATGAATTTTTTTGATTAACAAAATTCTTTTATAAAAAATCATCTTCAATTAATTAAGGTATATCACTTTTTATCACATATTTTCACCTTTATCCCGTTGATATAGCTCATGTGATATCGTTTTCGTATCAACACTATGTATTCCTACGCCGCGTGACGTAATGTAAATAAACAAATACATGTGCATGATGGAGAGAATGACTAAATTTGTCAAATTTCACTTAATTTGATATATTTTAACATATTTTCAGTCATGAATAAAAAAAATAAGTGCTGAAATACTTTCTTTCTTTTATTTTTGAACGAAATATTTCATACAGCGTAATATTATTTATTACGTTATTTGGTCCGAGGTAACTGAAAGGGAACTTTAAATATTAGAAAAAAGACAAAATACACATTTATAGTGAACAAAAATATGTGATAAAAAGAATCTCCCATGGTTTGTGGTTTGATATGATTTTTATCCAACTTGTTGTGTGTTTTCTATCCCCTCGCCAAGGCTCGGGGATAGAAAACACACAACTCGTTGGATAAAAATCATATCAAACCACAAACCATGGGAGATCCTATATTTATTACAAGAAATTCATTTTCGCATAATTACGCAAGTCTGTCTGCTCAGGAAAATTGTATTCTCGTGTTTATCTGTATTGTTATGGATTTTATGCAACTGAATATCTACGGTATCTTGCATAAATAAGTTGTTGCAAAAATATAGTGATTTACAGTGTTAGTATAATGGTATACTGTTCACTCCTGATGTGGAAGTAATTATTAAGGTGTATAGTCTTTCATTAAAACCTGTGTTTACAACTGTAGTCCAGGGACACCGGCTATTCCAGCTGCCACCCATGAGTTTGCAGCTCTCTGTTTGAAGAATGCCCTACATTTACTGCCTGAGGATCCTCTTACTGTAGAAACACTGCCATCTGAAGATTCTGACTCTGTGTATGTGTTATTTTCTGGGAATTAAAGACGTCTAATAATTACCGTATCACCTATTATACAAATTTAATCTTGTATGTGTTTTGTCTCTGAATGATTCTTCACATTTTACCTTGAAAATGTTATATCCATATGTAGGTACATGTATAAATTCATAAGAGCAACCATTAATATTAAGTACAAAAATTTGATGACAGGTCCATGAATTTTGTGTAAAACTGTGATCTAATGGAAAATCTCTTTGAAATGTTTCACAGGAAAATGACCCCCGAGATGGTACTTGTACCAGCTCCCCCCGGGAATCCCCTGAAGGCTGCAGAAGTGGCCAGTCTCAGGTAAGAGGCATTTCAGTTTCTCTGATGCTTTCAAATAAGTACTTGTTGAAAAATAACTACATCAGTATTAGGAGATTGGTGAATATGTATAGTTTTAACGGGAGTTAAACTAGAAATAGCCACTGAGGGTTTTATTTGTACCAAACAGGTGTTCTGTGCTGGCGGCTAGTGCCTATGTAGCTCTGTGCCTGAATGATTACACACAAGCTCTTCTTCATGCTGACAGCTTACTCAAACAACCCAAACTGACAGGGGCTCAAAGGTAAGTACTAAAGTTAAGCATCTTTCTTCAGTTCTGCAAGCTATGAAATACTATGAAATCACTAATTTTCATGGGGATTTAATATTCATTGTTTTTCTAGTATGAAGAGAAAAACAAATTTTTATCCCTAAAATTGTTGTCTCCTTAAACCTTTATGGTTTAAGGAGACAACAATTTTAAATTAATCCTCCAAAACCGAAATTTATTCTCGAACCATGAAAATTTAACCCAAAATTAGTAATTTTACAATAGACACATTTCTAAACATAAACACTTCCCAATTTAGGTTTGGTTTCCACACCTTGCATTGCTGGAAATTTAATATAAGGTACATTTTTGTTTTGACAGGTATTTGGGACATCTTTACATGGCAGAGGCTCAGGTTGCCATGGATAAGATTGCTGATGCTATCCAGCATCTGAACCCAGAGTTAGTGGTGGACATTAGTCTTACCCTGCCAGAAAACAAAACAGAGCAAGGTAGACATTGTAGTATTATTTCATAAACTTCCACCAATTCTAAAATGTTACAAAACAGAAACAAGTCGGAGAAGCTCTTAAGTGCAGTTTAAGTGCAGTCTCCATGAAAAGATGCTGTAAGATTTCATTCTGTTACATTTTTATTCCTTGCCAATTGCATTCATTAAATAGAGTAGCAATAAAAATAGAACCAGGAAATTGAAAAAGAACAAAAAACGGAATATCATTAAAATATATATTAAATTACTGGTAAAAAGCAGTTATGATGAACATGCTTTTAGTAACTCACAGTGAAATAATTTTCATTTCCTGTAGGTTTGTTATAAAAAAAATTATTGAGAATTATTTGGGTTTTAACAAAGTACATCTAGAGGGGATCAATATTGTTTGTCCTTGACTTTGAAGCATGTTTTAATGCTATTGATGTCAAAGAAAGATACAGAAACGTTTACCTATGTAGAGTTAGATATGTTTTCTATATGAGAAAACCATTGTTTTCTTTTTTTCAGACAAAAGTGAACGAGATCCAGAAGCTTCAGAGAACAAAGGTTATAAGAATATTTTCCATATTATACGTACTTATTTAACTATAAATGTGAAATACTTTTCATATTCTTGAATAATAAGCCGCCGAAATATGGCTGAAAAAAACCAACTCGGTGTTAAACACCAATCAATCAATCTTAAATACATGTAATGAGATATGGACCTCCATAATAAGATAAAGATTTACATTGCTTTAAACAACTTTTGTTTCATGGTAGGTTCCTTTTATCCCTGGTCACCCAAAGATCTACTGAGAGCAAAAGCCATAGCACAGTACAACCTGGCCTCAGCTCACGCCATCCGAGGAGAGTACGACAAGGCTGTACAGAATCTAGGAGAGGTGAGGTGTCCTTTCAAGCTCACTTGAACTGAAAGCTCAAATGAGCTTTTTCTGATCACTTTTTGTCCCATGTCTATCTGTTTTTCCATCCCTAAACTTATCACATTTTTTATTTCTGAGGAACTACTGTTCCAAATTTTATCAAACTTGTCAAAATCTTAAATGTATCTTTAGATAATAGGAATAGAAGTTTTATTCAAATGTTGGACGAAGCCTTCTTTCAATACAGATACTGTAAACCAACTTTTATTTGCATGCGAGAAATTTTCGTGAGGTTTGCGAGAGCCTCATCATCACAAATAATTCTCTCCGCGAAAGGGTCCTCAAAGTCTATGTGGCTATCAACAGCAGATCAAATTAAGGCTTGATTGCAAAAATTAATCTTTGCAAAACTAGTTTTTCCACGGTGAATTGCAAAAAAAGTCATTGCGAATAACAGTTGTTTTACAGTAATTAAGAAATAATGAAAAATCAATAGCATCATTCAAAACATTTCTTTTCTGATGCCACTGGACAAGAAGAATTGAACTTGTTTCATTTTATATTGTAGATTCAGCAAAAGACAAGTAACTGTGATTTCTCACCTTAATGTATTGAATTTTGTTGTTTGTTTCAGAGCTCTAATTATATAGGAACTCCATTACCTGCCCGGATGTACTTCTTGAAGCTTTATTTAGATTTAATTGAGGGTAAGTAAATATACAGATTTACATGTATTCTTTTTGTTTTCTTAGGCAGGATTGTTTCCTCAAGTTTTTCTTAAGATAATTCAAACATTTAATAAAATATGTCTCAAAAATTGGTAGCATTACTCTCTTGAAAACAAACGCACCACCTTTCCTTTCTCATTCTCTCCATTTTATATTACCCAGAAAACTTTTAAAATGAAAGACTTTATTAGGATACCATACAAAAATACTTGAATTTTTTAATTGTAACAGGGAGAAGAAAAATGGCACAGATTGTGATTAAGGATCACTTTGGACATGTAACACCCAACCGTGTAGAGATGAAACTGAACTCCAAGCCTGGGGTGCCCCGCCCAGACAATGGGGTGTCCTGATAGGGTGCCCCACCCAGACAATGGGGTGTCCTGATAGGGTGCCCCACCCAGACAACGGGGTGCCCTGATAGGGTGCCCCGCCCAGACAACGGGGTGTCCTGATAAGGTGCCTCACCCAGACAATGGGGTGTCCTGATAGAACAGGAATATGTGACTTTATCATTGTATACATACAGCATTTACAATATTGTAGATGATAATGGAAATAAAGAAGTAATGTTTTATTACTACATGCCTATTACATTCGTTTTCTTGATATATACATGTACGAGAATGTTTTGGTAAATATATGCCTAACAATATGTCTAACCATAAGTGAAAATTCATTTTACGGAAAAGAAGTGTCTTGCTTTGGTTTAATCTTCAGTCTTTACTGTCATTTAAAGTAAGCTTACTTTTTAGCTCACCTGAGCTAAAAGTTCAAGAATTTTTTTCTGATCTATTTGAATCAGAATAACATATGAAAACATCTTATTGCATTCTGATAGGGAAAAAAATCTGCTCAACAGCAGAATAATCATGATAAGTCATTGACATGAAAGCATCCTCAGGTAGTGTAGATTCAAGTTCAAATGTTGACCGGGACACAGGGTCGGGCCCACTATGGGAAGTCATCAGTGTTACATGACTATGTTACTTTTTATATATGGGAAAAAATCTGAAGAAAAGAAAATCCATGATTACTCATATGAATATAGAAGCATCCTCATAATAAGGGTCATATTTGTTCAAACCATGACATGGGGGGATGGAGTCACAACACGGAATAATGGTTTTACACGAAAGTGTATAAAAGGAAATAAATCTCATGAAGAACAGCAGGGTTAATTTAAATCAGGTGAACTTTGTTGTCCATGGGCCTCATATAAAACATCATCACTGGTACATATTGTATGCACAGTTGCCCTTTCTTAGAGTGAATTGTTTAATAATTACTTATGGGCTGCATATCAGTGAGTTCTATTCAGTTTCAGTTTTAAAAAGCAATTGAACACTCAGCTGATTTTTTTGGCCGGAAAAAGTTTTTTAGGTTCATAAATGAAATGATTTTCATACCTATCCAGAAAGAGAAGTCAATTTCCAATGCTGTAAACATGCATCTTCGGTGTTACGATGTACGAGGGTTGATCCAAAAGTAATGTCACAACTTCGATAAAATTTCTACTAGACGACGTAAATCAACGAAATTATACACGATCGAAGCTATATTTATTACAAATCAGTCCTGAAAAATTCAAATTAAAATGATTTATACTTTTTAAAATATCGAATTATATACAAAGTGCAATTACGGTAGTCGCCGCACCTAAATAACGTCATATGACGGATGCGCGCCGTCATACACTTGAACGCTTACCCTTTGTTTCGTATACAAATATTTCAGATTTACGAACACATTCACACATCTTTTTATAAGAATTATTGGCACCCATTGTACACTCACTCTATATATAATTTAGTCTTCTGTCAAAATTCTTGAATAGTACCATAAGACAAACTTAAAGTTTCTCATATCGCTGTAACTGTCTAACCGTCTTTATTTTTGGACACCGTCAGACACAAGTGAACGTTTCCGTCCAACCTCCTTTATTCGGTCTTTCTGTCTTTTGCTGATCATTCAGTGACCCATGACCTGCTAAAATCGCTGAAACCATTTATAAACAAGTCTTTTATTTATATTATCTCCACTGTATGTCTGATTAATCATCGTAACTGTTTCTACGGGCGATTTCCCCATTTTGTAGCAAAAATGCTTCACAGCTCGTTTCAGCGGTTATTCTCCATTTCGACATTTCCTTTGTTCAATACAGCAGATTAAAACAACAATGTTTATTATCAAAAAGCAATGACGTCATTTTATTTTTAACTTAATGCTAGAAAATGTCGAAAAATTTTGTCTTTTAAAAATATTGGGCGATTAGATGCTTTTATAGATGCTTTTTAATGCGTTTGTCTTTTCTCATTCTAAGAATTTACACTTTAAAACGTGACGTTTACTTGTGACGCGGCGACACCCCTTATGTTTAATATTTTAAACGTCTATAAAATTAATTTAATTAAACATTATTCAATGAAAATTTCAAGTTTGATTAGAATCATTTTTATGCATCTTTTGGTATAAAATTTTTGATGATATGACGCCAAATATTAAAGATATTGACACAGTGACATTACTTTTGGATCAACCCTCGTATTTGATTACTGCTGGAACCCAATCCCCTTTAATACTAGCATACCTTTACCTTTGAATTTTCAATAGTAAGAGCAATTCATTTGGCTTATTGGACCACATTCTTCAATAATACGTGTTGTTAAAAATGAATCCTGATTTTTGTGTCAGATTTAATACATACTCGAGTTTTTAAATCCAGCAATATGCAGAATAATGAGCTGTAATTCATTGAAGGTTAATATAATGTTAATTCCCCTATATCCTGAGCAAGAATCCAGTTTATTTTTCGAATCCATACATCTCTTGTTTTCAATAATTTAAAATCATGTGGACAGCAATTGAATTTAAGAGAGCAATAATTGATGCGCACATCAGTTCAATAATTGTGTGCATCAATTTAGCTGTTCCTTATTTCTGTAAAAAAAGAATTACTTTACCACCTGCTTATGAAGTTTATGCCTTCCTGTTGGTTCAATACATGTTCTACGTACATAGAATTTCTAAAAATGAGGTATGCTTTTGACAAACAAGTTGATGAAACAAGGGCATCACCATTTCTCTTTCAGAATTTTGATAGTTCTTGAACAATCCTATGACCTTGTAATCAAATAAGATATATCAATAAGTAAATGCTGACTGACATTTTTCATACAAATTGTTAGGTCACATGTCAATTCACTCATTGGATTGTCTACGGATTTTCTCGTTTGTAAGATCATGACAAGGAGCACACGGCGGGTGTGACTGATCAAGAGAGGATGCTTGTTTCTGCTTGACACCTGATCCCAGCACCAACAATACCTTCTACGCACGGTTCATTTTATATTTTAATCATATTGAAAGGGAGAGTAGGCAGAAAGAAATCCGGGTTACCTGAATAACCTCTGACAAGCAGAAAAAGGGAAAAATGAAATTGTTCATATTGGGGGGGGGGGGGGGTTTACCTTTTTTTAAACATTTTCTACAGTAAAATGCTTTCTTTGGAAATGACCCCCCCCCTCCCTTTCCCCGGACATAAGATTTTTAGATACTGTAAAAATCACATATATTTGGGTTGAATTTTCGTGGTTTGAGCAAAATATGTTGGATTTGATTTCGTGAATGAAGATCTGTTTAGTATTTACAAATATGAAATTTTACATATAATGGTTGACAAGAATTCATGTGTCTTGTCATACCTCGAAAACAACGAAAATTATCCCACCCCCATGAAAATGAGTGATTTCACAGTTTCCGGCGCTATTTTGTTTTCTGATCTGTTTAATATGCAGTAATTTAAGAGAAAAGCGCTTATTCATTCTTTTAAAGAAAGACTGTAATTTTAGAAATTACTTTTGTATGCTAAATTGAAGATATTACTATTTTCGAAAATAGAAGATTGCTCTCTTTCTATATTAGAATTTTGCGCACATTAATTTTTGAAATTTGTTTGAAAATAGTTCTCTCTCTCTCTCTCTCTCTCTCTCTCTCTCTCTCTAAAAGAATTTTGCGCACATTTAAAGGTATTTAACACAAGCATAAATCTGAAGCGTGGATTGATACATGTATATATTTTAAAGACTGGTTTTGGGATTTGAAATGACGAATAAGAAATCCCTAAAATACTAAGTAAGTTCTTTGGTGCTTATTTAGATATGCTAACTTGCTTACTAATACTAACTATTAAATATGAAACTTTTGTTTCGCTTTCTATACAAAATTGTGCACAACTTTTTAACCTTATGACAAAATCTTATGAACCTGCTGGTAAACATTATTCAGATTACCAAATTCAAAAAATTAATTTATGAGAAATATTGCTGATTTATACATATACATCCTCACAATGTCAATGGTTTGTGATTTCTCGAACTCCACACAAACTTTTCGAGAAATCACAAACAATTGACATTGTGAGGATGATTTCTATGTGTGTTATTAATCCTTAGCAAGTTTTCTTATCAATTCCATGCCGAGATTGCCTAGAAATACCCCGCTGGTGAACCCCAAAGTTCAATCCACATATGCCGTGTCCTGGCCGTAAAAGTGGGCGGGGATTACCTACGCGGTAGTGGTCAGTTTCTCGCAAGAGCAAGCCAGATTGGAATTGTGCCAACTTGTTTTACGCACTTTTACAAATACACACATATTTTGTCCATGACTACAGAGAAGTCAATGTAAACAAAAACTTTCACTTTAATTTGAAGACAACGTGAATAAAACTAAATGGCATGTTTACGTGTATCTCATTCTCAACTGACAAAGTCGAGGAAAATAAGCGCCCGCGCTTTTTAATGACCTTGGTCGCTTATCTATGTTCACTTTCTCTGGTTAGAGAAAGTGCCCCCTGTCGAGCAGAGCTGTTGACCAGCAGGCTTGAAAGCCCATCATGCTGTCTTTCACGAGAAAACAGCTTTATCTCTTTCACTGGCGATTTTTCACACCAACTTACAAAGCAATAGAGAAGTCGAATTTGATGGTAAAGAAGAATAAAATTTATTGTTTAATGTGACATGTCACATAGATAACACACAAAAAGAAAAGCTTGTGGACAAAAAACACTCTTTGTCTCGCTACATGAAAGACCTGACCACTTCGAAGATGTTCCTCTCATAAATAGCACCACAAAAGCTGGTATTGTGAAAATTTAAACTGTAATAGCTTTTACAAAAAATCTCCTTTTTCATTACATGTATTTCACACTAACACTAATTTTGTACTTTGGAAGGCAGTGAAATTGAGGAATATCTTCTTGACATAGCTCAGACTTTCGAGTTCTACACAATACAAGATGAACTTTTACATACAAGCGTATATTGCAGCACTGAGTTAAATTATTTACTTCATTTTATGAAACGTAAAAAAAGCACATAAAAGTTTCAATAGTTCACACTTGTGCATTGTATGCAAGTAAAAAAACTGACTTTTGAAGGATAAAAAATAGGCTTGAACACCTTACTACAAAATGCCCAATGCTTTCACAAACTTGTCTAAGCCAAATATACTTTGTACCAAATAACTGGTTAGACAACATAAAACAAGTTTTAGGAAAATTTTCAATCAGTATTCAATTTTGTTGCCAAAAAAAAAAATTTAATAGGATGATTCACATTACATGTACTTGTATTAAGACAAATGATACATTCTGTGATGAAAAAAAAAACAGTAATTAAAAAATATCTTGAATATTTTTACTAATTTTCTTTCTAATTTGGAACCACACATATTTGCTAAAAATAAAAAATAAGGAACTGGTCTATGACCAAAAACTTAACATAAATCTCCCAAAATATGAACCTGTGGTTTGAATAAAACAGGATTATATGAACAGATTCGTAAAAAGTACACATGGAGTTGGCAATTTGTAACATGTATGGCTGCCTATTTAAGCTAAAAACTATGGTTTGTAATATTAAATACACATCCTTCACACCTCTTCACTCCTGACTTGACTTTTATTGGGGGGGGGGGGGGATTTGGGGGGGGGGGGGGGGAGAAATGAAATAAAGTATACAACTTAATCCTTCAGTTCTTTGAATAACTACAAAACTAGTAGATTAAAAAAAGTGCAACAAAAACATCAAACTAAGAAATTCTGTAAATATAAATATATACATCTTATTCCTCGACTTTTTTTATACCCGTTTCTTTAACAAGGCCATAATTCATTCCAATGTCACAAATAACCCCTGTGAACATTGTACTCTTTCCTTTTATACTATCAAAACCATATTTCAATTGTTTTAACAAAGAACAAACATCATGTAATACAAAACTATCTCTACCACTGCCATCAAAATAAAACATCTTTTGATAACGGTGACATGCAAACTAGAAGAATTATACAACTACAGTGATATACACCTTTTTTGATATATAAAGTAACAAATCTAAGCTCAGAAATGTTTCATGTACATTGAAAAAAATCCCTTGCAAACATAATTTGAATAATTTCACATAAAATTTAGAATAGCAGCATTATTAAATTCTGAATTTGCTTGGATATTTCGATTTCTTTGTAAAAGTAAAATTAATTAAAAAACAAACCCTGAAATTAAATTTTTTTAAGTTCTGTTCAAAAAAAATATTAATTGATATGCATTGTAACAAGACTTGCAATTTATTTACAAAGCAAATATATGAACTGGATTATTAGGGTTAAAAAATGTTAATAATTTTAGAGAGACATCCAAGAACAATAAAATTTTTAAAAAGTTAATGTAGGATACAGGCTGAGTGAGGCAAATGGGACATAAAATATAAAGGGTTTTGGTGAATCTTTCCCAACATTCTGCCATTATGATTATTGCATTCTGGGAAAACAAGTCATGAAACTGTTCTATATAGTGCTACTGCACATGTGACCAACAAAATGGACAACTTCCAAATTTGAAAGTACCAGTCCAATATTCTAGTAGAATTCTTCATACAAAGCTGGAAGAGGCATTTCAGTTTGTAAAATTATGATAGATTTAATGAACAAATGAGGTAGCAGAGTTAATACAAAACTGACATGTTATCACATAAGCAACATTTCATAACTACAGGACACTAGCAACAGACTACAGCAGCAGATTTATATATACCAATACCAGACTGACTTCACCCTGAATACCAATACTGGTCAATATTAAAATTAAGAGATGATTCTTTTTCTTGATTTCAATTGTCCAAAATTTTAATTTTCATTAAAAAAAATTTAAATACTAGACACAGTATTTAGATTTAGTTATTCCCTATCCCTCTATTTTTTTCAAAATGATATTCAGTAAAAATTTACCTCTAAATAAGAATGTTTTATAGTGTAGCATTTTAAAAAGTATTACATAAAGGAACAAGAATGATACATTTTCTGCAACGACCCATTTTTTCCGAACATGCCTGAGAAAAAAAATTATTTCTCCGTATTGAAAGGACATAAAAAATTATTTATATAATATACCGGTATATTGCTTCGCAAATAAAGTCAAAAATGAGGTATTTTTTCCCAACTCTTTCAAACAATTTATTTCAACACATGAGGTATTATAATTAGTGTATACAGATTAAAACCTTTGAATGGGAAAGTTCCTGAAAGTATGTGTTGAACTGTTCATAGAGCTATTCAATTCATAAATATGTCACTATGTCATATAGTCAACTAGAACAAGAATTTTTTATATGGACAAAATTGGAACCATTCACATAAATCTTTTACAACTGGTTTGGGAATTATGCAGAGAATCACACCAAAAATGTACATAATTTGGTCTTTCATGCATATTATTGAGAATGTAGTTAGTCACAGATGAGTGATTTGGATGTTTTAATTCACCAGTACCTTCATAATTCCTGCGGAATTTCCATCAGTACAATCTATTCTAGAATGAAAATGGAGCTATTCTCCTTTCTTTTTGTTATCCCTATATATAAATACTCTGTGAAATTCCCTATTCACACAGTAAGTTCAAAAGAATTACAAAATCAATCACCGGATATGGTTCTACAACATTACTTATCAACAATATTATATACTAAATAGTCAGGTGTAATATGGCCAACAAAAATTAGCATACATAGTTTTATACAAGTTCTCAAGTACATGTACAAATATAGAAAGAAACGCACAATATTCTTCAGAAACAGTCCCCCATTTTCACAAAAATTATGTATTCACCTACAAATTCAACCAAGTACCAATAAAATATTAAAAGAATTTTTGTGTAGATCTAAGATCTATTTCTTTTGTGCATAAATCCGTTACAAATTTTTTTCTAAACAACTCCAAATTTATGCCCTAATTCTATTTTATAATTTATTTTCTTTGGAAGTGGGTCAACATTTTCTTCTTTTTTTAGAGATATACATTATTCCGTTCTGTCTTTGAAGTTTGAATATATATATTTCCCATTAAAGTGAGTAACATGAAAAAAGAAAGAAAATTTCACTTGAATCTATCATCAATCCAACCCAAGAATAAATATATGAAAATGAATTGATTTTTTTTTTCTAAGCAGAAAAAAATCCTGCTTTGTAAAAACACTGGTTTTTTAATGATTCATAATACTTTGTATCTGAATCTTGCACCGGTTAAAATTTTAATGTATTTTTGAAATACACAAAATAAGAAAAAGGGACAGTAACCCAGAAAATATTCTACACTCCACAATTGTAAAATCAAACACGTCTATCAATCAGATCAATCAATACTTTTAATAGATTAACTGGAGGAATCGGAATTCTTAAAAAGAAAATACTGAAATTAAATTAACCATTAATTCAACATTTTATCTTTCAGAATTTAGAAAACTTAGCTCAATAATTTCTAATGACCATTCATTGATACACTTTGTTTTTTCATTGTATATCATGTATATTGGAATTTTAAATTTTTAATCCTAAATTTGACCTGATTGATTATAACTATGATTGATTTGATCTTGGCTTTTTTAATGTGACTTATCTACTCTACGAAATCATACATAAAATATGTTTTTTTAAAAGTAAAAAATATTTACATGTCAGACAATTTTCTAAAGATCTAGGAAACATGCAATTAAAACAGGATATAAAGCCTTTTGTGTATACATCTGACTAATAATTCCTGCCAAGTACTGAAGATAAAATTACACATCTGTCCCCTTACGTAATGTTACATGACTGCTCAATGGTCAGCTAGCAGAGTAACCACTGTAAACACATCATAACAATCTGACCAGCTTAGAGAAATCAATATCCCTCTGTGAAGGCTCATAATGGTGCGTGTGTACTGCATTTTTGTTTTACATCACTGCAGACAAGCATATAGCCTTTAAAAAAACACCAATAAGGAGGCAACACATAGTTACTGCAACCCTATGAAAAATACGTTTTCCCCCCTGGGCATAAAAATGATTATCCCATATAGTAATACACATTTTCTAACACCACCTGATGTGACCTTTAACCCCATGATAAATTACAATCCACACCACTTATTTGCTGACCAAATGTTGACCAACGTCACTGTTCCTAAAACTTGTTTACCAAGGGAGAAAGTGCATAACTTTGCAGGCATTATCACTGACATACAGTACATTGACAAACAACCAGCTACATGTGTTACATATATATAATTACAGATAATTTAATCATGGTCAATGCAGGTACTAACAGGTATTTCCCAGAGGGTCGAATACACCTAAGCAAATAAGCTAATAAATAATCTCCACACAAGCAGTTATATTTTTTGCAGTATAATACACATATAGCATAATCCCTGAGCTTAAATGTGTTATAACATTTGCCTTTGGCATTTACAATTGTAACGATGAATATCCTGAGATAGCAAAATAAAATGGACTGACCTGAGCAAGTTAATGAAAAAAGTACTGAAGCTCTTCCTTACAGGAAGAAAGCCATGAAAAATGGGTTTCTTAGAAGACCTGCACACGATTATTACCGAAATCCACAACAATGATAAGGCCTTCTGGAGACACACATATTCCAGAGGGTCTGTCAAGCTGCCCCGGTCCAGTTCCATTGGTTCCAAACTTGCAGAGAAAATTTCCGTTTGGCTGAAAAATTTGCACTCGATGGTTCTTGGAATCAGCTACAATGATGTTTCCTTCTTGATCAACAGCTACACCTTGTGGGCGCAAGAATTGTCCGTTTGAACTTCCTTCCGTTCCAAGAAATCGTGCTGTTTGAAAATCAGGATGTATCACCAAAAGTCTGTGGTTGTTAAAGTCTGTCACGACCATTTGACCTTCGTTGTTGAAGCAAACCCCTCTTGGAGAGTCGAAGTGCTTCCACAACGATCCTTCGAAACCATACTTGTTGATGAATTGCCCGTCCTGTGTGAAAAGTTGCACACGGTGGTTTCTTGTGTCCGAAACTAACAGTTTTCCCTCTACACTGATAGCAACATCCCAAGGATAATTGAACTGCCCGTTTTTGTTCCCTTTCTCTCCAAACTTCAATATGAAGTTACCATCCATGTCAAAGATCTGTATACGATGGTTATCCTTGTCTGCCACAACAATCCTGTTGTGGAGATCCACTGCCACTCCTGCTGGACGGTCGAACTGTCCATTCCTTGTGCCAGATGAACCAAACTTGCGATGATACTGGCCGTCTGGTTTGAAAATTTGGATGCGATTGTTGCTTCGATCAGCTACTATGATGAATCCGTCTTTGTCACAACACACTCCCCACGGGCGACAAAGCATGCCATCAGCTTCTCCTTCGGATCCAAACTGAAGCAATAGATTCCCAATCGTACTATAGTTTCGACCACTTCGCACGTTAACAACAAAGGGACTATCCTTGATGTGTTTTCCTCGTATGACCACTGATATGATATGCTGTCCCTCAAGCTGTGGTCGATAAGTAACAGCGTATGTTCCGTTCTGTCGATCTATAACATCTGTTCGATAAAGAGCTCCCTCTGAACTTTGGATAATGCACTCCACAGGGTCGCCACCTACAATTCTTGGATCTCCGTGATGGTCTTTGGTATGGATAACAAAAAATGCCCCTTTGCCTTTGAGAGCCTTTTTCAGTCCATCCCCAGTTGCAAAGCAGTTGGGAGCATAAGCACTGCTGGTAATAATTCCCATTTTACTAACGGCATTAAACAATGCTGGATCTGGTGGGGTGAATAATATCGTATCATCTTCATGTGGTTGGAGGTGCCCTCTCAATTTACGCACATTTTGCATCTCAGCGACCATTTTGTCTCGAGTGTTCAATATGTCTATGTCGTTACCCGTATGTATCATGTTTTCCACTTCATCCACAGTTTGCATGAGAGAACTCAATCCAAGACGTAGGTCATCCACTTGTAAATGGAGTGATTTCCCTTTGACTTGACGAATTTTTTCCACACGCCGCAACAAATCCCGCTCTCGTTCCTCCAGTGCAGACATGTGTCTTCTAACTATATTTCTAACATCAGTTGCCACACCTTGTGCTCGCATTTCAACCCGTTCTGCCATTCCCTGAGTGAGTTCTATGCTTTCTTCTAGTGTTTTAATACCCGTTTTTGCATCAGTAAGTAATCTTTGTGTAACAATTTTGGAATTTTCTATTGCATCTTGGAGGTATATGAAACTATGCCCAACATGTTCCGTCATAGTGCATTCACGGCAAATTGCTTGTGCACAACTGTCGCAGTAAAGACGAAGCACCTCTTGTTCGTGTTTACTACAGTGATGATTCTGTCGATCTGTTAGTGTAATGCTTTGATGTTGCATGGAGGGGGACTGAAGAGAAGGAGAGAGTAGCTGGGGAGGCTGAGGTGAATGGAAAGATAGGCCTATGTTCTCAATGGCAAAGCGTACAATATAATGGTCTTTGGTTAATCTAACACGTTGATGGGCTTTGACACAGTGATCACACAAGTATTCGTTACAATTTTTACACACGGACGTAGCCTTGCTACCTTCATCACAGGAACTACACCATCTAGTCCCAGTAATTGCACGCTCAGTTTCTCCATTTTCATATTCTGATTGCTGTGGAACCATGACATCAAAAATATTAGATATAAATTGATTGGAAGGGAAGGTGTCCACCCCAGCAGAATTCAAAGTCACGGACTGGCCACAAGTTGGGCACTCCAGAATGTCTTTGGGCTCCCCCGATGTTGGAGATGGACAGTGGTCCCGAGTGATCGCCCTTTGCAAACACCTTCGACAAAACGAATGCAAACATGGTAACATGCGAATATCGTCTGCCTGGTTGAGACACAGTGGGCAGACCATCTGTTCTCCCGCGATCGCATCCGAATATGCGGCCATGTGCGCGGAATATCGAACAGTTCATGAGGTAGATCGGTTTTAAGGGCACCCGCTTCCTCACTACATCGCGAGGATACATGTACCTTTTCCGTCTTCTGTCCGTTGAAAACCTGCCAAATTATGTTCATAGCATTTAAATAACGCCATTTTATCCAGTTGGTAAACAGAGAATAAAACTAACAAACATACAATAAAAAGCTTTTGAAACATATTCTACTTACGATTGTGTGAATGCTTTGCTATTTTATCGCGGCGGAGAGCGAAGTTTTCTTGTCTACTCTATCCTGGACCTCCATGCACGGCGCCATGTTCCTTCATCAATTGAAGGCGGTGTAACCCATTTTTGTGAGCCCTGTCAATCAAATATTTTCAGCCAATCGTTTCGCGCGTAATCTAGATCAACTATTTCATTCATGTTGTGGTCAGTTTTGTTTACATATTGACTTTTTACAGTCTTGAAATTTTATTTTGTTGCTAACTTATAAATTTTCACAATATGAAACGAGAATTGTAAAATACAGGCATTATGAAAAAAATTCATCAGCCCAGTTTCTACAAAAATACAATTTGAAGGCGGGGCCTATTTACTACGCTATGTTGACTTTACATAACCTTTGATTTAAGCCAGTTCAGGGCCATATGACGTAGTTTCTTATTATATAATAGAACTCTAATGCACCAGCAACGCCAATGTTAGGGGCACTGAACGGGATATCACAAATAAGTACGATGGGGCAAAAACAGTTTTAAGTATTTAATCAGATGCTAATTGGGATTTTAATTAACATTTTCATTATTTTTTTTTTTTAATTGCTACTTCAAAAATCCTATGTCGTTCACAAATGAACTTTCAAATTCGATCTATTTTTGAATTTCGAGATATTTTTGATTTTAATTTATAAAAATCTTTTTAGAAATTGACCAACGTTTATTGCAACAATATCAGAAGATTTGATGCCATCATACAGTACCTGGCCGTAAGTGAGTCATAATTTTGTTTTCCCTCTCTGTAGACTTTACGGAAATCAAAATAAAAAAATTAATTTGTTAGTTTTGTAAATCATAGTAATTTGAGGTTTGAAATTTTTGTATTGAAATTTCATTATTTATTCTCAGAGATTTATGTATCATTTCGTGTTAGGCATTTTAAAACAAGAAAATTTGAACAATTTTGCATGATTCAGTGAACGGAAATTGAGTTTGAATTTTGACCTCACAACAAGTTTTTATAATTAAAAATTGGTTTTTCAATGAAATATATGAAGTGAAAAAATGCAATTTGAATTATGACTTACTTGTGGCCACATACTGTATACAATATATATAAATATATGTAAACATGGTAAAGTGCGACTAAACATTTTATCGTCATTATGGCACGGATCAAGGATTTTTCAATGTTAAAGGGTGCTGTTAGATGGAGAGGCCAGGAGTCGGGGGGTCGCCTACATTGTACAGATTTGTGCCAAAAGTGAAGATAATTTTTATTTCATTGAAATCAACATTCTGTAAAATCACTGTTATGACAACATTTCTTGACATATTTTATCACAATTTCTTTATAATCAAAGAAATTATTTTATTGATAAAAACTGTTTTTTCTGATCAGCATCGATATTTTAGAAATATATTAAGTACGACATGAAAATTTTAGTCACATAGTCACATTGAACTATAGTCAAATTTGATCTTAAATTTTAAAACTGATATTAAGTGATGAACTAAACGTATCTTTTACTAAAAACTAAATATGTAATGATCTTTAGAAAAAATTCGTCAAGTCAAAGGGAAATCACTCCATTTACAAGTGGATGACCTACGTCTTGGATTGAGTTCTCTCATGCAAACTGTGGATGAAGTGGAAAACATGATACATACGGGTAACGACATAGACATATTGAACACTCGAGACAAAATGGTTGCTGAGATGCAAAATGTGCGTAAATTGAGAGGGCACCTCCAACCACATGAAGATGATACGATATTATTCACCCCACCAGATCCAGCATTGTTTAATGCCGTTAGTAAAATGGGAATTATTACCAGCAGTGCTTATGCTCCCAACTGCTTTGCAACTGGGGATGGACTGAAAAAGGCTCTCAAAGGCAAAGGGGCATTTTTTGTTATCCATACCAAAGACCATCACGGAGATCCAAGAATTGTAGGTGGCGACCCTGTGGAGTGCATTATCCAAAGTTCAGAGGGAGCTCTTTATCGAACAGATGTTATAGATCGACAGAACGGAACATACGCTGTTACTTATCGACCACAGCTTGAGGGACAGCATATCATATCAGTGGTCATACGAGGAAAACACATCAAGGATAGTCCCTTTGTTGTTAACGTGCGAAGTGGTCGAAACTATAGTACGATTGGGAATCTATTGCTTCAGTTTGGATCCGAAGGAGAAGCTGATGGCATGCTTTGTCGCCCGTGGGGAGTGTGTTGTGACAAAGACGGATTCATCATAGTAGCTGATCGAAGCAACAATCGCATCCAAATTTTCAAACCAGACGGCCAGTATCATCGCAAGTTTGGTTCATCTGGCACAAGGAATGGACAGTTCGACCGTCCAGCAGGAGTGGCAGTGGATCTCCACAACAGGATTGTTGTGGCAGACAAGGATAACCATCGTATACAGATCTTTGACATGGATGGTAACTTCATATTGAAGTTTGGAGAGAAAGGGAACAAAAACGGGCAGTTCAATTATCCTTGGGATGTTGCTATCAGTGTAGAGGGAAAACTGTTAGTTTCGGACACAAGAAACCACCGTGTGCAACTTTTCACACAGGACGGGCAATTCATCAACAAGTATGGTTTCGAAGGATCGTTGTGGAAGCACTTCGACTCTCCAAGAGGGGTTTGCTTCAACAACGAAGGTCAAATGGTCGTGACAGACTTTAACAACCACAGACTTTTGGTGATACATCCTGATTTTCAAACAGCACGATTTCTTGGAACGGAAGGAAGTTCAAACGGACAGTTCTTGCGCCCACAAGGTGTAGCTGTTGATCAAGAAGGAAACATCATTGTAGCTGATTCCAAGAACCATCGAGTGCAAATTTTTCAGCCAAACGGAAATTTTCTCTGCAAGTTTGGAACCAATGGAACTGGACCGGGGCAGCTTGACAGACCCTCTGGAATATGTGTGTCTCCAGAAGGCCTTATCATTGTTGTGGATTTCGGTAATAATCGTGTGCAGGTCTTCTAAGAAACCCATTTTTCATGGCTTTCTTCCTGTAAGGAAGAGCTTCAGTACTTTTTTCATTAACTTGCTCAGGTCAGTCCATTTTATTTTGCTATCTCAGGATATTCATCGTTACAATTGTAAATGCCAAAGGCAAATGTTATAACACATTTAAGCTCAGGGATTATGCTATATGTGTATTATACTGCAAAAAATATAACTGCTTGTGTGGAGATTATTTATTAGCTTATTTGCTTAGGTGTATAATCTCTAGTACGAAACATTCACAACAAATAAGTTAAAGCAAATAAGTTATAACAAATAAGTCATAACAAGTAAGTCAATGTCCCTCCAGGGCTTCCGTAGCAAACATATAATTTCACTCTTTGTGATTTTTTTGTAAAACGTAGAAAATTTACATAAAGTTTACTTTAATGACGGAACATGAAAGAAAATTTTATGTAAATGAGATTTCACTTTTTCACGTCATGTTTGTCGCAACATAGGCATGCTCTTCGCTCGTCTTGCGCATCAATCTCCTAGCTATTTTATCGATTAAACATTGCATTTTTTTAAAGCCAGGTTATATCCATTTTTGTCCAATTTTATTGAAAAACAATTTTACTTTATGTTAAAAAGATCATTATTAAACTTTTCTTATATGCAAATTAAATATATTGGTACCCAAAGAAGGGTCTTCTCACAAGAAATACAACTGTGAAATATGAAAGCTCGAGCACCACCTGTTCAAAAGTTATGACCAAGCATAAGTTTTTGAAAGGTAGGTAAAACTGCATGGTCGAAGGTCCTGCAAAATTGTTGGTTTCCTGAGAAAGGTCTTGTCACAAGGATTACATATGTGAGGTATGGAGGCCCTAGCCTTAACCTTTCAAAAGTTTTGGCCAACGGTAAAGGTTTAAAAAGTAGGTCAAACGTCAAGGTCAAAGGGTCAAAGTTCTTGGAATAATGGTATCAAATGAAAGTTCTTATCACTAGGATTAAATAGGTACATGTATGAAAACACTAGCCCTCCCCCTTCAGAAGTTATGGTCAAGGTTTTTTTTTGAAGTAGGTCAAATTCCAAGGTCAAGTTTTTTGTATCCTATGAAAGGTTTTCTCACAAGGATTACATATGATAAGTATGAAAGCCCTGGCCCTTACCATTCAAAAGTTATGGTCAAGGTTATTTTTTTTAAAATAAATTCGTAAATCTTCAAGGTAAAGGTCAAAAGGTCAAAGTTGTTAGTATCCAATGAAAGGTCTTGCCACAAAAAAAAACATTTGTGAAAAAAACATATGTGAAGTCCTAGTGTCTACCGTTCAAAAGATATGGCCAAAGTAAGAGTTTGGAATTTTTGTGTAAAAGTGAGTCAAACTCCAAGGTCAAGGTCAAAAGGTCAAATTTGGTGGTACCCAAAGAAAGGTCTTGTCACAAGGAGTACACATGTGAAATATAAAAGTCATATCTCCACTAAATCAAAAGTTATGGGCTAGGTTACAGTTTTTGTGGACAAACAGACAGAGAGACAGACAGACTGACAAACGGACGGACACGACAAAAACTATATACCCCCGAAACTTCGTTTACGGGGATATAATAAAAATTCCCTCTATAAATCTGAGCATAAAACGTTTTCAAAACATCTTTCCTTGTGGTTGTTCCTCGTTATGAATATCTCTCTGCGTGTCTGTTTGTCAGTGTAAGAGGGGGAAGTCAGTCGAGTCAAAGTCACTTAAGTACGTTGTGATTTGCCACATGCTACGGAATTATGTCTAGTTACTATTATTTGATTTAATCTATAAAAGATTAATTAAGTTAATATTTACGAAAAGTATTGATTAAGTTACACAAATACAGTAAATAAAAAAAACAAGATGTGTTTGTGAAACACTGATGCCCCCGTATGGCAAAATAGCAAAGATTAAACTTTTCTTAAATGCAAATCAAATTAATTGGTACCAAAAGTAGGTATTCTCACTGGAAAACAATTGTGAAATTTGAAAGTAAGCCAATGTTAAAGTTTTTTTCCAAAAAGTACAAAAATCTCCAAGGTCAACGTCAAAAGGTCAATGTAATTGGTATGAAATGGAAGGTCTTGCCACATAGAATACTTATGTAGAGTATGGAAGCCCTAGCCCTTACCGTTCTGAAGTTATGGCCAAGGTTAATTTTTTTTAAAAGTAGATCAAACTCCAAGGTCAAGGTCAAAGTTCTTGTTATCAAATGAAAGATTTGGGAGATGCTTTGGGCCCTGTTGCTTTTACAGCTTAACCTTATTTCCTTTTTTGCATATTTATATGAAAGAATCCTGTCACTTTGGCACCAAAGGATGAGTGCACTTACGCTATTAGAGTTTGGTCCTGGTGTTTTGCGAAAAATAAAATCCCGAAGTTCATTAAATTTATGTTTTATAATTATTAAACAATGTCTTAACAGCAAGTTTTGGTATATTGCATGAAAGTATTAAATAATGCCGAGCGATATTAGCTTTTTTTAGACGGGGTTCTAACAGTTCTGCCACATTTTTATTGTTATCAGGTCACCTGAGTAGGTGACCATTGCTATCCGTTTTCGTCCGTCGGCGTTCGTGCGCTAACACTTGAACATTTTCAGCTGCTTCTCTGAAAGCGCTAAACCAATTTCAGCCAATTTTGGCATATAGCATCTATGGATGAAAGGGAACAAAAATTGTGAACTGCATGGTCCCTGCCCCCTCCCCCTAAGGCCTGAGGGACGGGGTCAAAACCACGAAAATTAATGCAATATCTTTAAAAATCATCTTCTTTACTCTTGGACAACAAGCAGTCAAACTGTTATCATGATTGTAATCAGCATTGAGTCCTCTACCAAAGCTGTGAAATTCATGGACCCTGGGTCGGGGGTTCTGGTGTTAGGGCGGGGCTCTCCTGATAATATAGTGAAAATACATTAACTCTTTTGAAAATCTTTTTTCTCTCCTCCTTCGTATTGAATAAATTTACCAAGTACATGGTTAGATTCCTCTTCCAAAATTGTGAATTTCAAGGCCTCGGGGTCGTGTGTTATGGTGTTAGGATGGGGCTCTATTGATTATACGTATGTAGTGAAAATGCACAAATACTTTAAAAATCTTCTCTGATTCTGGGTATTAAACCAATGAACTATATGCACATAGCTATAATGAGGAAGGATACTTCTTCCCGATTTGTGATTTTCAGGGCCCCTGGGTCAGGGGTTTGGGTGTTAGGGACGGTACTCTAATGATTATATAGTGAAAATGAATGAATTCTTTGAAAATCTTTTCCTTTGCTCCTGGGCACTTTGCCAATGATCTAAATACTTATTTATTACGAAGAAAGTTCCCTTTTCCAAATTGGTTAATTTCAGGGCCCAGGGTCAGGGGTTTCGGGGATTCTTGAAGGAGAAATATCTTTATTATGCGAGTGTTTCGCTTGGATTCGCATTCCTCCATATTTAGTAATTGTGACGTTACCAACCGTTCCATTAACGTCACCGTTTCCAGGTGACGTCGCCGAGAAGGCAACGTTAATGGAAAGCGCCCTAAATTTGACACCGTTTTAATATACAATGATTTAATCACTATATATAGTGAACGCATGTTTGCAGTAAAATTCTCATTTTTATTGAACTCAGGGGGTGTTAAATGTAGGATGGAATCAAAAGTTAGTGTGCGTAGTTCTTTGCCATGGCCCTATGACCTTCTATTGAAACTTGTTGATAAACTGATGATATTGCATGTTCGAGTACATAACAGGTTTGGGGGAATTCTCAGGTTCAGATTGCTGAAATCTGCAGACAATCTATTTTATTCTGTAGTAAAACTATAGTAAATAGATGGGACATTTGATGTCAAAAACGACCGGGCATTACACGTGTACATGGCACCGTTCCCGGTATAGCGATCACCTCGTGATCGGGAGGTCGTGAGTTCGAATCTCGGCAGCGACTAACCGAAGTCAATATATATTGGGTAGCAACTGTTCCTTTGGCACGTGCTCGGCACTTGAAGTGAAAGCCGTGGGTTCTTCGGATGAGACCTTAAAACCGAGGTCCCGTGTAACGGCAAGCGTTGGCGTGATCAAGATCCGTTACTGTTCAATGGTCGTTAGTGCCATGTAAAGACCAATGGTCAATTCGTCGGTATATGGGGACATCTATTTATGAGTGAAACATTAAAATTTTTCAATAAATCAATTCAATACATGTGGCCTTTTTTCCCAAGGAGCAAAAAACCGGTTATTTGAGGCCAGATATTTTCTGGTATGATTCTGATGACATCAAATCATCATTATTACTATCATTTCACTGACAAAAATGCGATACTATTTAGAGCAATATTCTTCCTCATCTCCCTTCGACCAACGTTTTATAAATGTAAATTTTTGTAACGTCATTTGCAATTCAATGAGCAGCCTGGTATTGAATATAAATTTCATGTTTTGTTGAAATTGTAACACTTCTTAAGATGTCCTCTTCTCAAAATTCCAATTTTTGTTACCATGGCAACAATTTTTACTGATATAAAAGTACTAAAATAATTAATTGTGTATGTAAGTGTTTTCTATATGTGTACCAATTTTTATTGAAATCAACTGTAAGAGGGAAACGATTTGAAAATTGCTAACGACATTCAGGCAACTGTAATGGGAAAAGGCCTTTCCATCCTTACGTATAGCTGACATTATCTAATTGTCAAACCCTCTCTTTCAAATAAAATTCACCAGCATAACTTTAAACTAATTAACGATATGCTTTGTTTTAAAAGTATCACTAAATCCACTGTTATAAAGGTGTTATTTGTAAATGTGTTTGCACTTTTTGGAAGTATAAAAGGAGAAAAACAAAAATTTTGACAATTATGGTTCTTATTCGTTGCCATGGCAACCGTGACATCATTTTACTCTATGTAATTAAATAGTTTAGAATTTTTCCTTTCAGAAAATATTTAGGTCGCTTTATGTAAAAGTGACTAGAAAATGTCGAGATTTCTATTCGAAACTTTTTAGTCAATTTTGCTATAAAAACGCAAAATCTCTGGAAGTTAAAGGGTTAATAAAAGATAACTACTAATTTTCTGGTTTTAATACTGAAATAAATAATAAAATTGGACAAAAATTGACTATTTTCCAATTTTACAAAATGTTGTTTTCAATAAAAAATATGAAAAAAAAAAATTAAAATTATCTTGAACTTTAAGCACATATGTAGGTCCCAAGCGAGTCATTCAAGGGCAGAGGGAAGCAAATAGAGAACCATGTTTTTAATGTGTTTCTTAATACATTTATAAATGGAAAGTATAAACTTTTTCCTGATGGACAAACATCTTTAAATGTTGTTAATTTTATAGGGGGGGGTCGTCTAAATCTGCACCAGATTATCACTGTGTTCATCAAAATTCAGTCAGTTTTATAACATGATCAGGAAAAAATCTAATACTATCTAGAGGTACTGTGAGCAATCCCATATGAATATAATGGCAGTGTCCATGTTTTGCTATGGGAAACCCAAAATATGTGTCGGATCAAGAAGTCATTTAATAAGATTTGCACAACGGCATTTTGTAAAAAAGATTCTCTGAAAGTTTCATCAAATTTCATTCTGTGGTATAAGAGGAGTTGCGGATAAGAGATGGGTACCCCAAAGCGTAACAGACAGAGGACGGACAGAAATATGGACGGACATCCTGATTACTATATACCCTCCAGCTTTTCAAGCGTAGGGTAAAAAAAAAGCACAGTAACGAACAGTAATCGATGTAAAAATATCAAATGTGAAGAGGACATATAAAAATTAAGTCCTGGAGATTCCAGAGAATGAATCAGAAGCCAAAGAAGAGTAATTATCCCCAGTTGACAAATCCGCTATGATTCCTATGCATTCATAAGGTTAACGGAACATTCCGTAAGCTTTAGTTTAAAAAAAACAAGATAATTATGTTTGTGAAACACCGATGCCCCCGTATGACAACATAGCGACGATTCAACTATTAATTTATATATTGGTACTCAAAGTCTTCTCTCAAGAAATACAATTGCTAAATATCAAATTCCTAGCACCATCTATTCAAAAGTTATGGTCAAGGATAAGTATTTGAAAGGTAGGCCAAACTCCAAGGTCAAAAGGTCAGAGTTGTTGGTTTCTTAAGAAAGTTCTTTTCACAAGGATTACATACAGTGAAGTATGAAAGCCCTAGCCCTTACCGCTCAAAAGTTATGGCCAAGGTTAAAGGTTTTAAAAAGTAGGTCAAAGTCAAATGGTCAAATTTTTTTTATATTAAAGGAAATGTCTTGTCACAAGGATAAAATATGTGAAGCATGATAGCCGAAGCCCTAACCGTTCAAAAATCATGGTCAATACATGAATTTTTAAAAGTAGCTGAAACTCCAAGGTCAAGTTTAAAGGATCAAAGTTCTTGATATTAAATGAAAGGTCTTCTAACAAGGATTACATATGTGAAGTATTTAAGCCCTATTCTTAACCGTTCAAAAGTTATGGCCAAGGTTAGAGTTTTTTCCATAGGTACGGAAATCTCCAAGGTCAAGGTAAAAAGGTCAAAGTTGTTGTTATATATGAAAGGTCTTGCCACAAAGAATACAAATGTAAAGATGAAAGTCCTAGTATCTACCGTTCAAAAGTTATCACTAAAGTAAAAGTTTTAAATTTTTGTGCAATTATGGGTCAAACGTCAAGGTCAAAAGGTCAAAGTTGGTAATACCCAAAGAAAGGTCTTGTCAAAAGGAGTACACATGTGAAATATGAAAGTCATCGGTCAACTTAATCAAAAGTCATGGGCAAGGTAAATGATTTTGCGGACAAACAGACAGACATATAGACAAACAGATAGACAGGCAGACAGACAGACGTACGGTCACGACAAAAACTATATACCCCCGAATCTTCGATTACGGGGGCATAACAAGGGGCTCGCAATTAGTATGAAACACCTGAATTAAAACACGACCTAATGTAAGGTTTTATTTGTTAAAAGATCTATATATAACATCCATAGAATTTACAAAATGCTGACTTCAAAAATGAGGTATTGAAGGGAAATTCCTGTAGAATCAACTTATCTTTCAGTAGCCTTTCGCGGTTTGCAGAAAAAAAACCGTACTCAGAGCAAGCTCTTGAGATTCCAGTAACCTGGGAGACGTAAACTTAATATGCAGGCGATAGCAGAATATACATTGTAACTGCATTTAAAAAAG